>SJYA01003091.1:4891747-5006376 GCA_006410615.1 Neotragus moschatus | reverse complement strand
GGCAGAAGGGGCGGGGCCTGAGGCTGGGTGGGCGTGGACCGGCTGGGGGGGCGGGGTGAGGGCAGAGGGGCGGGCCGGGGGCTCAGTACCTCGGTCTGCACCATGTTCACCCTCCGAGACCGCAGCTCGCGCACGCAGTTGTAGATGTCCACCACCCCTTCCCTCTCGGCCATGTCTAGCATGATGTCAATCACGATGAAACAGCCGGTCCTGCCCGCACCAGCACTGCACAGAGATGGGGGCTCGGTCAGTGGGGGCAGAAGGGACCCCTGCTGCTGCTTCCTCTTAGATCCTCGCTGGGGTGAAATTCACAGAACGTGGAATGACCACTAGAAGGTGTAAACTCAGTGGCGCCTGGCACCCTGGCAACGCGATCAACGCCTCTGCCGAGTTCCCAAACATTTCCATCACCCCAGGGGGGCTCGCACCCACTGCCCTCGCTCGGCCCCCACTCACCTGCAGTGTACCACCAACGGGCCTGCATTGGGCGGGCTCTTGGATTTCACCTGCCGGACAAAGCCCAGCAGCCCGGTGGCGTGGTAGGGGACCCCATGGTCCGGCCAGCCTGTGAAGTGGAACTGTCTGATCTCTCGGATTTCGTGGACGCCTCGCTGCCAGGGGCCGGTCAGCACGGGAGAGAACACAGGGAAATAGACAATGAGGTGCCAGGAGGGCGCCAAGGACCCTCAGCATCAGGGAGCCTGGGGCTGGGTAACTGACTGCTGGGAAGAAAGTCATTCTCCAAGGTAACACAGAGTCTGAGAGCTCATCACGGGGAGGAAGATGTTTGTAGGGGTGGACGGGCAGGTGATGCTTTGGGATCACGCGAGTTTACAGGTACAACGGCAGTGAGTGGATAGTGGTGGGCGCTGAGACTCCTCGAGCCTCCTTTCTAAGCTGTAGGCTCGGCTCTGTTAACAGTCTGTGTGTCACTCACATCCTATGGTGTGAGGAGCGAGCCCGGAGACAGATTGGGGGCCGGAGGGGTCTAAGGGGTGTTTATGTCTCAAGACAAGCAGCCGAGACACAGACCCCTGCTCAGCTCTTCCGTGTCCTGGTGACATCTGTGCCGGGCGCTTGGGCTGTGCACTCGCCTATGTGTACAGGAAGGCTCCTGGAAGAAGGACTGCTTCCATCCAGACAGGCCAGAGGACCACTTTTCATTAGGACTCAAGTTTGTTAGGCTTCTCTTTCTAATTGGGGTAAACACTGAACCCATGCATCTGGCCACCAACAGTCATATGCAAACGCAGCTCTTCAGGTCTGACTCCAGGGCCTAGAGTGGCAGAGGTGTCTTCAGTGGTTGGCTTTCAGGAAGTAGGCATGTCAGCAAATATGAACCATGGAAACCAAGAGGTATTTTTGCTGGAATTCTATGTTAGATCAGTAAACTGAAGAGGGAGGGTGGTCTGCCATACACCTGAAGGGGAGGCAGAAGGAAACAGACTTCAAGCATTTTTTTTTTTTTAATTTACTTTTGTGTTTTGAGAATAACTAAGTTGATTTATGGGCTTCCCTGATGGCTCAGTGAATCTGAGCTGCCAATGAAGGAGACATGGGTTCCATCTCTGGGTTCAGGAAGATCTGGAAAAGGAAATGGTAAACCACTCCAGTATTCTTGCCTGGAGACCGCCAAGGACAGAAAGCCTGGTGGGCTATATAGTCCATGGGGTTGCAAAGAGTTGGACATGACTGAGCAACTAAGTACGTTAAACTGATTTTTATCCATTTTTTTCTTCCTAACTATGAATCTATGCAGGAAGACTGTGTTTTAAAACGAGTCTGTTTTGAAAACAATTACTTCCAGAATAAAGGCTGGAGGTAACCTGAGATAAAACTTGACTTTCCCCCTTCTCTCTTTCCAGCACTGTTTCCTGGACCCATCTCTGTGTTAAGCCCTGGGTGTGGTCTTACTATCTCAACACAAACTGTCCAGGAACCCTGTGTTCACCATCAGTCACTGTTTGTGGAGACTTAGCCAGGAAGAAGTTTATGTGCTTTGAAAGGCCAGAAGAGGCAAACAACTATAGGTCCTAAAGATAAGAGTTGTTTGCTATCAGGGTGTTCATTTGTCTTGGTTTAATAACACAAAAGTGTGGAAGCTTCATTTCTCTTAGAAAATCATGCTGTTCTTTAGTTGGTTTAAGAATTAAGGAATTATGCCGTCAGGGATTCACAAAGGAAAATCAACACTGTCATCTGCTAAATACGCTCTGTGATCCCAGAGCAAGATTCCTAGGTGGCTAGGAGCCCACATTTCCTCCTGCTGAAACCATGATAACAGTTGGCTAAAGCCTCCATCAGAAGACAAATGGTGAGGTTGTGTCATCCCTGAGTGCTCCCCTGGATTTACCTAGGACGACAGGGCAGGGGTGGTCCCAGGAAAGGGAAAAGACTATAATAAATATTTCTTCATTCCAAAGAGGAAAGAGAGCACTTATGTCCCCGATACACTGTTACTTTTAATTTTTTTGAGCACTTTTTTTCTAAGTTTCAGATCTAGCATCCCCAAATTCTGAACTCCATCCATCATAGGGTGGGGAAGGGGCGTCCAACTGATGCAAGGCTCATTCTCTCAGCAGGGTAGATGTCAGTGTCTTGGATGCAGCAAACTTCTTTCCAAAGTAAACCTTGCTCTCTAATGTGCTCACTACTTATGAGACGAGCAGTGGAGTGGCTTCTGAGTTACTTCTCACTCTTGTTCACGGACGCGGCACTTAACCTCTTTTGCTGTTTTGTAGTATATTTGGGGGGATAGATCATAGATGTGATTGGTGATCACAGCCCCAACACATTGCAAGTTGTTATCAAGTATATTTTTGTTTTTCATTAACAAGATTTTATTGTTGTTGTTCAGTTACTAAGTCGTGTCTGACTCTTTTCGACCCCATGGACTGTAGCATGCCAGGCTCCTCTGTCCTCTACTCTCTCCTGGAGTTTGCTCAACAAGACTTAATGTGATATAAATCAGTATCATCGTTATATATATAAATTGTAATAAATATTAATGCTATATAAAGGTGTCTGTATAGCCAAAGCTATGGTCTTTCCAGTAGTCATGTACGGATGTGAGAGTTGGACCACAAAGAAGGCTGAGCACCAAAAAGTTGATGCTTTCGAACTATGGTGCTGGGGAAGACTCTTGAAANTATCATCGTTATATATATAAATTGTAATAAATATTAATGCTATATAAAGGTGTCTGTATAGCCAAAGCTATGGTCTTTCCAGTAGTCATGTACGGATGTGAGAGTTGGACCACAAAGAAGGCTGAGCACCAAAAAGTTGATGCTTTCGAACTATGGTGCTGGGGAAGACTCTTGAAAGTCCCTTGGGAGGCAAGGAGATCAAACCAGCCAATCCTAAAGGAAATCAACCCCGAATATTCATTGGAAGGACTGATACTGAAGCTGAAGCTCCGATACTTTGGTCACCTTAGGTGAAAAGCCAACTCACTGGAAAAGACCCTGATGCTGGGAAAGACTGAGGGCAAGAGGAGAAGGGGGCAACAGAGGATGGGATGATAGGATGGCATCACTGACTCAATGGACATGAGTTTGAGCAAGCTCTGGAAGATAGTGAGGGATAGGAAAGTCTGCTGCAGTCCGTGGAGTCGCAAAGAACTGGACACGACTTAGTGACTGAACAACAATAAAAGGGGATATTTACTTCACTCTCCTTGTACTGTAATGCGAAGAAAGACGCCTAGTAGAGCCTAATCCAGAGAGGGTGCTTAATAAGTAAGTGCGGGATGGATGAATCCCTAGGTGCATGTTCTTTCTGACAGGTTTCAGGCCATATTCCTGCTTTTCTGAGCCCCAGGCACCTCCTTGCAGAGGGAATTTGGTGTCTGTAGCCAGCTTCCTTGCTGCCAGCATCAGCGAGGATAGATTCCCCCCACAACTTAGATCCACAGAAGCTTTTCAGCTGTCTTCCTCCAGCCAGGATGGGCACTTTGTCATTTAACATCTGCTCAGCTCCAGGTCATCAGCCTCATGGGAAAGGAGAGAGGACTGCCCCATGCAAAACAGGCACTGATCAAACTGCAAACCTCCCTGCTTGTTTGCAGAATGAAGCCCAGACCTATTTTTCCCCTTTAGGTCCCTTGATGTAAATCCTCTCAAAATAGAATCAGAACCGCAGGACTTTCAAAGCACACACTTCACTTGGCTGTTTCTCTCTCTGTTTTTTTTTTTTTTTTTTTTTTAAAGTTTCCTTTCTAATGAGGAAGTTTAAAACCTACAAGAAGTGCTCCGCAGAAGTACTAACGATTTGTTTTCCTTAAAGATTCCAGTTGCCTGGTTAGAAAATCACTAACATGTCATTCTGATTTCCCCAAACGCCTTAACAAGCTCCTCATCCTTCCTTTCCTTCCACCAGCTCTTTGCTGGCTGTCTTAGGACTAAAATACCTGGGTGTTTCAGAAACATTTTTGGGCAGCTGGGGATAGAGAACACTAAGAGGTTAAAAAAAGAGCAAAGAAACAAACAAATCCTTCCTTTAGCCACTGAGATGCATTTTCAGCTTATTAGAGAGCTGACTATTGTTCAAAGAACTCCATGTTTAAGTGATGGCTTTCGGATGATTTTTTTTTTAAAGAAAAAAATATTCGGGGTCTTTTATCACTATCTGTTTTAATACAGTTATTCATGAGTGCTCTTGCCAAGAGCCATACAAAAATCCTCCATATGCTTTTCTTTTTTTCCCTCCTGATTCTGCCTAAAAAGGAAAAAAAAAAAAAAAATGACATCAAAGTGTGAGGTTCAGAACTTAAAGAATTGAGTCAACCAGAACTCTACATTCTTTGAAGTCTTCAAGCCTCCTGTCTGCTTATTAAAAAAGACAGGCTAAGGGAAAAAAAATGCTAAATAGTATGAGAAACAGATTAAAATAAACTAAAGTCTCTTCAGCCTTGTGATTCTATGATAAATAGGGTTTTGGAAGTCAGGAAAGGTGTTCAAAACATCGGGGTAAATGAGCCAGGAAGCAAACGCTGCCATTTCTTCATTTCCCACAACTGGGCTTGTTAGTCTGGAGACTGCGTTGAGATGCAGGGGGAATAAGGGCTGGAACCAACTGCCCAGAGGTTCACTTACAACCCTGGGGTCTCTAAGGGAACCCACCACTGGGCAACTCGTGCCAGCATCGCTAGGCGCAGTGTAGGGCTCGGCCACAGAGAACCAGCTCTGGACAGAAGCCTGGGGACTCCAGAGACAACACCAGGGGTCCCCTTCTTGGAGGACAGCAAGGCAGAGAACTCGCCGGACACATCATCTCCTCTCCCCGCCCCCCGCAGCCTACCTGTGACACTTCTTGGGACGGACTGCAGTGTGCTTCTCCTCCGGGCCCTCCCTATGTTGGCAGAAAGAGGGGGGTAAGGAGATTCCCTGTTATGCTCAGAGCAGCAGCCCCATCCATGCGCATGGGATGAGCATTTGGGACGCCGCACCCGCAGGGACTGAGGGCTGAAACCAGCATGGAAGTGAGTGAATGGAGAAGCTGGTTCATGCAGAAGCATCCCACGTCTACTTATGTATGTTTCCAGGTAGATGCTTACACCTGGGAAGTCCATCATCTGCATGAAATAAGGCTTGAGGACATGAAGGATATCCAGGAGGAGTTAGAACCTGTGTCTCCACACTGATGCTAACTCAGTACTGGGGAACCCACATGGACATACAGCATGAAGGACATTTATCAACTGCCTCTGAACAAGGACAGAGAGACGGGCTGAACCACATCAACCAGGTTGAAAAGAAAAAGGAAGTGGACAGCTAGGTGTACTTTTGGATTAGCGGCAAAATACACATTCCTATGAAATGGGAATGATCTGCTTCAAAGATGGCAGTGAGGTGCTGCAGGACCAGAGGGTAGGATGCAGTCCTGAGTCGTCACTGGCTACAGCCTACCTGCGTTCAGGTGAGACCACGGACGAATTATCCCGGATAAGTTAATGAGGCTGGTATCACTAATGTCTGACAGTAGCTTTTTAAAAATAGTGTGAAAGCTTACCTTTTCAACAGCAAATGTTCTTATCACATATTCTGCCAGCAGCTCTGTTTCTATTAGGGTAACTTTAATGTCTTTATAGATCTCCGTGTCATCTGGCCAGTATTTGCAGCATTTGACCTTTAGAAAACACAAAGGAAATGAGGCTAAAGTGGGTTTTTTTTTTTTTTTCTGGAGTTCTCTAAATGATGGGTCACAGTATAATTTATAGGATACAAGTTGTGCACAAAATCAGAAATACCGCTTAACTTTTTTCTTTTTAGATCACCTGTATATTTTTTTCTCTCCCCAGAATAAAACACAACATTTGAGTCATGGGAGGAATAAAACATAGGAAAATGATCTAAAGTTAACAGATTGTATTTATACTACAAATATCCCAGTCACAGTAACCATTCATTTCTTGTCTATTTCTACTCAGGAGTGGCCTGGAAAAATAAACTACAAAAGGTGCTTGCAATATTTTAGCTCCTCTGAACTTTAAATTTCTTCTAGTTTCAGAAATTGATGGAACACTTTGGAGGAGGCCCGAGCAGGAAATTGGAGCCAAAAGTCAAGATTAGAGACTTTTTTTTTTTCTGAAGAAGGCAATAGCTATGTTTTTTTCTTAAGTTACAATTACAGATTCATTTTTTGTCTAAGTAAATTCAATGTACAAAACCTGGTGAACTCCCCGTGTTACTGATTTCTTCAGTCACCCTAGCACAAAACCTGGAGATCCTTCTCCAAAACCCAACCAAGTGCCAAGTCGAGCAAGCGGTTGAAACAGCTTTCAAATATGTTTTCCAGCTTTTTATTCCCTCCGCCACCATCTTCGCTAAGGCTCTGCTAACTTCCTCTGTGGACATCCCCTCCTCAAGAAGCTGCAAAAACCCTTCCAGGTGTGGTCCCCCTGGCACTGACTTGCTCTGCTCAGTAAACTTCTATTTCCAATGACTGCCCATGAAATTAAAGGGAAATTAACTTTGGCTTGGCACGTAGAGGTCTTTTTCGTACTTGGCTGCAACGAGACTAGCATCTTCATCCTTATATTTTTATTACCCTTCTTTTGAGCCACATGTATTTCATGTTCAGAGACAAGTGGTCTGCCTGATCCCCCAGCAGACCTCACAGTCCAGACTCCTACTCAGGCCCCTCCCAGTCACACAATTTGTCCAGCTGAACATTTCATCTGTTCTTTGAAGAGTATCTCAAATGCCACACCCCTCAAAGTCTTTCCTCCATGGATGTGAGCTCTCTGTTGATGGTCTGATAGGATGTGCCAGTTCTGTTGCGATGACACTGGGTGATGGCCTGCTTATTACCTGAAGGCAAGCAGAGGGCTTTCTATTGCTTATTTCTGCCCCTGGGGTCCAGAAGAGTGGTCATTAGGAGAAAGGAAGCCTCCTTCCAAAGAGATGCTTGTGGGCAGCCTTCTTCGAGCAGAGGCACCTGGCTGGGCGGGCCCAGAAGCGGTGGCTGAGCCATTCTGCATCCCGCCCTCCCATCTCATCTCCCAAAATATCCTGAAATGGCTTGCCACATCTGTTTCCAGCCTACTCAAAAGCTTTCTAAATTGGGTTCACTTTAGTATCTTTTTAACTGCTTGGACTTGTGTCAAGAGGAAAGTATGTTTCCTTCTGGATGCAGGCTCTCCAGCTGGAGGAGTCCGGGCTTGAGTTGCCTCCTGGCCTCTGTGTTCTATGGACATGGATGTTTAGACTAGTGGTTACTGGGTGTCTGTTGGAGCCCAGGCATTGCAGAACCAGACACTCCTCTCCTCTGACCATGCTGCTCTGCTGCAGCCCAGTGCTCCCCTCATGGCCTCACCACCTAAGGGACCAGTCTTCAGCCCAGAATGCCAGTTACCCGGTGTCTCAGTGCCGCTTCCATCCGGCCATCACTTGGGCACCCCGTGGCCGAGGGTGCTGTCTGCCAGTCATTGTGGAGGGTGGCGGGGGTGCGTGATGGGCTCCTGCTTCCAACGGGGCATGGTTGCCAGCTTTAAAATTCACAAACACGAAACAGTACAGGAGGCAGAATAACTCCTGGATTTCTAACTGCCTTCGCAAAGGGTCATTTTTAGCCAGCAGCCCAATTGATCCCATGTACAATAAAATCAGAAACCCTTGGACACTCAGGCTGTAGCTCCCAGGCTGGCCACACATTACTATGACCTTCAGGGTGTCTTTGGAAGAGGGCATGGCAACCCAGTCCAGTATTCTTGCTTGGGGAATCTCACAGACAGAGGAGCCTGGCAGGGTTGCAAAGAGTTGGGCATGGCTGAGCACGCTTGCATGCGTACAGGAATCAGGAAAGGGTCCTGTGATGTGGGGGTGGGAGAGCTTCACACCCAGTAGAGCTGAGAGGAGCCACAGAGACAGTTTTCAAACACTCCTCTTCCAGAGTATCACGACTGTCAGACCCAGCTCTTCCTGCCTAGACTTTGCTTTGTGACCCTGTGTTCTCATGGCCGTGACCTCATCAGTGGCCAGCTTGAGGGGAGAGCCAGCAGGGGCCAGTGCCGGCCTACCCACCCTTGCTTCCTTCTCACCCTGGCTTGTGTCCTAAAAGGAGGGAACAAGAGGCCAGCCCAGGGACTGAGAGGGACTCACTCCAGAGATGAGTGGATGGTGGTTGGGAGAGGCTGCGGACAGGTCCCAAGAGCAGAGCTCTTTGGAGGAGGAGCTCGTGGTCAATTATGCTGTCTTCAGTCTCTCCAAGCCCAGCTTCAGTGACAGATACCGAACAGACAGCCCTGAAATGACCTTAGCTGCCTTGCCTCCTGGGGTGGGAGGGGACAGGAGGAGGTAGGAGGGGAAGGGCAGGAAGGAAACACACATCCGATGGCAGCATCCTCCATTTGTGCCCCTGATCACAAGTGGCTCCGTTTCGTGGATACTCCCGTATCACCAGCTCTTCCGGCGGCAGGATGGAGGCTGGGGCAGACTATGAAGGTCTGTTTCTGTGCTCTGTGCTGGGCCAAGGACTCATCTTGCTAAAAAGCCTGTGATCGTGGAGGATGAAGTCAGCCCTTCACTGTGGCTACCACTGCCCCATCGAACAGACACAACCATCGAGGAGGCGGCAGGCAGGAAAAAAGACAAAGGCGCTGGTACAAGTTTTGATCCATTAAGGGGTTTTCAGCAGACTCTTTCTAAAAAGACACCCAGAGAGAGTGACCACTGTTCTATGAACAGCTGTGTCAGGGATTGGCTGAGCGTGGCTTTGCTGGGGACGCTGTTGACAAAAGTGGGGACGTTGCAGAGAAGCGCAGTGACTGAAGAGCCCTGGTTAAGAGCCTCCTGCCAGTGAAGCTTCCAAGACAACAGGTCTATAGTGTGCAGGATTTTTTGTCTTCAACAGAGATCTTGCAGCAATGAGAACATTCACTCAGTTAAATATCCAGATTTCTCTGGCCCTTGTGTGATGAAGTCAGATGGAGGTGCACTGGCATTTTCCTTGCTGACTTGTGGTGTTGCAGCCGATGATGTGTACCCCTGAGCCTCAGGTTTCTCATGCACAAAATGGGACTATAGCATTGTTTTTAGGGAGACTGTGGAGAGTAAGGGAGACAGTCTGTATAAAACAGCACCTGGCCTGTCCCAGGTTCCCAGCTCCTCCCTCCGACACCTGCCATATTCGGCCCTGCCCTCTCCTTTGAGCAGCATGTCTGAAGCCTGCTCTAACCACTGGAGGTTTGGATGGTATGAATCTGGGGAAATCACTTCATGGCACCAGAAAGTCCCCCTTCAGGCTCCTGCCTCAACCTCCTCCTGCAGGGCTTCTGGTTTTCTCTCTGGTCTTCCATTAGCATCTCTTAATGAATGGATATACAATACTTAGAATACACACAACATCACATCTCTATCTGTAACATTTCTTTTCATCTGCTGTAAAGAAGCACGTGGCCTGATGCCTCCTGTGGAATTCCGAGTGTCATCTTGCAGACCTCCCTGGTAAATGTCCTGTTCCTTTTCTCTCCTACCTAACTAGATGACAGACCATCAGCACTTTGAAGAAACATATATACCCAGGCTGCTTGTTCCTCACCTTGTCCAACAGATTGGACTTGACTTTTAGCCATTCCTGAAATTTAAATCATCCTGCAGAAGGACGGAGACTTGCTGCCACCGAGGACAATGATTAGCGTGTGTCCCTCTCTTGGTGCCCCCATTCTTCAGTTGAAAAATGGGATAGCGCAGACTTTTCCTGTTTTCCTAGTTTTATCTTAAAGTTACAGAGGGAAGGCAAGGCTTGAATCAGCTACATTAATACGATGGTTGATGGTGGATCAAAATGCAGAGGAATACTTACTGAATGAGTATAAGTTCATCAAAGGTTAAGGCTATCTTTACTCAGGTCACAAAATGTCAATCTTAAATACCCAATTCATTAAAAAAAAAAAAAAAAGATCGATGAAAGGCAATCATGAGAGTTCAAGACAGAAAAATTTCAGTAATGCCTACAAAAATAGTCTCTCTTCCCTTTCACATATGAACTGGATGTCTTGGAACAACTTAAGAGATTCTGTAAAAAATTATTATTTTGTACTGCTACATATTACCTATGTTATTATTATTATTTTTTAAACTATTAAACTATTGCCACATATTATTAAGGGGAAAATCTTTCCTCTCTCTTACTTCTTCCATTGATCTTGGATCTGGTGGGTTTTTGTAGAAAAGCAAGTGTTCTTTGTATTAAGGCTCCAAGTGCACTTGGAACTTTAATACATCTTCCTTGTAGGTGAAGAAGTGAAAGTGTTAGTCGCTCAGTCATGTCTGACTCTTTGTGACTCCATGGACTATAGCCCAGCAGGCTCCTCTGTCTATGGGATTCTCCAGGCAAGAATACTGTGATGGGTAGCCATTCCCTTCTCCAGGGGATCTTCCCAACCCAGGGGTCAAACCTGGGTCTCCTGCATTGGCAGGCAGATTTTCTTTACCATCTGAGCCACCAGGGAAGTCCATCTTGTGTGTGAATTAGAGCTTATTCTGACATCCAGTGCTTATCTTTAAATTCTTTCTTTTGTTCATCTTCTAGTGACAAACTGAAAGGAATTACAAGACAATCTCTTCGGGAAGATAATAATCTTTAAAGCATCCATCAGTTCCCTTGCATCCCTTATATGTTGATGGGGGTGAGCATCTCTGGTTCCTGCTTCTCTTGGCTCCAAGACCCTTTACCACCTGTTATCAGAACTATTCAGGGCAGCTCAACAGTCATCTTCCTACATGACTCCGAGACTTCATTTGGATTTTTAATAAACAGTTACATCCTAATGAAGTCTTCATCAAACTGACTAAATATGTTTAGAAATCATTAGCTTAAATTACCAGTGCAAAAAGAACCTCCTTTGGGAGAGCCCCAGACTGGGTTCCCAGACTTTTGGCAGATGAATTAGTACAACAACACAGCAGAGTCGGTGGGAGTTCTTGGGAACCAGGCGTTAGATAAAGAGCTCAGGGTCCCTCCGGTGGGTTCATTACAGAGGGAAAACAACCACAACACACCCGACGCAATTTACATGCCAGGTGTGCGGCTGTCGGCAGGTGCCAAGGAAACTGACAAGGGTCCCTTCCCACAATACATGGGCTGCGGGGGATGCGCCGGGACGACCAGGAAGCCTTAGATAATGACGGATCCTGGCAGGTGTATGGGGGGAGCCCTGCAGGAGGGAAGTGTGGTTTCTGAGTCCTCTGCACAGGTGCTGGGACCGGAGGCCTCCCAGAGGCTCCAACAGGGGCAATTACAGCGGCCTAATGCAGGGTGCTCCGGGGCAGAGATCCGGGGAAAGCTGCCGGGCTCTGACTTAATGAATCAAGTCTGGGTAAACAAACAGTGTTGACCTGGCTCATGCCTGATTCATGAAGCACCCGCTGTGTGCAGTCAACATGGTAAGCAGCTAGTTGCTGCCCTTAAAAACCATGTCATTTTCATTTCTTCAGTGGTTTGTCGTCGCTGTTTCCAAGCGTGGAACGTGGGCATGTTGTCTCTTGACAAATGTGCAGGATGAACAATGGGAAATGGCCTGGAATGAGGTCTGACCCTTTCCCGGAGGGCATATGACCTCTTGTCAACACCCCCAGATAGCACCAGACGTTTCAAGGACAGACGCCACGAAGCACATCACTAATTGAATTCAGGCTAGTCCATGGGGCTGACGGTGGCAGGGGAGGACTCGTAGAGCTTATCACGTCCCTGCAAACTGGGTGAGGATCTGGAAGGATTTTTTTTTTTTTTTAATAAGCTTACCAGACCTAAAATTCCTGAGTTTCTATAAGGCTGTGGGCTTCCATTTAAGGCTGAACTTGAACCCTGGCCCCTGCTCTCCCCTTCAGCTGCACACTATTAGCTGAAGTGTCCAGGGCTATTTGTCAGAAAGAATTGTTTCCATCAAAAATATCAACAGGGGCCACCTTATATGGGACGGGTCCTGATGGAAAGAACAGAGGCCACCTATTTATTCCAAGGCAGGCAACTCAGAGTGAAGCCTGCATCCCACTAAAAGGTGCCACATCCAACAGACAATGGGCTCTAGTGTCTGAGGCTTTTTCACTGGAATCATTTCATAGCATGGTCTTCCTTTGACCTGTTAGCCAAACACCATGCTGTCCCGATTTTTCCTTAAAGAAAGAGGGTTATCATATGAGAACAGCTCATGTCTAGTCATTGGGTCCTGAGACAGCACATTTTGAAATTTCAATTAAGGAAAAAATACGTGCATGCCTTTATTTAAAAATAAGTTCCAGCAGTAGTTATTTTTAATAATTACCTACTTTTCAAAATAATTTATCTTGGGATATTTTAAGTGAAGTTGTTCAGTTGTGTTCAACTCTTTGCAACCCCATGGACTGTAGCCTACCATGCTCCTCCGTCCATGGTATTTTCCAGGCAAGAATCCTGGAGTGGGTTCCCACTTCCTTCTCCAGAGGATTTTAAGTGAGCTCTGATGCAAATATGTTATTGTTCAGTTGCTAAGTTGTGTCTGACTCTTTGTCACCCCAGGGACTGCAGTACACCAGGCTTCCCTGCCCTTCACTCACTCCTGGAATTGCTCAAACTCATGTCCATTGAGTCAATGATGCCATCCAACCATCTCATCCTCTGTCGCCCTCTTCTCTTCCTGCCTTCAGTCTTTGCTAGATCAAGGACTTTGCCAATGAGTTGGCTCTTCACATCAGGTGGCCAAAGTATTGGAGCTTCAGTTTCACCATCCAGGGATATTGAATATTCAGGGTTGATTTCCTTTAGGATTGATTGGTTTGATCTCCTTGCTGTCCAAGGGACTCTCAGGAGTCTTCTTCAACACCACAGTATAAAAGCATCAATTCTTCAGCACTCAGCCTTCTTTATGGTCCAACTCTCGGATATACACATGACTACTGGAAAAACCATAGCTTTGAGTATACATAAAATCTGGTAAATAACTTGATGAATATTGTTATCGGGAAAGCAAAGCAGTGTGAAGCAGTCTCCATACCTCTTCCTCCTCAAAACACGAGGCAGTCAACACGTGTGTGTGAGATGAGTGAGGCCTCAGAATCAATCATACATTTCAGGGGAAGAAACAGGTAAAACATTGAGCTTAGCTGTTTCACAGTGAACCTGCTGCTGCTGCTAAGTCGCTTCAGTCGTGTCTGACTCTGTGCGACCCCATAGACAGCAGCCCACCAGGCTCCCCCGTCCCTGGGATTCTCCAGGCAAGAACACTGGAGTGAGTTGCCATTGCCTTCTCCAATGCAGGAAAGTGAAAAGTGAAAGTGAAGTCGCTCAGTCGTGTCTGACTCTTAGCGACCCCATGGACTGCAGCCTACCAGGCTCCTCCGTCCACAGGATTTTCCAGGCAGTGAACCTAGTGGATATAAACTGCTCTAGGTGGGGCAAATTCTCCTTCATTAGCTTTGTTGGGCATTTCCTGAGCTCCAGGAGGGAGAGACCACAAATTTATAATGCTGTCTCCTCCCTGAAAGGAGTTTGCTTTTATGGCAGAGTTGAAAATTTGTTTTTTCAGTAGTCATTACTGCTTTTATAGCAACCCACTGATTTGGGGGTGAAAAGGTAATTTATTTTTAAGTATTTATTTGTTTGTTTGCTTATTTGGTTGTGCCCAGTCTTAGTTTCAGCATGTAGGATCTTTAGTTGTGGCCCATGGGATCTAGTTTCCTGACCAGGGATGGAACTTGGGGCCCTACACTGGGAGTATGATCTTAGCCACTGGACTACCTGGGAAGTCCCAAGGAAGGTAATTCATAAATGCCACTATAGGTCTCAGTTGTGCTGGAAAAAATGTTAGGGTTACCTTAATACTTATGTTTAGGAAGTCCTCAGAATGGGGTGGGAACGTCTCTAACAACCTGCCATGTAGAGACTCATTTAATCTTTACCAGATCCCTATAAAGCAGGTGGCATGATATCTACACTGCCCAGGTGAGGGGCTGGTGGTAGGGAGCTCAGCAACCCCTTCTAGGCTAGTCACACAAGGAGCTCCCCCCATCCCCCCAGGCCGGCTTCCCTGCTCTCAGCATCTCCCAGGAGACAGGGAATCCAAAGGCGTAAATGGCTTTTACACTGTTGGCAGTAAACCTGTGCTTTTTCAGTTTTTATATTTTATCTAACAGTCCTGTAGCTTCTCCCTTCTTGTCTCATCATTTTACTAATGTCCTTTACATAAACTTTTACATTTTAATGGTCAGTTTTCCCTGTCCTTTTCTTAACGTGATGAGCTTTTGGTCTCTTTGAAATACTCCTAAAACAAAGGACATAAATGTGTCCTCAATATTTTCTTCTAAAAGTTTTAAAGCATTTAAAACTTTTGGTTTTATTTGGTATTCACGTTGGGGCTTTTCTTTTAGTCCACATGAATAACCAAATGTGGCAGTTCAATTGATGGAAAAGCTCATGTTTTTCCCACTAATTACACATTTTCCTACAAATGCCTACATCAACATCTGGGCTCTCATTTTTTGATCTGTTGATGTATTTATTTCTTCCTGATTTGTGGTGTCTATCATTTTCCCTTTTGCTATGTTCTTGTCTGGTTTTGATATCAAGGTTATACTAGCCTCTTAAAACAAAATGGAGAAATAGTCTCTCTTTTTCTCTTCTCAGAATAATTTTTATAAGATTTGAGTTACCCATCCCTTGACTATTTAGCAGAATATATCTATAATACAACTGGGAGTAATGCTTTCCATGGGTCACTTTTTAACTATAATTCACTTTTTGAATAATTTTTGTCTCTTCAGAATTTCTGTTTCTTTTTGAGTCAGTTTTGGAAAATCAAGTTTATTAAGAAAATTGAGGATTTTATCTAAATTTTCAAATTTATTGTTATTCATATTATCTGTTATGTTAAAAATGTATCATGTTCCCACTACGTGTTATTTCTGATTTCTTTTCTTCTGATTGCCAGATGGTTGTCAATTTCATCAGTCCTTCCACAAAGCCTTTTTGATCACGGTGATCTTTATTATTGTTTCTTTGATTTTTATTTAATAACGTTCTGCTCGGCAGTTGCTGTTTTCTTTTTTCAGTTTACCCTGTTCCCCATTTATCTTCTTGAATTAGAGACTTAATTGGTCTTCTAGTAACAACCTTGAAGAACATATATATGCTCTGGGTACCATTTGCTTGGCATCCTACACTTTTACCACATGATGCTTCATGATTCACAGTTCTAAGTATTTTCTGAGTGATGTGAGGGTGTTGTGCTTTGACCCATGAATTAGTGGAAGCGTTTTCTCACCAGAGCCTAAGTGAGGACCCATCTGCCTCTGTCATTTCCCTGTTCTGGTGGCCGGCTGGCTTCCCTCTCCTTTGCCCCTCCCTCATGTCCCCCTTGGCCCTTTATTTGAGCATCTACCCTTTGTGAGTTTAGGTTTCATGTGGCTGTCTCAGTTGAAATTCTTAGCACTGTACATGTCCAAGGTGTTACCTCCTGCTCTTGGTGGGCTTTAGAAATCAAGATCCAAGCTCATGAGACTAAAGCCCTACCCCGCTTGTCAGGACCCATGGGCCCCATCACGTCAGCTTCTAGTGGGAGCCTGTTGCCCCCTCCCCCCTTTCTCTGGTCTCTAGTCCTTGCTTCTTCTCTGTTCTCTAGTAGTTTACTTTCTTAAGAGCTAAGTTAAACATTTTTAACATTTATGTCTACATATACATTTATATTTTATATTAAATACATTAAAACTCATTTACATTTTATCTACAATTTCAGGATGTTTGTTAAGAGGAGGATTTNCTCTAGTCCTTGCTTCTTCTCTGTTCTCTAGTAGTTTACTTTCTTAAGAGCTAAGTTAAACATTTTTAACATTTATGTCTACATATACATTTATATTTTATATTAAATACATTAAAACTCATTTACATTTTATCTACAATTTCAGGATGTTTGTTAAGAGGTGGATTTTCAGGTTCTTTGGCTTGTCATCTTTGCTAGAATTTTAACTACCTCCCACTTTTAAAGTCTCTCCTCTTCTTTGTTTGTGCTTCCTGAGACCTTCTGAAAATCCATTTGTAAAAACAGCTTTATTGAAGAAGCGTAATTGATGTACTGAGTTGGCCCAAAAGTTCATTCGGGTTTCTGTAGGGTGTTAAGGAAAAGCTCAAATGAACTTTTGGGCCAACCCAATACAGAGAACTTCAGGTGCACAACTGGATGGCTTCTGACATAGTGAATGCCCTTGGTACAATCACTACAACCAAGGTCAGGGGCAATATCCACCACCTCCCACGGTTTCTTATATGCCTTTGGGCTTTGTGCGTGTGTGTGTGTGTGTGTGTGTGTGTGTGTGTGTGTGTGTACTAAGAGCACTTGACATGAGGTCTACCCTCCTAACGAATTAGTGGGTGACGCTGTATTCTGACTACAAGCAACCTTTGTACAGCAGATCTCTAGAACTTGTGCCTCTGGTGTAACTGAGACCTTACACCCACTGAACATCAACCTCAGCTTCCCCTCCCCCTATCCCTGGTGCCCACTCCTGCATTTTCTGCTTCTGTGACTTGACTCTTCTCCATCACTCACTCCTATGGGTGGAATAGTCCAATGCCTGCCCTGTTTAAGTGGCTTACTTCACCTGATCTGACATCTTTCAGATGCAACCGAGTTGACAATGGCAGGATTTATTTTTTAAGGCTGACAGAGAATCTTAAGAAACAACCCCTCTATCACTTCTGCCCCTAATATTTCAGTTGGAGGCTAATCTCTAGGCGCAGAGTAAATCTCACAATGTCAACATCTCTAACAAGTGACGGGTCCTCCAGCAGAACCATGGAAATGGCCTCACTATTCAACAGAGCAGCTGCATCCTACATGTCTTCTCGCTTTCAGATTCCCCTTTGGGAATAATCCTGTTGCCTCCTATGACTGAGATCTTAACTGCTGAAGAATTTCCTGGTTAAATAAAAATAGCTCATCCGCAGTTAATACAGATGAAGTAACCCAAGACCTCGGGGGTGGTGTGTGCTCCCCACTTCACAGGTCAGGAGAGGAAGAAAGGGACGATCTAAGCGAGAGGAGATGCTGGGATTCTAAGCCTGGGATTGACTCCAGGGCTGCGGGCTATTCTCAGGGAGGATTTTCCCCCAGGTGGGGAATGCAGGCCTGCATCCTGGGGGCTCCCCTTGTGCTCTGACATCCAAGCACCAGCACGCCTGCTTCACTATGTTTTTGTGTTGTTGTGTGCTCAATATATCCGGGAAACAACTGCTTTTAAATCCTGAGTGCCTTTCCTGTCTGTTGCTATCGCAACAAATGAAAGCAATTCAGGTTATGTTTACTGATAATTTATAAGCAAGGATAGCAAGTCAGAGGAGGAGCCTAGTGGTTAGCATTTTCGGAAGGACATAACATTGCATCCAGGGCTGGCTCCTGCCCTCCTTCACACAGGTGTCTAAGAAAGGAACAGACGACTGGGAGGCAGAGAGGCCACTTACCCGTCCCACTTCCACCAGATTGGTCACCATGACGATGCTAGCTGTGTTCTCGTGCCACACCATCCTCCAGAAGTCAGAAATTGTCTCCTGCATCGGCCCTGCAGCAAAACACAGCAGAGACTTGTGTTGTCTTTGGGAGCTTGCACCTGCGGCACTTCGGGGCTCACAAAGAAATCTCCGGACAGCCACAGGCAGTCCCCTCATCCCTCTAAGTGGGCAGTGCTCTCCCTTCTAGTGTTGATGTGGTGGTAGGGGGCACTCTTCCTATAACAACACCCTTAGAAACATGGAATTTTTCACTCATGGTTTAATTTTCTCATGTCGTCCAATGCATCTGTATTTGAGCCCTTTTTGCCCTTCTTAAATGACTGCTGTGAAAGAAAGTTATTTCTTCATCATTTAGCTATTTATCTCTATAATACTCGAGAGCGTGATTAAAAAAAAAAGGGTACCATCACTCTTCCTGCTAACAACTGGTAATATCCTGGGAAGCAGTCTATATAATGAAATGAGCCTCTATAGGAAAGATGGCCTTTTCTGGTTTCTAGTATTTTTCTTAATCTGTGCTATCTGTCAAATTAATCCTTTCTAGAATTTTCACCTAACACCTTCCAGCGAGTTTGAAGCACTTGTACTTCCTGTCACTGACCATGAACTGCTTTCCCAGCTACTGGGATCTGAGCATTAAGGAGCTCTTTTTATGGACTGGAAAAAAAGAGGGAAAATCTGTGTTATAAAATGCCAGTGCTACAGACACTGTAAAGGCACAGAAAGCTGGAATTTAAACTTTCTTTAAATGCAGATATTTTTTAAAAGACCTAAACTTTATGTTCAAACCTGTTTGAGGGTCTCCATATTACATAAATAAATAAATTACATAAGTAAATCTTTTTTGGATAAATCTTCATGGTTCCTATTTCAGTGCGTCACTAATACGTGATTAAAAACTAAGGTTAACTAGCATATTAGCCTTTTCTACTAAAATTACAAAGGACTTATCTCTGACCATTCCTGATCTACATGAAATTTTTCTATAGTGTTTATCACTTTTTGAAGCCCACCATGGATACTATTTTAATACAATGTTTATATTTTCACATTTGTCAACTTCTTTGCTCCCTTTCAAACAATTTTAGAACTTTCGTCTAGCTCATCTTTTAATTTTTCACAATCAGGAAATACATTCTTCAGGAATTTCTTAAGGTTCTGCTGGTGGCAAGCTCTCAGAATTATTTGCTGAAAACATATTTAGACAGTTTTATTGGGTGCATATTCCTACAGTGACGTTTACTCTGTGGTTTCCATTTTAACAGCGTAAGTCTTTATATGACCAGTAGACATGTGGGGAAAGGAGAGGAAGACGGCTTCAAAGGTGGACGGGCTGGACAGCTGTGCTGTTGGATCTGGACGTTGTAGATTCCCAGGTTTGGAGTGTGAATATGTGAGTTTGGGATCTGCCTCTGGCTTTGAACCGAGTGTGTGATGTGGGGCAAGTTACTTGGCCATGAAAAAAGACAAACAACCCAATTTACCAATGAAAATGGGCAGTGCACTTGAACAGACACTTCTCTAATGCTCATTATCGTTAGTCATTAGGAAAATGCAAACCACAGCCACAGTAAGACACCATCTCATACCCCCTGGCATGGTTATAATTAGAGAAAAAAGCCAGAAAATAACACTGTGACCTTAGTATCTGCATGTCTCTTTCTCTACATACTAATTTCAGGAACACGGCTGAGGGTTATTTTGAGAATCTGTGGAATGAGCGCTGATTCGCATTTTATATGCAGTCACATATTAGAACAAAAACCAGGTGCAAAAAAACCCCATAAAACAACCACCCAAGGTGCATTTACATTAAAATAGTATGAGGAATGGAGAGGATAAATTGGAGTTATATTTAAAGCAATCTGAGCTGTAAGTTGATCAATTTTTAAGCCAGATGATGGTTACATGAAGATTCATTGTACAATTCTGTCAGTTTCTGTACATATTTGAAGTTTTCTATGTCAAGATAGCGGGGCTTTTTTTTTTTTTCCTATGTCAAGATAAAAAAAAAAATCTCACCAAGAGATATATTATCATTGACTGTAGAATCTGGTCAGTAAAAACAGAAATATTTCTTCACAAATTGTTTTGCAGAAATCAGTAGGTTAAGCCATAGGTTAGCAAGAAGAATGTCTAATCTTCGTTTGCCTTACAAAATGAACATTAAGGAAATTAAAGCTTCTAAAGCCCAAGGCCATAAAAGAGCTGAAGATGCAAAAAAAAAAAAAACAACAGAAAAGCCAACAATGAAACCAAAAAAGGGTGCATTTAAAGCTGTTTATTGATGGTCACTTGCTGGCTGAGCAAAGGGGGCATACCTGGCCCCTTCAGTCACTGCCCGTTCCTCTTGACCAAGTATGTTTCTTCTTTTTCTTCTTCCTCACTGTCAAGCTTCCTTCCCTTTTCTCTGAATACACATGTCTACTGTTCCTCCTGCTGCTGTGACTACACTCTTCCCCTCCTCGTGAGAACCCCTCCACCTCCGGAGCCTCTGCGTTGAGTCCCTTTATGGGACCTTGAGCNCAACAGAAAAGCCAACAATGAAACCAAAAAAGGGTGCATTTAAAGCTGTTTATTGATGGTCACTTGCTGGCTGAGCAAAGGGGGCATACCTGGCCCCTTCAGTCACTGCCCGTTCCTCTTGACCAAGTATGTTTCTTCTTTTTCTTCTTCCTCACTGTCAAGCTTCCTTCCCTTTTCTCTGAATACACATGTCTACTGTTCCTCCTGCTGCTGTGACTACACTCTTCCCCTCCTCGTGAGAACCCCTCCACCTCCGGAGCCTCTGCGTTGAGTCCCTTTATGGGACCTTGAGCACTGCCCCCCACGAAGCTTTGCCTGCCGCTTGCCCCGTCCCTTGGCGTGTGCGTGCCATTCTCCTGATGGACGGGCTGAAGATTTCAGCGACTTCAGTCAAGGTTACCGGGGACACAAGTAAACATCGGATCTCATCAATCACTACACTTCCAGCTCACGGGAAGAGAGGTGTCTCCATTGTGTACTTAACAGCTTGTTACTTATTCACAAGTTAAAAATAACTCGAGTCCATCTTTGTGCAGATGCGACCCTGAAACCAAGGGGTGACACTCTCTGCTTCCACCAGACACACAGGCCTGTGCCACCTGCTCTGAAACTTCCAGAACCAGTTCTGGTGACAATGGCTACCGTGGATGAATCTGGTGCCCCAGCATTGCAGATGCATGTGCTTTCAGAAAGAAACCTTCCTCTCCCCTCAGTGCCCAACAGAGACATTCAAGGCTGAGCAACTTCCCAGGTGCAACTCACTGGCCCTTTCTTAACTCTAGAGCCCCTGTGATGACTTATCTCACGTTCTCCTGGGAGGAGGGAACGTGGCTGTCGTGTTTACTTCTCTATCCGTAGGGTCCATGGCGTACCCAGCACACAGAAGGACTCATAAATAAATGAATGAATGAGTACTTCTGTATGCATTGCTATAAACCATATTATTTACTATTAAAGTGTTATATTAAGAGTGTGGACTCTCTGCCACCCCATGGACTGTAGCTTGTCAGGCTCCTCTGTCCACGAAATTCTCCAGGCAAGAATACTGGAGTGGATAGTCATTCCCTTCTCTGGCGAATCTTCCCCATCCAGGGATCCAACCTGGGTCTCTTGCATTGCAGGTGGATTCTTTACCGTCTAAACCACCTGGGAAGCCCCGTATAAATATTAAGTACTATTAATAGATAATACTTATGGGAGTCTCTTTCTTGACATCTTTTGGAGATTATCTGTAGAAGCTTGAGAGAACATTGCATCTAGTTCTTCCTGATTTATTATAAGGGGGGGCATCTTTTGCAAGGGTTTCTTCAGAGTGAGCGTGAAGGTCCCCTGGTTTCCAGAATGCTGCCGGGCAGTGCTGCAGAAGCTGGTTCCAACCACTTAGCAGCTGGCTCCTTGGAGTCCCCCTGCTCCCAGCGTTTTCCGTCCAATCTCAACCCAATCCATCATTTGGAGCCTGAGTGCAATTCTGGCTTCCACCAATGGTTCTCAACTCTAGCTGCATATTACAGTCACTGTGCAGCTTTACAAAATTCTGAGGACCTAACCCAAGAGTCTCTGGGCTTACTAGCCTGGGAGGGTTGGTTTCGTGGGGAAGAGCCACAGAGATTCAGCATCCCGGCATTTGGCCTCGCCTCTGACCTAACTGTCAGGTGGTCTCGTTCAGAGGTGGAATACCCAAGATCAGTGGTTTTTGAATCTACTGAATAGTCTAACCCACATGTAAGTTCTTCGTATCAAGAAGTCCCAATTCTTTCTGATTTAGAAGGAACTTGACTCATAAGAAAGGGCTTCTCTGGTGGTTCAGACAGTAAAGAATCCACCTGCAATGCAGGAGACCTGGGTTTGATCCCTGGGTCAGGAAGATTCCCTGGAGAAGGGAATGGCAACCCACTCCAGTATTCTTGCCTGGAGAATTCCATGGACAGAGGAGCCTGGAAGGCTACAATCCCCAGGGCTGCAAAGAGTCGGACATGACCGAGTGACTAATGGTTTCACTTTCACTCATAAGATATCATCTAGGAACATGGCTATACCATTTCACTGAGGGGCAAAACAGAAGTCAAGGTGACACAGGTTTTTTATAATGTTTACTTAACTACTTTTGGGGTATCTTTAAAGCAAAGGGCGCGATCCATGGAGAGGTCACTGGCGACTGCTCTTGGGGTGGACAAACAGCTAAACTCCTATGACAAGGAATCCAAAACAGCAGGCAAAGGGTGCCATAAACCCTGTCCCTCTGGTATCAACAGCTGGGATGACAACCCCGGAAGGTATCTGGTTTCTGCAGTTGCTGGCTGGGTAGGGGCCCATGATCGGTGTGGCTATGCCTTTACAGACATTGGTACAATAGGTGGGAAGGTTATTCTCAGCAGCTGTTCTAGAGGGACCAAAGCATTTGAAACTAAGGTCTCGAAACTTCAATAGCATCAGGCCGGCACTGCATCCCGTGTCCCTGATGGCCATNGCTTCTCTGACGGCTCAGAAGGTAAGTAATCTGCCTGCAATGCAGGAGACCTGGGTTCGATTCCTGGGTCTGGAAGATCCCCTGAAGAAGGGAATGGCTACCCATTCCAGTATTCTTGCCTGGAGAATTCCATGGGCAGAGGAGCCTGGTGGGCTACAGTCCATGGGGTTGCAGAGTCGGACACAATTGAGCAACTAATACTAGCACACCAGCATGAATAAAGATATGTTAAATAATACCTACTATATTCCAAAGAGATGCCAGGAACTTCATATTTAATTCTAATCGTCACCTTACCATTTTTCATCTTTGTGTTGTCTAGTGTCTTAGTTCCAATATGAGTTCATCCTATCTTGATTAGTCATTATTTTAGTTTCTTTTCTGTTATAATTTTCTAATAGCTTTCATAATTTTTATTGTGGTTTTCCTTAGTTTATCTTTATAAGGACAAAGTTCATGCATTTCCATGCCACTTTTAACTATGTCTCAAGTCAACAGCAAAAACAGATGAAGAAGCACATTTCTAAAAAGAAGTAAACTTAAAATGAGTCATGTATTCTGAATACCCTCTTCCTTTCTCTTACCCACTGCTTTAAGACTTTGAAACAAAAGTAAATGAAAATAGTGGCTTTGAGACCAAAGTTTGAAATGATACTTTTAGAAGTTTTTTTTTTTCTTAAACAGAAGCAACATGTATTAAAATTAATCTGTATGAGACATTTCAAAGGAAAAAATCTAGAAGACCATCCTTAAAATATATATTTCTGATACACAAGTAGTCCTAACCATTTAGATACACTCAGGTGTTAATAAAATCCTGAATAAATGCTAAAAAATAAAAAGTCATATTAGAAACAACATTGGTGCTCCCATAGCACATCTGCCATGTGATGATTAAAATTGCTAGCAGGGTTTTGTTAAAAGCAACAAACATATTTTTAATTATAAAACACTGACATACTAAAAATTAAGAGATTCTTCAGTGTGGTACCAATATTCTCAGTATTAAGAAAACTTACAACAAAATCTCTGTTAGAAAAGAAAAGCAGAATAAAGTTGGACTCTGTGTTGCTAGAAAATTTGTTTTGAAAAACTTGCTAATAAATTATTGGAAAAATTACTATCCCTTTCACTTTCCTCTGTGTGAACAGGGGGGCTTGGGGTGTAGGGTCACGGTGGGGTCACCTGCAAGGACTCAAAGCCACAATTACTTTCTAGCGTAATGTCTGCATTTTATTATTTGCATGTAAATATTTCATTGGGTTTTTTATTTTAAAGAACATATTAACCATGATCATGTTATTCCACTTTAAAAAGAACACTCACTTTTAAAATCATCGTACACACATCAGTGACAGACTCCGTGGTCTTTCTCGTATGCTAACGTGCAGGGATCAAGGAACCCCCACCTCTCCTGGGCCTCCACTATGTGATGCTGATCTCAGTGGCCTGGAGCAAGAATTCCTCTTCCTCCAGCCCACTCTGTCTCCCAGCTTCCTGGTGCAGATCGGCCACTTTGAGGCATCTGGTCAGCCAAGCAGAAGCTGCAGTCTGCCTTGCCGGTTCCACCCAACACAGGCTGCAGAAACAGGCCTAGAGCACAGGCCTTCCCTACGTCTTCCTCTAACTCCCTCTCTGCTTCTCCGTCATCTTTTTCTTTCCCAGATCACTGCTCAGCTCCATTTTCTTCTCTAGTGGTTTCTTGGCTTCCAAAGCTGCCCTCTAAAGCATCCTGTGCGACTCTTAGATCAGAAATTGGTTTGGATGAAGCCTGTTGGAGAGGCACTTGTTCAGTTTGGAATTAAGCTGTTTTCACTTACCTGTAACCTAACCCTAAGGATGCTTCAGAGAGGCCTGCAGGACCCCACACTGGTGTCCTTTGTTGCAATCAGAAATGGTCAATGTCTGCAAGACTTCAAAAGCCAAAGGAAAAGGTGCTTTCTGCAGTGGATGACAGCCTATTGTCTTTGCAACCCACATCTGTTTAAAAGTCAATAACAGTGACGATCGTTTTTGTACTCTGGAGGGGCAAGTGGGAGGTTGGTGAAAAGCTAAGCGGTTCCCTTTGGTACATCCTGGAAGAAGCACGAACAGGTGTAGGATGTATTAGCTTTTATGAAGACGACGTGAGCATACGCTACACTTGGATTAAAGCCTGGCTGTCTATGTGCTTTGAGAGTTGTGTCTTTGGAATCAACAGAATGATGACAAGAGTTTCAGCTAATACCTGTGGAGAGACTGCTGGCAGAGCTCGTGTCTGAGCTCCAACAGTGTAACGTCAGTGTCTACTCTCTAACTAACCATTCTGCTCCACCATCTCTGGGAGGGGTAAAAGCCATGTCCTGGTTACTGACATAAAACATGTTTGTATATGAAGGAATCTTAGGGCCAAATGAAATGCACAGAATTCAAAGACTGGATTGTGACCACGTTGCAAAAACAAAGGAATACTTGCAAACAAAAACCAGTAACGGGGTGACTCCTGGCAGGACTAGAATGTTCCAAGGCATTTCTGAAACCCTCTTTGCTTCAGTGAACTGTTGAAGTGCAAGTGAAGTGGAAGTGTTAGTTGTTTAGTCCTGTCTGACTCTTTGCAATCCCATGGACTATAGCCAGCCAGAATCCTCTGTCCATAGGATTTCCCAGGTAAGAATACTGGAGTGGGTAGCCATTCCCTTCTCCAGAAGATCTTCCTGATCCAGGAGTTGAACCCATGTCTCCTGCAATGGCAGGTGGATTCTTTACTACTGAGCCACCTAGGAAGCTCCATCTTTCAAGGGTGGTTGTTAACTATTGTTTTGCCATCGGTTTCACTTTGAACTGAAACTGGATTTTGTTCCTTTTGGACTAAACCCAGCCCTCCTCTAGAATCACACATTCCCAGCAGTTACATAAACATTTCCATCTTGCAGTGGTACCACTGTGAACAGGATTGCAAGTCTGGGTGTGTGCTCAGTCGTGTCTGAGTCTTTGTGACCCCATGGAGTGTAGCCTGCCAGGCTCCTCTGTCCATGGGATTTTTCCAGGCAAGAATACTGAAGTGGGTTACCATTTCCTACTCCAGGGGATCTTCCAAACGCAGGGATAGAATCTGTATCTTCCTGCATCTCTTGCATTGGCAGGTGGATTCTTTACCACTGTGCCAACCTGGGAAGCCCTACCACTGTGAATGAGAATGCAAAAGCTGCTATTGTTCTTGACATGGAAACTGAAGGATACAGCAGATAAGTCAGATCCGAGTGGCGGCAAAGATGAGGCCTCCAAAGAAGAGCTCGCGGTAGAGGAGAACAGACAGGTGGTCAGCAGAGCCCACTCTCAGGTACAGAGACGCACTCCCGGGGATCTGTTGGTTCCTGATCCCCGCGGCAAGCTGGATGGAAACACTGCTCGAAGAGCTGGGAGGAGGCAGCCGAGAAAGTGTCTGCAGCCTCGGGAGGGAGGAACATGACAGATGCTCACAGCACAAGAGTCTCCTGCAGGCTGAGTCGCAGAACATCCATCAGGCCCGTCTCCAAAGAGAAGCTTCGTGTACTCATTCTGAGTGCTTGTTCACGCTCCAAAGACGGGCACAGAGAGAAGCAATCAAGGAGAAAAAAAGAATGGCAGCGTTCAGCGCGGAGGGGCTGGGTGACCCAAAGGACCTGCCTGCCTTCTGTCAAGGAGAAGCAAGACAAAGGGAAAAACTTCCCTGCACATGCTTCAGGGGCCACTGTCGGAGACATAAAGGCTTTCCTTAGTCACTCTCTTCTTTAATTAAGCTTTCCTCAGTGCACAAGTGGGATCCGCTTTTATTTGAGACAAAAGAGAATAAATCTGACAAATGAACAAAATAGAGGTAAGTTGACTCCCTAGACAGAGCAGAGTGAAGGCAGTCTTGAGTTTTCAATGGTATCGGGAAGTTTCCAGAAGTATCCTTTTGAGTGAGAAGGCGAGAAAGGGAGCTTGCAATGGCTAGACATTTCCTCAAGTCTGCTGCCTTGAGAGACTCATCCAAAACCACCTTGATGGGCAATAAAGGATCCTGGTCCCAAGACTCAGGAAGAGTGATTCTTGGGCTGAATCAGGGCTCACTTCTCCACCAGCTCAACGGTTTCAGGCTGCGAGAGAGAAACAGCTGAAGTCCTGCCCAAATCTGACACTGCAGCAAACTCACAGGTTGGTAACAGCTGGCTGCCACGTTGTCTAATTCCTGAGTCATGCTCTGTCCCCAACTCCACACTTGGCAGGCCTTTGGTAGATGCACAGAAATACTGATTCAGTTTTCAGTGGACCAGGCCTGAAAGCAACAGCTTGGCTCTGCAAAAGTGGGTGAAGATGGGGGAATGCCAGTCCTTGGAGAAAAGCACCTGGGCACTAGTCACTGCTCCATTCTTTCAGGGCTGAACCTGGGAGAATGATGAGACCTTCTATCTCTTTCTGATTGTAGACTGAGACACCTTAGGAGGCCAGAAACCCAGGATGTTCCTCCTAAGCTGAACCTGGCATAAGCCCTATTCAAGCATGAATGCTCACTAGTGTAGTTCACAAAGCCTTTTGCATATGTGACTCATTTGAGCTGACATGGGTGAAAGTCACTTAAAGCTGTTTGTGCTTTAAGTTCCAACTGCTTTGATGACAAAAGAAGGGAGTTGGACTTGAAGATTTTTACTTNGCCCTATTCAAGCATGAATGCTCACTAGTGTAGTTCACAAAGCCTTTTGCATATGTGACTCATTTGAGCTGACATGGGTGAAAGTCACTTAAAGCTGTTTGTGCTTTAAGTTCCAACTGCTTTGATGACAAAAGAAGGGAGTTGGACTTGAAGATTTTTACTTGGACCCTTGGACTGCAAGGAGATCCAACCAGTCCATTCTGAAGGAGATCAACCCTGGGATTTCTTTGGAAGGAATGATGCTAAAGCTGAAGCTCCAATACTTTGGCTACCTCATGCGAAGAGCTGACTCATTGGAAAAGACTCTGATGCTGGGAGGGATTGGGGGCAGGAGGAGAAGGGGACGACTGAGGATGAGATGGCTGGATGGCATCACGGACTCGATGGACGTGAGTCTGAGTGAACTCCGGGAGATGGTGATGGACAGGGAAGCCTGGTGTGCAGTGATTCCTGGGGTTGCAAAGAGTTGGACACGACTGAGTGACTGAACTGGACTGAACTGAAAAGGTGCTATAATTTTTCTACTTTAAATGAGGAACATTTCTGGGAGCTTCCTGGTAGCCCAGTGGTTAAGAATCCACCTTGCAATGCAGGGAACAGGGGTTTAATCCCTGGCCGGGGAACTAAGATCTCACATGATGCAGGGAAACTAAGCCCTCTCGCTACAAGTACCGAGCCTACGTACCGCAACTAGAGAGTCTGTGTGCTGCAACGGAAGATCCCACGTGCCAAAACGAAGACCTGACGCAGCCAAATAAATAAATATTAAAAAAAAAAAAAACCACGGGAACACTTGTAAATTACTCTGAAAGATTTGAAAAGCATTTGGTTCAAGGATCCAGAACCTGCAGGACATCATCTGTCTTCCAGTTATTCCGTATCAGCTTAGGTTCCCTTCCTGGAGGGATGTGTTTCCACCTTAGCACCTAGGACAACACAGTGGATGGTATCTAACATGGTCTAATTTCAGTTTCATCCTTTTATTCACAAGCCGGCTTTACATGTTCTCCCTTCTAACGACTGAGTTTAAGAAGAGCACAGGGCTGAGCGATGTCTGTGGTCAGACCTTTGGGCTCATTGGCCAGTAGCTTTGAAATTAACCTGGTGAAGAAAAATTATTGTTTCAGAGGAAGTTTGTGGATAAGCTGTTACTTGCGCCTGTTCATTTTGCCTTGAAGATCTGCAGATGGAGAGTAAGATGCAAGTGGGCCCCACGTGGAGGGCATGGCCCTGGGTGTCAGGGATACTGAGACCTCTTCAGAGGCCTGCATATAAGTCACACTTCCTCACAGCCTCCCTCCTGAAGTTTGCAGACCAGAGAATATTCCCCTCTACTGACCAATACTTGTAAACCAATCTTCAGTAGGATACGATAAGTGAATCCAAACGTGACTTGAGGAGTGTGCAGAGCTGGTGCTTGGAGGGCTAAAAACAAAAGATGTTTACTGAAGGCTTAGCTTTGGATATAAAAAAATGTTTCAGTTCTACTGAGAAATAATTTCAAGTGTTCATCTCCACCTGGAGGCCAGAACCCAGGAGACAAAGGCTCTTTACAGAGTGTGTGGGACTTGCGTTGACCCTCTGACAAGTCTTGACCTGCTGAGTGAAGTGGTGTCCTGTTCTAAGCACTGGTATTTACTGCTTCAGACGCCTGGGAAAACATAACCTATAGTCATCTTTCTGAAAACCCTTATTAACAATGTTCATACCACACAGGGTATGAGGATGAAATTCAGAACAAAAACAGATGAAGAGTAAACAGAATGAAAAGTTTCAACAGCAGCAAAGTTTCAACTGTTCTACAGTAGTGGAGGACCTGAAGGTATTTTCACTGTAAACGTTCACGACCCACATTTTTCTTACTTTCCTTTTCTTTATTTTTTAAAAAGCCTTATTTATTTATTTTTGGCTGTGCTGGGTCTTTGTTGTTGCATATTGGCTTTCCCTAGTTGCGGCAAGTAGGGGCTACTCTTCGTTGCAGTGTGCAGGCTTCCTATGGCAGTAGCTTCTATTATTGTGGAGCAAAGGCTCTAGGGCACGTGGGCTTCAGGAGTGGTGGCGCATGAGCTTAGTCGCTCCAAGACAGCTGGGATTTTTCTGGATCAGGGGTCGAACCCGTGTCCCCTGCATGGCAAGGCGGATTCTTAACCATTGGACCTCCAGGGAAGCCCCTATCATTTTCATGTGAAAGTCTGCCCCTAGCTCAAAGTCTTGGGAGGAAATCTGTTTCAGGTTTCTCTTTTCCAAGTTGGTAACAGATTATAATTATGGAAAAGTAAGACTGACCATCTAAGGTGTAGATGGAGGTGACTATATATGCACCAACAGAGTCAGAGGGGAGCTAAACTGACTTTGACAAGATGGACTGTCTCCAAAAACAGGGCCTCAATTTACTGACACGTCGAAAGAAAAAGTGTTCCCCAGAACTGGAGTTGACCAGTCCCTAACTTAGAGAGGAGTCACATATATTGAAGACAAAAATCCACCTGTGTCAGCAGACACGTCATCGAGCCAGCAGGAGGCGTCTTGTGGCCTGGGTGGAATATTGCAGTCCTGACTGGTGTCGGGCACATGGCCGGCAGCCCCCCATTTTCTCGTCTGTTCTTCCCTTCACTCCCTCCCTGGCTGCTGCCAACCCACTGGTCATCTGCTTCATGCCCGCTCTCCACCAGGCCGTGGGCAGATAGATGCTTGCGGACCAGTGTATGAACTCTGTGGTTCTTCTTCGGATGCAGGCCAGGACGTGGCCTTCTGCCGAAGCATCTACCTCTCTGGCTGGCCTGAGATGCAGACTGCGCTTGCCAGGCTGGGGGCGGTTCTGTCTGACGGACAGTAAGTAACTACCTGGTATTGCGTTTTCTCCATCAGTTCCTGTGTCTATGCCCTGAGACTCTGAACTCTGAGCGTTCAGAGTCTCAGGGCAGGAAAGATGAATATCTTTCTAACCCTAGATTGCGAAAATCCATACAGCTCGGCTCCCGACAGCTACTTCACTATTTCTGCTTTCCTGAATTGTGCTAATTCGACAGGGTTGGCCACCTGACCGGAATTCTGAACTTGGCCTTGATCTGGCCATGTCGAGTCTCTGCCACCATCAGCATTAGCTCCTTGGACCATCTAAGCCCTGGTCTTCCAGACAGGTGTCCAGAGGCCCACTTGGGAACAAGGCAATTTCAAATACTCAGAGTCATAGTTCAGGACATTTAAGACCATTTTAATTAAAAGGGGTTTTCAGATACGAACATATCATAGAAAATTTGCTTTTAGAGAACTGCTACATAGAAAGGGCTTCCCTGGTGGCTTAGATGGTAAAGAATCTGACTGAAGTGCAAGAGACCTGGGTTCATTCCCTGGGTGTGATTCTCGGGTTGGGAAGATCCCCTGGAGAAGGGAATGGCAACCGACTCCAGTATTCTTGCTTGGAGAACTCTATAGACAGAGGAGACTGGCAGGCTATAGTCCGTGGAGTCGGACATGACTGGTTACTTAAAGGAAAGGGTTGGATCCTAGATTCATTTCATAAAAGATTCATCATGTAACTTTGAGGGGTGACCTTCATGAGGCCCACGTAAGCGGCAGCACGCAGTGCCCAGTGGGGATCACACGTTATCCAGACATAGAGAGACGTACACCGCACGGCACAGGCACTCAGCTACGCATTAGTTCTGTATTCAACCCCTGCTTCTCTCCATGGGCCTCAAGTCTTCTATTTATGAAATGAGACAAGTAATATCTTAAATGGTCGGAGGATGGAAATTACATTTAAATTAGTTACAGCACAAAGCCTAGTACATAAATAGCCCTTGGTATTTAATGGATGAATGGACAGAGAAAAAAGTTGTGTTTCAGAAAGAATAGTACTATATCAACCCTAACCACTAAAACATAAAGAAAATATATTGATTGCATTTTCTTAAATGAGAAGGAATCACGCTTAAAAATGAACAGTTTTGAAACTAGAACATACTGTATTTAATATTAGAAAACATATTTTAGTCATATGCAACCTGGATCCTTGAATAAAATAAAAACTACAGCTGTGTTCCTGTCATTACTGTTGCCTGAACTATTCATCTCTATCCCAAATTTTCTTGTGGTTACTCCCTGCTATCTTTGTTTCCAGATTTTTCTTTCCAGGATAACTCCACACTAACGAATCTTCTTAAAACACTGTTCTTACCACCACACAGCTTAGAAACACCCTTCCTTTTCCCTCCCTGCCTCTCTGCCATTCGTTAAACAAAGCTCCTTGTTCAAAGCCTTTTAATCAGTGTCATCACTTTACCTGTTGGTTATTTGTTCTTAGCACCACCCCCTTCCCCAATTCAAGGGTTTTAATCTGGGGGGCATAGAATTTTTCAGGCTGGATTGTAGAAGGTCAGAGCATGCCTAAACTTCCATGTAAAACTGTGTGTCTGTGTGAACTTTTCCTGAGTGATGATTCATTTCAACCAGCGACTAAGAAGACCCCAGGTGCCATGCCCCTTTCATCAGTCTCCTTCGGGCCCCCACTCCTCCTGGATCTCCGATGTCCTCCCACTTGGCCTACCCTCTGGATTAACACCTGCCCCCATTCCTCTGAGACCCCGGCCAAGTGCAGGCGCCCCACCCCCAAACTGCAACGTGAACCCCAGATTTCGTGATGCAGGAGGATCCTCTGGGCAGGATCCCCGTGTTTCCATGCGTCTCTAGCCCACAGAGGAACCTGGACGTGAGTCAGAGGGAGGGGGCAGCCGTGTCCACCACAGACTTACAGCCATTTCTTCTGTAACTACCTCGCACCACCTTTCCTGAGTTCTCTGAAGCAGGACCCTTGAGTCAGTTTGAAAAATAAACCTAAATAATAGTAAAGAGAACCTTTCTCCAGGTGGTTTAGACAATAAGGCGGCCCAGTAATGTGGGAGGCCCAGATGTGATCACTGGGTCGGGAAGATCCCCTGGAGAAGGGCATGACAACCCACTCCAGTATTCTTGCCTGGAGAATCCCACGGACAGAGGAGCCTGGTGCGCTACAGTCTGTGGAGTTGCAAAGAGTTGGACACAACTCTTTCCCTTTCCTTTCTCCATGACCCTGAGTTCGCGAATGGCTGTGGAGGAGCGGTTCTGATGTGCACAGCTTCCTCCAGCTCACAGCCCGGGTGGTGGTCTCTTCGGTGGTCTCTAGGGGGCATCTTCTGATTGATTATGATCCATTCTGGGTGACTCCACCCACCTGAGTGGGTACTGCCTCTCTCTGTGACCCAGCTTTTGAATCTCCAGCTCTACCCTGGCTCTGAGTGTGGACAGGCGGCTACAAACATGAGTTTCTGTCCTTTGACCCCTGTGTGCCAGGTCCTTAGTCCTAAGTTTATAACTGTATTAATAGCTGGCCAGGCAGATGTGATGCAGTGAACATCGGGGCATCAGTATATTAACTGCCAGATGGAGAACAATTAAAGGGCAGCGAGACGGGAAGAACACACTCAAAAAAGCCACCACTCTGGCTTGAATGTGGTCCCTTCAATCTGCAGAAACATTACCGTTATCACCAAAGGTCAGAGTCAGTTACTAGTAGAAAAATCAATAAAGTGGAGGGAGGGGGAGAGACTGAAGGGATACGGTCATGACATGCCCTCTGTATTGAGGGGACTTGCTAGGAATCTATGTATTTCCAACTCTTGGGGATAGAACTGGTTGTCAGGAAAATGGACCATTCGTGTAGTTTCAGGGGTTCCTGCTGTGAACAGATTTTAAAGACTCGTCTCAGTGCAAAGTAGAGAGGCAAAAAGAGCAAGGAGGGATTTAAACACGGCATCTGCCTGTTAGTCTTCATCACTCCATTTGTTGGATTTAGAATCAGGCTGTTGGTGATTCTGTTGGCCACCCACAAACATGTTCCACCTTGTCCTGGTCGATCACTGCTGATGAGCAGAAATCTTTATCACCGGCTACCCGAGGCCACCAGCTACACTCTGCCTGTGGTGCGCTGGAGAAAAGACATTCTGACTTCTTAATCCGAACATCATGGTCTGAAGGTATTACTCGTAACAGGACGGGTACTGTCTGTACTGAACGTTAGATTAAAAATCAGCTCATTTTCTCCTCTTCCTGCACCAGCAACAGTGATGCAAGAACTGCCAGGTTTTAAAGTCCAGCCTGTGGCCCACCAGTCACCGAGGAAAGGGCCATGCTCTGTAGGGTGTGTGTGGGGGGGCCCTTCTCTGCTAAAGGGCACCGTGGTGGTCTCCTTCAAACTGAGGACATCTGCCATTTCTCATCTGTCTGCAAATATATCTGTTCATTAATACTTGATAGGGTGAAGGCTGCCAATGACGGCTGCAGAGCAGATAAGTATCATTCAGACTACTTCTAAGGGGCCAGAAAGTGACTTCTGTTACGGCATTCTTTTTTCTTCCAGGGGTGACCTCCCTTGGGGACAGAGGGGCAGAGAGGATGAACGAGGGAAGGGCCCCACGTAGGACTTTGGGGTCTTCAATCTGTACTTCCATTGGCTATTTGGTCACACGAATCTACAGCCCTCAACTGTGGACATTTAAATCAGATTTAATTTTCTAGTTATACTTTCTATGAGAACGTGGGCTGCTCGACAAGAACTCAGGAGTGTTTTGTATATTTTGCAACAAAATGTTCCCGTAAATTTGTAAAACTACAAATGTCCGATAATCATCTCATGTATAAACCAGAGCTGTTATGACCTGACTCGGGAACATTCTGACAGCCTAGAGGACAGGTGTGAAGCTCCAGTATTGGTCCGCTCTGCCGGGTTCAGACGTCCTCACTCTGTCCCAGATGTGAGACAAACCAAGTGCGTGCTTTCTGGAGCCCTTAGCACTTCCTACCAAAGGCCGGGCTTCTGCCAGGCTCACAGTGGGCACCATCCGTGCAGTTCTCCTTCTGACAACAAAGTGACCTTGGAGGGAGGCGCTGCTGCTTTCAGTCCAGGGAAGGACGCACGCTGGACCCACGTGCAGCATCCGGACATGACGACACAGCACTGGCCTCTGAGAGTGGTGCCCCCAGGATTTTGCTGTGGCCGTGGGGATCAGGAGGATAATTTTGGCCACACCCAGAGATTGTCTGCCCCANGGAGGGAGGCGCTGCTGCTTTCAGTCCAGGGAAGGACGCACGCTGGACCCACGTGCAGCATCCGGACATGACGACACAGCACTGGCCTCTGAGAGTGGTGCCCCCAGGATTTTGCTGTGGCCGTGGGGATCAGGAGGATAATTTTGGCCACACCCAGAGATTGTCTGCCCCAGAGCTCTGTTGCCTGACACCTCCAAAGGGGAAGAGCCAAACGCAGCTGTTGAAACTTGAAATCCAGCCCCTCTTTGCAGTAGATACACTCTGAGTATCAGTGGCCATGGATGACTAGTGGTCACCATGCCGGACGACAAAGACAGAGAAGATTTCCATCAGAGCAGAGAACTCTGCNCCACCTTGTCCTGGTCGATCACTGCTGACGAGCAGAAATCTTTATCACCGGCTACCCGAGGCCACCAGCTACACTCTGCCTGTGGTGCGCTGGAGAAAAGACATTCTGACTTCTTAATCCGAACATCATGGTCTGAAGGTATTACTCGTAACAGGACGGGTACTGTCTGGACTAAACGTCAGATTAAAAATCAGCTCATTTCCTCCTCTTCCTGCACCAGCAACAGTGATGCAAGAACTGCCAGGTTCTAAAGTCCAGCCTGTGGCCCACCAGTCACCGAGGAAAGGGCCATGCTCTATAGGGTGGGGGGCCCCTTCTCTGCTAAAGGGCACCGTGGTGGTCTCCTTCAAACTGAGGACATCTGCCATTTCTCATCTGTCTGCAAATGTATCTGTTCATTAATACTTGATAAGGTGAAGGCTGCCAATGACGGCTACAGAGCAGATAAGTACCATTCAGACTACTTCTAAGGGGCCAGAAAGTGACTTCTGTTACGGCATTCTTTTTTCTTCCAGGGGTGACCTCCCTTGGGGACAGAGGGGCAGAGAGGATGAACGAGGGAAGGGCCCCACGTAGGACTTTGGGGTCTTCAATCTGTACTTCCACTGGCTATTTGGTCACACGAATCTACAGCCCTCAACTGTGGACATTTAAATCAGATTTAATTTTCTGGTTAAACTTTCTATAAGAACGTGGGCTGCTTGACAAGAACTCAGGAGTGTTTTGTATATTTTGCAACAAAATGTTCCTGTAAATTTGTAAAACTACAAATGTCCGATAATCATCTCATGTATAAACCAGAGCTGTTATGACCTGACTCGGGAACATTCTGACAGCCTAGAGGACAGGTGTGAAGCCCCAGTATTGGTCCACTCTGCCGGGTTCAGATGTCCTCACTCTGTCCCAGATGTGAGACAAACCAAGTGCCTGCTTTCTGGAGCCCTGAGCACTTCCTACCAAAGGCCAGGCTTCTGCCAGGCTCACAGTGGGCACCGTCCGTGCAGTTCTCCTTCTGACAACAAAGTGACCTTGGAGGGAGGCGCTGCTGCTTTCAGTCCAGGGAAGGATGCATGCTGGACCCACGCGCAGCATCCGGACATGACGACACAGCACTGGCCTCTGAGAGTGGTGCCCCCAGGATTTTGCAGTGGCCCTGGGGATCAGGAGGATAATTTCGGCCACACCCAGAGATTGTCTGCCCCAGAGCTCTGTTGCCTGACACTTCCAAAGGGGANGAAGGATGCATGCTGGACCCACGCGCAGCATCCGGACATGACGACACAGCACTGGCCTCTGAGAGTGGTGCCCCCAGGATTTTGCAGTGGCCCTGGGGATCAGGAGGATAATTTCGGCCACACCCAGAGATTGTCTGCCCCAGAGCTCTGTTGCCTGACACTTCCAAAGGGGAAGAGCCAAATGCAGCTGTTGAAACTTGAAATCCAGCCCCTCTTTGCAGTAGATACACTCTGAGTATCAGTGGCCACGGATGACTAGTGGTCACCATGCCGGACGACAAAGACAGAGAAGATTTCCATCAGAGCAGAGAACTCTGCTGGACACCGCTGCTCTAGGCGCCGAGACTCTGGTCTCTGGCTATGGCCACATCTTCTACCTCCCGACTCGCCACCGACCTTGGCCTCAATCCTTCAGTGCCTCCCCACTCCTTGGCGCCCAGTGGACACTCAGGCCTCCCTGCCTCCAGTTTGAGACTTTACACTCATGATTTCTTGGTATCCTTGACTTTTTCTCAGGCACCTCCCTGCCAACCCCTAACTGGTGGCAGGTTGTATCCGTTTGGTTTCCCCATGCCTGTTTCTGGGATATGATGTGTTACCGAAACAATGATTAAGTGATACAACACAGAGAACTCACTCTTCACTTGTCCCCAGCGCTTCCACCCGAGTGGGTGTCTCCGTTTCCCAGCACTTCCTTGTTCACCTTGTGCTGACTCAGCAACCTCTTCTTGAAAGCCTCAGGCTCTCATGATCCTCACTCTCCACAGATGACCCGCCCCATCACTGGTGGGGAGGATGGTACCGAAACCACGCCGTGTAAATGTGTGCAACTGAACCACTTTGCTCTACAGCAGAAATTACCACAGCACTGGACGTCAACTGTACTTGAATTAAATAAATTAAAAAAATCACTCCATGAACTTCCCCAACACGTTCCTCTGGCCTCCCGTTTCCTTTAGCCACGGTGAGACACCAACCGCCTTCTACCCAGGAGCATGGACTTGCTGCTCTCAGACTGTTGCTCGTGATGTCTCTGCCAATCACACCTTCCCCGCCCAGGCTCACCTCTGCCACAAGGCTGCTTCTGAACCATCCCACCTGAAAGTGACCTCTTTCTTGTCTGAATTTCTGAATTTCCTTAACACCTTATCTGTACCTCTCACAAAAGGTGTTTTAAAAATAATGATATTAATGTTTATTGTAATATTAATATTTATATATAAATATAAATTTAGATATTAACCTTATAGATTTAATATATTGATTTTATATTGATATATTAATATAAATATGCATGTAATATCTATTACATTAGTCATATGTATAATCACATACCAATCATATATTTTATATTAATCATATAAATATTATAGTAATAACACTATTGAAATAGGTGTATTTATCTTATTTAATTTTCACAAAGGACCCATGATGCTGGCATTTTTTTTTTCTTTTAGGCTTTTAAAAAGCTTTTAATTGGAGGAATAACTGCTTTACAACGTCATGTTGACTTCACACAAGGTTTTAAGCATACAGCATGTGCACATGTCTTCCCCACTAACTCACACCGATGTAATACGGGAGCCTGCTGGATTCGGCTTGCATGCCCAGTAGCGACCAGCTCAGGTCTTTATACACAGAATATCCAGTATCTATTTCTTCAACAAATATCTATACATCTGTTCTAGCAAATGTCAGATTAATTGCTAAGGCAGGCAGAGTTAATTCAATAATTAATTGATGAACACATTTCCTCTACTGGTCTCAATATGAAGTTCTAATTGAATGATTATATCGTCAGGACCTCTGATGGGAAACCAGGAGTGCGCGTGTTGATGGCTGGAAATGCGATCAGCCCCCGGGGCTACAGCAGCATGTGACAAAGTTCCTGGGGAGGGTGCGCTGGGTATGAAATGACAGAGAATGGGCAAACAACCAAAAAAGACATCAAAGCTGGAATCAACTTACCTTGTGTAGCGATATAATGATTGGGTCGATGATAACCCTAAAAAATAAATGAGAGAATATTAGACAAACTTGAAAATCAATAAGCAGCACAGAAGTCACATACTAAGTTTGCCAAAATGAAGGCACTTTCAAATACCAACAGCTGCATCCCCGGAAGTTACATTACCAGACGTGGGACCACTGAGCATCTCCGAATAAGCCAAGGCGCATCAGTGTGTAACAGTTCTGATGCCTACACGGTGAGGAGTGGGTGAGGAGCTTAATCACACACTGGCTAAGAGATGACAGATGAGCAATAAACACTAACAACGTATGGATTTTCTGAAACAGCACGACCACGACTCTGATTAGAGTGCAAACCGGCTAGGAATGTGCAATAGAATTTCATTTGTGTTTAGGAGGTTACTGGCAACGTGACAAAGCTTTAACTCATATTCTGTTATATTGGTATAGACGGTTACATCCATAGTAATGTGCTATGTGCTGTGCCTAGTTGTTCAGTCAGGTTTGACTCTTTGCAACCCCACGGACTATAGCTGGCCAGGCTTCTCTGTTCATGGGATTCTCCAGGAAAGAATACTGGAGTGGGTATACCAAACATCATTTTTAAACATTACAGATACTAAGACATGATGCTGTAACAGGACCAGGAATTTAAAGAAGCAGAAATTCTGCAAGACCTCTTCCTTTATACCATGATCCTACCAGAAGGGGGGAAAGATGAAAATTGGGACCAAAGCAAGAAGGGAACAGGGACATTGCAGGACTGATATCTGCACAAGTTAAGCCAACTTAGAGAAAATAACACACAGGTAACACATAACTTTCTGGAAAAGGAAATGGTTCCTCACTCCCGTATTCTTGTCTGGGAAATCCCATGGACAGAGGAGCCTGGTGGGCTACAATTCATGGGGCCACAAAGAGTTGGACACAACTGAGCGACTGAGCGTGTGCACGAACGTATAATGTTGCCACAGACCTTAACACTTCTTCTTTCTCTCCCCTGAGAAGGCACAAAACACTGCCCAAAGCCAGCTGGAAAAGAGAGCAAAGAGACCTGGAGAAGAAACGCCAACTTCTCAGACCACTTAGGTCTTTTTGCTCTTGATAGCAAGTCTAGAAGAGTCAACAACCAAAGCAGACACATTCTTCTCTACCCTGACTGGGAGTAGGTCTCTGACACAGAGTCACAATAGATACTAAGCAGGGTTATTTTGATGGGCACTCATTTCCTGTCAGCTGATAAGCTCCACGAGACAGGACCTGGTGGGACTCACCACTGGCTGTGTGGGTCTGCAAGGTGCTGGGAGAGGGGAGGGTCATTTGATGGGCCAGGTCACCATCAGCCATCCTTACTTTGACTCCTGCCAACCCACAGTTCACTCTCCTCTCACTTCCAGGTCCAGTCACTCCTCTGCACTGACCCTCTGACCTCCTGGTTCACAGGAAGAGCCCTACTCCTCACTGCCATGCAGTCACCTGCCCGTGACCTCCCTCACCCCACCACCTGGACGCCACCCCCTTCAGATCCCTCCACATCTGCCAGGCATGCTCCTCAGCCACACCTTTCCTAGGGCTGTTTCCAAGCCTGAAGGCTCACCCCTTGAGATATCCACCTGGTCTGGATGCCCACCTTGTCAGTGGAGCCAACTCCAGACACTCTATTCCTCCTGATGTCCAATATACCAGACTTCAATGACTTGTTTCATTTATGGTCTCTTTCTCCCCATTAGATCTTAAGTCCCTTATGTCAGTGTTTAGTATTCTGTTTTGGCCTGAATTGTTTACAATTACAACAGCAGCCACTCAAACAGTTACTGACATGTAATAGATGCTCAATAAAATCTCACCGATTAAGTGAAAAGTGGCCCTAAATACTGACCCTTTCTCTATTAAAAACAAAAACTACTGAATCTAGTAGGTTTGTGACTTTTATGTCCTCTCCTCTCTGTGTCCCTACGCTACCGTTCTGTTTTTCCTTTATTTTTGGCCGCTATGGGTCTTTGTTGCTGCACACGGGTTTTCTCTAGTTGTGGTGCGCGGGCTTCTCATTGTGGTGGCTTCTTTGTTGCGAAGCACACGTTCTAGGGCTTGCAGGCTTCAGTAGCTGTGGCTCACTACTGGACCACTGGAAGCCTTACACAGTTGTCCTTTAAAGCTTAGTCCAAAAGGCCCCCAGGACAAGCCTAATACGATCATAGCTACTGCTCAGATGGTGACTCAGAAGACGCTGAGGGCTTACAGCATCCTAGCCTGTGATGGGGTAGAATACAGCAGGACCAGACACTGTCCCTCTGCTCAAGGACCCCGAGGGGTGGAGGGCTGGACTGCTGTATGAACAGGGCTCCCCTGGACTCTTCCCCAGGGAAGGAGCATCACAGCAAAGACGGTTCTTGCTTCAGATTCTAAGTTGTGAGGCCTCGGGGAGAAGGTAACAGGTCTCGGGCACCTCTGGCTATTCCTGTCAAGTTCTCCCTAAACATTTCCTGAACAAAGGAATAAGTCAGTGTGCCTTAGGAGGAAACTATGAGTTAATACAAAGTTCTACCTTGGGTCTTGGGTATGTTTCTGGTCATTAGCAAAAGGAGGGTCTAGGGGTATATGAAAACTGAGATATGAATTATTCTTCAAATAACACTCCATCAGCCCCCACCCTCAACACTATAACACCCAATGCCAAACCTTCCCAATGAGCACTACCCAAATATCCTGTAGTATATTGTTGTTCAGTCGCTAAGTCATGTCGGATTGTTTGCAATCCCATGGACTGACTGCAGCACACCAGTCCCCCGTCATCCACTATTTCCCACTAGCTCATGTCCATCGAGTTGGTGATGCCATCCAGCCATCTCATCCCTGTCATTCCCTTCTCCTCCTATTTTCAACTGTTCCCAGCATCAGGGTCTTTTCCAAAGAGTTATTTTAGATAACTCTTAGTGACTGTGATGCTAATATTCTTAGTAATATTCAACAAAGAAAGGAACCCACATATCTGAATAAAACTTGTGCAAAGAAATGCTTGTGGATTAAGAACCAGCATGAAGTCCAAGCGCAGAGGACGACGCCTCAGGAGCTGAGATCTCTTCGGTCTAAACTCGGGCCTTGGAGGTAACGGCCGTGTTCCCTTGATTTTCAGTCTACTTTTGATTTCATTCATTCTTTCAAGTGAAAACATGCTGTCTCCCAAAGAATTTATTCTAATGTAAGACGTTCAGTTAACATGATGCAGAATGAACAAAGAAGCAGGCTTCAATAATTAAGCAGCCTACATATTTAATGACATGTCTTGCGAGTGTCAGAAGTCCTAGTTAACAGCTGCAGACGACTTTGAAGGCAACTTAAAAGTGCCGTGATGACAGGAGACGGCAAATCATTGAACGAGGAATTAGAGAGTTTTGTCCTATTAATATGCAAACAGATTTCTTTAAGTGTCAAATAACCCAAGTTATTGACAAAGATGGAAATGCCATTTTCTTAGTCTGTGTAAGCATGGAGCGGCCAAGAGGGCAGAGACTGTCATGGGGGTTGGTGGGGGAGGCTCATCAGCCAGAGGCTGACGTGTCTTCACGGTCAAGCTCTGCACGTTATGGGACAGGGCTGCTGTGTTTGGTCGAATCTGTGTCTATCTGTCTTGGAGCAGATACACAGGATGCTATGTCCCAGAACAGCTGGGTTTACTGACAGGTCAGAATCCGTGTTAGTCACTNTCATCAGCCAGAGGCTGACGTGTCTTCACGGTCAAGCTCTGCACGTTATGGGACAGGGCTGCTGTGTTTGGTCGAATCTGTGTCTATCTGTCTTGGAGCAGATACACAGGATGCTATGTCCCAGAACAGCTGGGTTTACTGACAGGTCAGAATCCGTGTTAGTCACTCAGTTGTGTCCGACTCTTTTTGACTGTGGCCCACCAGGCTCCTCTGTCCATGGGATTCTCCAGGCAAGAATACTGGAGTGGGTTGCTGTTCCCATCTCCAGGGGATCTTCCCAACCTAGGATCAAACCTGGGTCTCCTGCATTGCAGGCGGATCCTTTACCACCTGAGCCCCAGAATACGTACATCAATATAGTTTCCATTGATGTAGTCTGAGTTGTTGTCTCCTTCTACAGTCTGCAGCCGCACCCGGGAATGATCATCTGCAGAAGGAAAAGGGCAAGAAAATAGCAATTAACAAACGCTGTCTGTGGGGCTGTGCAGAGCTGCAGAACACAAGCACGTTACAGAGAGGACATCCACATTCTGCTGCTTTAGAGACAAACAAAGAATTAAACGTTATACCCCTACACTTCTGTTAAGACGGGGAAGGCTTTATATTCCTCTGCACTTCACAGGAAATCTCATTAACACATTCTTTGATCGTTTACAGACGTAAAGCGCCGGCAGAGGTCTGAAACTTTTACTGAGTCCTGTGGATCACAGCAGGACGAGTTCTTAGACTGGAAGTTTAGCACCTCCACTAAGTCACACATGAGCCCTGAGATTCTGAAGGCTGTCTCTGACATCCACCTTGATGAACAAGGATTATAAACCACCACCCAGCTTTCTGGGAGCTGTGCACACGGTTCTAACCTCTGTCATCAGACCAGGGTTTTCTCCTCCTGCAACAAGGGCATGGCTGGTGGAGCCAGGCTGGGCCCCATCAGCATTGCCACCAAGCCTCGGCCATTCATCCGGACGAGGCACGACACCACCTGCCTCCAACTGGGCTGTTTTAATGATTAAACAAAAACATAAATTCTCCAGCATAGCAAGTCCCATTTAGGGGTCGTGATGGTGGTATCAATTAGCCACATTAAACATTTTTTCCTGCATTGAAAATGTTCTCTATAAATGCTACTCAGACACCTCAGCTATTTCCTTGAAAATCTATCTTTTAAAAAGGAAAGTGCTAGAAGCCCTAAAAGGGGATGGATTTTCGTGTTTTGCTCACTGTCCCACCCCCAAACCCTATGTTTGTGTCTGGAACATTGAATTTCTCCTACTCCCATATATCTTCCATTTTTAAAATATTTATTTATTTATTTGGCTGCACTGGGTCTTAGTTGTGGCATGTGGGATCTAGTTCCCTAACCAGGGATTGAACCCAGGGCCCCTGCCTTGGGACTGTGGAATCTTAGCCACTGGACCACCAGGGAAGTTCCCCAAATGTCTTTTAAATGAGTCAAAAGTGAACTTAAAAAAAAAAATGTCCTTTAAAAATTGCTTTTATAAATGAATGTTCTTTGGGGTAGAGGAATCTTCCTTCCAGTGAAAGCTCTTGCTGCTGCTGCTGCTAAGTTGCCCATCCTGTATTTGGAAGATAAGGCCAGCCTCTCTGAGAGGGAAGGACTGCAGGGTCCAAGAGATGGGTTGGGGGAACTGCTTTGAGACCCCACTTGCCATCCTGCCTCTACACTGTTGACATTTCTCCTGGGTTAGTGGGTGAGAAATGACACCCCCCCAGAGTCAGGCCGCCTGCAGGTGACCGGCATTTGACCTGAGATCACTGGATGAACTGCTGACTGGAACCTATTTATTGTTGTGACCTGTTAATGGGTGAAAGCCAACATTTCAGCTGGTCCCTCAAGTTCAACCCTCTGCGGCGGACTGTCGTGCTTGATTCCACAGGAGGAACTCTGTGTCAAGCTTCTAGCTTTCCTTCACGGGTGGGGCTTCTCCAGTTCCTGACAGATGGTCACATCATTTTCTGCCCGAGCCTTATAATCAGCCTGGGCTCAATATGTTTGGGCTTCCCTGGTGGTTCAGCGGTGAAGAACCCATCTGCCCATGCAGAGATGCTAGTTCGATTCCCTGGAGGAGGCAATGGCAACCCCCTCCAGTTATTCTTGCCTGGAGAATTCCATGGACAGAGGAGCCTGGCGGGCTACAGTCCATGGGGTCACAAAGAGTCAGACATGACTTAATGACTAAATAACAAAAACAGTAACAACGCCTTTATCTGGAGAGTGGGGATGAGATGGGTCAGACGTGGGTGAAGCTTGGAGGGACCACGTCCCCCTGCTCTGCTCTGAGAGAACACGGGGAGTGGGCTTGTGCATGGGCTCCGGGGCCGGGGTGCTCCTTCCTTGTGGTTCCAGGCAGGTTGCTTCATCTCACTGGGCTTTTCTTCCCTGACCTGCAAATGGGGTGTCACAGTCCCTCCACATGGGATTACCATGAGCATGAAACTGAACCCCAGGAGGAGAGGATCAGAGAGCCTGGTGTCAAGCGAGTGATGGAGAATGTCACCACGTGCTGGGGGCAGACACTCGGGCATCTCTTCTTACCACCTTTACAGCTGCTGCCCAAACTGGCGAGAGTGACCCAGGAACAGGCCCCCGGGCAAGCAGAAATTCTCCTGTGGCGGACATGCTCTAAGAACTAGTATCCTAGAATCCATTTTGCTTAAAACCACAGGTTCTGGTCCAGAATTGGCTGGGTCAGGGGGAGGGGAGTTCCTGGGGAACGGGGTACATGTGGATGGTCACGGCTCTCATCTGTGTCGGAAGAGCCAGCGCCCACACACAATGTCAGAGGGGACTGCTGAACAGTTTCCCGGGTAAAGCCATTTGAGCTTCCGAAAATAAAGATGCTACAATAGGACCAAACCCCACTCTGCTGCAGCCCCTGGGCTTCAGTCAGCTCCTCCGATGGTCAGCTTTACTCACTTTCCCCAGGCCGTGCTTTAAAAGGCAGGCACCGCATCCGAGCCTCTCAATCTTCTGACCCAGGGCTGTCTCAGAATCCGCTGTGCTGCCTATCAGAATCCCTCCTCTTCCAGGCTTTATTTCCCTGGGAGCCTCAGGGTGAGTACTGCCCATTCCCCATGATTTACCGCCACTGGGCCTCTCAGGTGGTTCTGGAATGTTCTCAGTAGGGACTTTGATCTCTGCAAAGACTACACTCTCATCTCCCATAAACAGAGCCTTTGACATACTTTTCTCACCATCTCCTACTATTCAGTTAACCCCCACAAAGTTTTTTTTTTTTTTTTAAACTTCATTGCTATTCCTCCAGTTTCTTGTTTTTTTTTTTAAAGATGAACACATGTCAAAGATTTTTACTTACTTAATGACAGAAGCAGGAAGATGTTATAACTGATTCAGGGAGAATTTACACAGCAGATGTAAAGACTATCTGATCTAGTCATCTTGATGGATACATAGAGACCGATCTACACGGGTGTAGAGCTACAGACAGGAAAGTAGAAGTGCTGAGCCATGCTGCTTCAGTAGCGTCTGACTCTTTGCGACCGCATGGACTGTAGCCCAGCAGGCTCCTCTGTGCATGGGATTCTCCAGGCAAGAATACTGGAGTGGGTTGCCGTGCCCTCCTTCAGGGGATCTTCCCGACCCAGGGATTGAACTCGCATCTCTTATACCCCCTGCACAGGCAGCTGAGTTCTGTACTACTAGTGTCACCTGGGAAGCCCAGGGAGAGCAGGGAGGTATAAATTAGGGATTTGGGGTTAACAGATACACAATACTATATAAAAATTAAACAAGAACCTGCTGTATACCACAGGGAACCACATTCAGTATCTTGTAATAACCTATAATGAAAACATCTGAAAAATAATATATATGTATATATAACTGAATCAGTTTGCTGTGTACTTGAAACACTGAACATCAACTATCTTTCAACAAAAAAAGGAAGTTACTCTCTTCTATGAATAAAGGCAATAGCCTTGCAGGAGTCTGGCAATTCACAGCACAACCAGCCCTGTAGGGTTGTTTGGGGACCAGCAGAGCAGGGTAGCACGGAAAACTCCACATACCCACTTTTTGGGGAAGATGAGTTTAGCGAGTTTTAAAGCATAAGCAGGTAAAGCTTTGGAGACAGGCTGAATGATTCCCAACAACCCCTTCATCTGAATCCCCTGGCATCCACTCGACAGCTTTTCTTTTCCATCCCTGTTGGTATACAGTGCTGCACAGAGATTAAGATCACAGACTTTGGAGTAAGACTCCCTGCATTTGCTCCTAATTCGTCACTTTCTAGTTTATGCCCTTGGACAGATTATTTAGCCTCTGTGCCTCAGTTTCTTCCATTGTAAAATGGAAATAACATCGTGCCCACCTTGTAGTGCTTTTTTTCGGACTGAGTTAATATAAGCCATGTATTGGTACACGTATCATTACCCTGTCACTCGTATCATTACTGCTGTGACTTCAAGACCTGATATTTTCACCTGAACCATTTCATTATTGCCTTCAGATTCCTCCCTCTCCAGTGAATCCATGCCAAGAGCTCCTTTTCCTTTCCTTTCTTTTTACACTTTTTATTTTGTATCGGGGTAGAGTCAATTAACAGACAATGCTGTGATAGTTTCAAATGAACAGGGAAGAGACTCTCAGCCATACCTGAACATATATCCATTCTCCCCCAGACCACCCTGCCATCCAGGCTGCCACATAACACTGAGCAGAGTTCCCTGTGCCATACAGGAGCTTGCTGGTCATCCATGTCAGATAGAGCACTGTACACATGTCCATCCAAAACTCCCTAACTACCACCCCCCCCGCCGCACCCCGGCGACCATAAGCTCATCCTGGCGACCATAAGCTTCCTCCTGGCGACCATAAGCTCATCCTCGAAGTCTGTGAGTCTGTTTCTGTTTGCAAGTTCATTCGTATCACTTCTTTTTAGATTCCACGTATAAGGGATGNCTGTACACATGTCCATCCCAAACTCCCTAACTACCACCGCCCCCGCCGCACCCCGACCTCGCATGCTTCCTCCTGGCGACCATAAGCTCATCCTCGAAGTCTGTGAGTCTGTTTCTGTTTGCAAGTTCATTCGTATCACTTCTTTTTAGATTCCACGTATAAGGGATGTCATACGACATTTCTCTCTGTGGGATTTATTTCACTCAGTGTGACACACTCTAGGTCCATCCATGTTGCTGCAAATGGCTTATTTCATTCATTTTTACAGCTAATACTCCACTGTATACATGTACCACATCTTTGTCCATTCCTCTGTCGATGGACATGTAGGTTCCTTCCACGTCTTGGCTATCGTAAACAGTGCCACAATGAACATTGGGGTGCATGTATTCTTTCAGATCATGTTTTTCTGTGGATATATGCCCCGGAGTAGGACTGCAGGGTCACATGATAGCCCCAAACTCCTTTCCTAAGACACAATTTATTCTAGCCCCACTTAATTTAAACCATTCACCATCAGCAAAGAATTGATCCTCAGTGATCTTATGAAACAATGGAATCTGAAACGATCACTATAGAAGAGTACTCTAAACTTCTTTACTTGGAACAATCTCTGTGACATAATATAAGTGAAGGAGAGTGAGTTGCAAGCAGCATGTCTCCTAAGAGTCTGTATGAAATGATCTAATGCACTTGGATGTGTGTGTAGGAGCATCGTGAGCAACCAGAGGGATGGGACATCTGCTGGGTGGCAAAATTGAGAGGGATGTTTCTTCTTCCATTTATGATTTTACACACCACTTCAATTGTCTACATAGTTTGCACTGTCTTAGGAATCAGAAAGAAAAGAAGAATCTATTTTTATTGCTCAAAATAAAGCCAGCAACTTCAAGCCATAGAAAAAAGAGATTTGAAAGAAAGAGAAATAAAATGTTAGCAGAATTTGAATTTGCTGGGTGAGGTGCTGGACAATTTCTCCCTCTTTACTGCATACAATTTCTTGACTGTGTACGAATTGTTTTTTAATTGGAAAAAGAAACGTATTTAGCCATGGATGAGTGGAATATGACCAAACTCCAACTAATGTTTATATAATAGCCGCAACTCAATGTTACCGCATCCGGAAGGGTAATAAGTTGCCATTTTGAGAAACTCAATCTGCATCAAAGGTCTGCGCCATTCCTCTAAGTTCTTCCAAAAAAGCCTTTACTATATTAGGGCAAAAAAATATTTTTGGTTAAGAGACAGGTACATTAAGACCTGGTCATAACAAACCATTGCTTACTGCTGAAAAATTATAATCTGCTTGTACTTTCCTGCATGTATGTCTGCATGTGTGTATTTATGTAGGTGTGTATGTACTTATGGCATGAGTATACATACATGTATATGTGCATACATTATGAATGTGTATGTATGTATTTATGTGTGTGTATATACACACGTATTTATGTGTGTTTATATATGTATGTATGGGTGTGTGTGTGTGTGTGTGATCAGTCACATCCAACTCTTTAGAGCTCTATGGACTATAGCTTGCCAGTCTCCTCTGTCCATCAGATTCTCCAGGCAAGAATACTAGAATGGGTTGCCATTTCTTCATTCAGGAGATCTTCCCAACCCAGGGGTTGAACCTGCATTGGCAGGCGGATTCTTTACCACTGAGCCACCTGGAAAGCCCATGTATGCATGTACTTATGTGTAAATAAGTCAGTCTTATGTGTGTATCTGTGTGTATACATGTACACACACACATATATACACACCATATATATGTGTGTTTATGTGTATATATGTCTGTCTGTCTGTCTGTGTATGCATGCATTTGTGTGTGTGTGTGTGTGTGCGCGTGCGTGTGTGTGTGTGTATGACTGCCTTTGCACATCAGAGGCAGGGTAATTAGAGATTTAAAGTAGGTCCCTGAATCCCTAAACCATGTTATTTATGCCCTTTTTATCAAGTAATATTATGTTTAAAACACCTCTACGTAGCTTCACATATTTTAACATTTTCATATTGAACACGATGGATCTGGGTCACAGCCTTGCAGCTGGAACCTGTAAGTGATTAGATGTTACTGCAGCGGCAGAGATGGCGTCTGTCACTACGATCTTTCATCTCTAACCAGTTCTCCCCTTCTGCTAAATATTGATGACATGTTTAAGGCAAACCGGAATCACAGTGATCTAAGTAACATTTGCCCTCTGACAGGAGACTCAAAATTAATTTTAATTATTATTGATTGCTGCAAATAACAGCCTTGCTCTCCCCGTGGTTACATCTTGCCAAGGGCGGGTGCAGTACTGGTTTCAAGGTGCAAGAGGCAGAGGGGCCAAGGTAACTGAGAGGAAGTGCTGGGCATCCTGCCATCCCTGCCCCCTGTTCCAGCCTGGGGTCTTTGCCACTGCCCATTAGGGAGTGGGGGGCCCAGGTCCAGCCATGCAGGATCTGAGGGAGAAGAAGGAGCTCCGAGCAGAGCGCTGGAGGCCCGTGCTGAGCTTCACTCTGGCTGTGAGTTTTGTGTTGCTCACTTCTTAGTCTTGCCTTGTGCCTGACTTTTTTTAACTGAGACCCTCTGTCAGGGATGCCTACTCTTTTCAGGCTCCTGGCAGATCCCCTGACTCTAATTTTATTTTGCCTAACTTTCCTAGAATTTACCCTTTTCTTTTCTACATGTGTTTGGTGGGTACGTTTCTGTCTTACTCTCATCTGCTGGATTTTTGGTGCTGGATGCTCTCCCAGTGAGTCTCACCCCTTTAAGCTCACCTCCAACTCTCTCTTTCCCCTCCCTTTGCTTGTTTTTACACCTAACCTGGATCGCGACAGTAGTCTGTCCCTCAGAAGTGACACGGGGACTGTTGGAGTCGCTCTACTAGCAGGAAGAAGCATGCTGATTTAAGACAAAGTCCTGGGGATGTGCAGCCCTCTGCACGGGCCACAGAGACGGGGACGAGACTGCTGGTAAAGACCTGGGTGGGACAGACAGAGTCTCACCGTCCTCACTGTCCTCTTAGTCACCTCACAAAGCACGGAGACCCCGAGTCCAGCTGAAAACTAGACCTCAGAAGGGCTCCTCTTCACATGAGAGTCGAGGGTCCCCACTGTCAGGGCTGCACCCCCTTCCCCTCCCCCCCCACCCCAAGCAGCTGTGGGCAACTTCACAGTAGCNCTCTTAGTCACCTCACAAAGCACGGAGACCCCGAGTCCAGCTGAAAACTAGACCTCAGAAGGGCTCCTCTTCACATGAGAGTCGAGGGTCCCCACTGTCAGGGCTGCACCCCCTTCCCCTCCCCCCCCACCCCAAGCAGCTGTGGGCAACTTCACAGTAGCTTTGGGCTACTCCCCACCTTGTGACACCCCTGTCTTCCTTGTACTAGACCCCTAGGCCACACCACACATGCCCCGCCCCCCATGACACATGCCCCTTTGCACGTGTCAGCGCTTCTGTCTCAGTAGTTCTCATCAGTAAAGCCCCTCCAGGCTGGGTCCAAGGCCCTCCACGCCCTCCACGCTTCCTCCGCAGACGAGCCGACAACCACCGGCCCTTTGCCTGAAGATTCGCTACTTTACATCTCTTTTGGGTTCCAGGCCTGTCCATATAGCTGCCTACTTGAATCCCATCTGAAGATGTCAAAGGCACGACAATATGTGTTTGGATTAAACTCACAAGGTTTCCATGCTGCCCCTAAGCTCCAAGCCACCTTCCCTTCCAGGGTTACACATCTTGTAAGTGGCCCGTATTTCCATCTGTCTATGTGTTCGCTCACCCATTCTCCATCCACCCAAGTCAGGGATACAGGAGTTGCTTCTGATTCCATGCCTTCCTTGAAGCCATCTGTTTCTTCTATCATATCATGCTGTATCATACCATATCCTCATCCTACCATTTATCTACACGTCCATCCATTACTCTATCATCTATTCAGTAGAAGTAGAGTTGATCTACAACATTATATTACTTTCAGGTATATAAAATAGAGATAGTNCCGTACTTCCATCTGTCTATGTGTTCGCTCACCCATTCTCCATCCACCCAAGTCAGGGATACAGGAGCTGCTTCTGATTCCATGCCTTCCTTGAAGCCATCTGTTTCTTCTATCATATCATGCTATATCATACCATATCCTCATCCTACCGTTTATCTACACGTCCATCCATTACTCTACCATCTATTCAGTAGAAGTAGAGTTGATCTACAACATTATATTACTTTCAGGTATATAAAATAGAGATAGTGAATCAATAATTTTTATAGCTTATACTCCATTTAAGCTTACTATCAAATACTGGCTGTATTCCTTGTGCTGTATATGACATCCTTGTAGTTTATTTATTTCATACTTAGTAGTTGACACCTCCCAATTCTCTACCCTGTCTTGCACCTCCCTCCTTCCTCGCCCCCACCCCACAGGTTGTTCTGTGTATCCGTGAGTCTGCTGCTGTTTTGTTATATTCATTTGTTTTATTTTTTAGATTCTACACATAAGTGAAAAGATGCTGCATTTTCCTTTCTGACTTATTTCACTTAGCCAAATACCCTCTAGGTCCATCCAAGTGGCTGCAAATGGCAGAGTTTCATTCTTTTCTTCTGACTTGCATCTTATTTCCTCAATTGTAATTGTTAGTTACAATTAAGAACTGCTGAGATGTGTTATCATAAAAATAAAAAAATTTTAAACTCGACTCTTTGTGAGTTCTGCAGGCCAGAACACTGGAGTGGGTAGCCTTTCCCTTCTCCAGGGGATCTTCCCAACCTAGGGATCGAACCTAGGTCTCCCACAATGCAGGTGGTGGATTCTTTACCAGCTGAGCCACAAGGGAAACCCAAGAATCCTGGAGTGGCTAACTTATCCCTTCTCTAGCAGATCTTCCCAAGTCAGGAACTGAACCAGGGTCTCCTGCACTACAGGCATATTCTTTACCAACTGAATTATCAGGGAAACCCAATTTAAAAATTAAAAAAGATAAAAAATAAAATAAAAATTTAAAAAGAGTGGAATGAAGAAAAGAACTGCTGAGGGTATTAGGAGGGCTCTGCTTGTGTGTCTGTATGCATGTGTCTGTGTGTGTGTCAATGGCGGAGGGAGTATTCGTTTATACTTGGAAGGGCTAGCTCAGCAAAAGTGTTGTGTAAATAAGGGAAAAGTTCAACCTACTTAAGAACAACAGCCAATAAACAGTTTTTAAGCACCATTAAAACCATTTTATATGCAAACACTGTTGCAAAACAATGAATGTGATCATTAAAGCACTTTTATGTTCTCTGCAAAGCAATAACAAGAATCTCCAGGACCTGTTCCCTGAATCCCCCAATTCCTCATCCTAGTTAGTGTGCTATTCCCAAAGCCTGGGCTCCCTGGAGCAGGCTTCCCAGCCAGGGAAACCGAGTTTTCTACAATCACAGGAATTTTTAGGGTGAAAGGGAGATGTAATACTCTTCTCTATGCCTTTAAAGAAACAACCGGTATGAGTATATACATCAGGGTGATTTAGGGAAGTATTTTTATTCTTCAAGTCCTTCTACAATACTAATAATATCAAAGATTTATTTTTGCTATAATTAAAAACATGTGTGTTAGTTGCTCAGTCGTGTCTGACTCTTTGCCACCCCATGGACAGTAGCCCAGCAGGCTCCTCTATCCATGGGATTCTCTAGGCAAGAATACTGGAGTGGATTGCCATTCCCTTCTCTAACTCAGGAATCAAACCTGGGTCTCCCGCATTGCAGGCAGATTCTGTGCCCTCTAAGCCACCAGGGAAGACTAATTAAAGACATAAAGAATCTCGAATGAAGCAGTTCCAAATGGTGACTGTCAGAAGGGTGGTCAGCATGGCAGTGGCTTCATCAGACCTACGGGGGAGCTCAGGCTGAATTGCCCACACCCCTAATGAGGGGCTTCCCAGGTGGCTCAGTGGTAAAGAATCTGCCTGCCAATGCAGGAGACGCAGGTTCAACCCTTTGGATGGGAAGATCCCTGGAGGAAAAAATGGTAACCCACTCCAGTGTTCTGCCTGGAGAATTCCATGGACCAAGGAGCCTGGCGGGATACAGTCAATGGGGTTGCAAAGAGCTGGACACAACTAAGCAGGAGCACAAGCCCCCCCAGTGAGACAGTGCTCAGATGTGAGTTCCAGCATCAGACTGGACAAAGTGGGGGGGGGGGCCAGCAGGGCAGTTCTGGAATTTAAACCAGGAATGGTGGTATTTCTGCAACCCATATGCGGTGTCAGACTCCTGCTGTATAGCTGGGGTGGATGAACAGTAGCCTCTAAAAATCAGCAAACCCTATTTTGGGAGCCTTAATAATCTTTTGTAGGTGGTCTAAGTGGTTAATGTTTCAGAATGTGCCAGTGTAGATGCTTACAGACAGTTATATAAACAACCAGACAGTTCTAGAGGGGTTCTTTTAGAAAGCAAGAAAAAACTAGAGGAAAAGGTAACCATTTGTAACTACAAGGAAACGGCAACCCACTCCAGTATTCTTGCCCAGGAAATCCCACGGACAGAGGAGCCTGGTGGGCTACAGTCCAAGGGATCACAAAAGAGTTGAAGATGACTTTGTGACTGAACAAGAACAAGAAGAAGGATGAACTTGTAGGACATTATCATGCTGAGTGAAATAAACCAGACACAGAAAGAAAACCCCAGCATGATCTCATCTGTATATGGAATCTAAAAAATGTCGAATCTATAGAAACAGAGAGTAGAAGGGTCATTACCAGGAGCTTGGGAGGTGGGGGAATGGCTCTGATGGGGGTTGCTGGTCAAAGGGGACGGAGTGACAGCCACATAGGATGACTAAATCTAGACAGGAAATGTACAGCATGATGATGAGGGTTACTAATACTGTACTGAATCCAGAAATTGGTCAAGAGAGTGGATTTCAGGTGCTTTCATCACACATGAAACATGACAGCTATGCGAGGAGAGGATATCGTACTTCACTAGCTTGACTACAGTCATCATTTTGCTATTCATAGGTGTGTCAGTCATCAGAGTGTGGCCTTCCCTGGTGGCTCAGCAGTAAAGAATCCACCTGCAAGGTAGGATCTGCAGGAGACTCAAGTTTGATCCCTGGGTCTGGAAGATCCCCTGGAGAAGGGAATGGCAACCCACTCCAGGATTCTTGCCTGGAGAATTCCGTGGATAGNTCATCAGAGTGTGGCCTTCCCTGGTGGCTCAGCAGTAAAGAATCCACCTGCAAGGTAGGATCTGCAGGAGACTCAAGTTTGATCCCTGGGTCTGGAAGATCCCCTGGAGAAGGGAATGGCAACCCACTCCAGGATTCTTGCCTGGAGAATTCCGTGGATAGAGGAACCTGGTGGGCTACCATCCATGGGGTTGAAAACAGTTGGACACGACTTAGCACATTCACAGTAGCAGCAGACGCTGCTACGGGATCTCAACTGTCCTACCAAGAAATGTTAACTCAGGCAGGTGAAATCTAACTGCATTTACACAAACAAGAAAGCTAATACATGGCTCCCCGGGACTACCTGGACCTTTCAGATTTGTTCTCTTGTAAGTAATAAGGTGCTCTGTATTCCACAGTTATTGTCTGTTCTTTAACATATCTTTAGAAACAGCATTAATTCTGCGAGTACCCTGTCAGTACTCGTGTGGCTTTGAGCAGTGCAATGCAGGGATGGATGGCTTCAGCCCTGGAAGAGGGAAGCTCATCAATCTACCAGGCCTCTCCACATCGTTACAGAACATTAATGAGGCTGGGCTCGATTTAAGAACCAACTGAGAGACATTATGGATTGGTGGCATTCCGCTTCATGGGAACTGGGAATTTCTGAGTTATCATCTCAGCTCCGTTGCTAATGAGTGTTGTGATACGGGGACGATCATTTAACTTCTGCATTTCAGTTTCCTGTCCTCAAAATGGGGCTGTTACTGACCTCCTTACCCCAAGTGTCCCAGGATTAATGAGCTCGTGTCTGCTGAGAGTCCCAAGCTCCTGGCATCGAGGCGTGCTTCGAGTTGTTATTTCTATTCCTTCCCAAGAAACAGCTGGAAATCATCAGATCTGTTTTGTTTACTCCTTCCAGAATGCATTTTCTTAGCATTTGCACATTACCTAGGTTACCCAAACCTTATATCTAAAAGTAAAACTAGTCCCACAGCAAGACACATGGACATAGCGGGGTACTTAGGTAGCTTTTCTTTTCCTTAAGGAAAAGCATCACACCAGCTTTTCCGGCGAGATGAAGGCTGTAATTGCACTGCAAATTCTCGCCGCATGAGGCCGGTGGTCAATCTTGGCAGATGTGAAAAGAAAGTTACATCACAGCGCAATGATGCTGTCAACACTTACAGGCAATAATATTCCCATATCTGTTCTTCATTCTGTTTTCATCTTTCTTAGCAGAGTCCCATGGTGCAGACTGCCCTTCAAAGAAGCTCTGGAAGAAAGAGAAAAGTGACATGACGAATTACAATTCGGTGCAGTAAACAAACACAGGGATTTTAACGACGGAGGGTGTTCTTAAAAAATGCACGAGGGTCAAGGAAGGAAAAGAATGTTCAGAGGAAAGAGATAATGGATTATTAAACTACTTTATACATTAAATATTTAATTTAGTTTTTTTTGTTTTCCTTTAGTTAAAATGTTACAAATATGGATGGGGACCAAAGAATGAGCCCCCAATTCATCTGTATGATGTATTAAAAATGGCTGGGTGTTTATCTCTATCCTACTTGAATCTTTAATAGAGAAAACTTAACATTTCTTTCAACTTCTTAATTATGTCATCATCCTTCAATGTTCTCCTATGAGATATAAAGATATCATTTTTCTTCCCAATTGCAAACTGAAAGATTTATTTTTGGTTAAAAGTGAAAGTAGGTAAGCTAAGACTTCACAACTTTAAGCTTAAAATCCTCTAAGAACTTCTGCCAGAATTTTCCCTTCATTTTCAATGGAGCTTAGATGTCCATTTATTTAAGGATTTGGCATTATTAAGTCCAGGGTCTTTAATCTTTGGGTTAGTAGTCAGATATACATTTTTCCATTCAAGTTATAATGAAAATGTCCTCTGCTATCAGCTGACATGTGAAAAAAATCTGGGATTTTAGTTTCCACTTTAGTCCACATTCTGTTTCACCTTCATGCAGTCAATGCTGCAAGGAAGTGTTGGGAAGAAGGGTGGCAGCAAGCAGCATTTGGTGGCATGGATCTGTTGTCCCTCCTGTACCTACTTTTACGTTTCTGGCCGCAACTGGGAGAGAAGAGGTGAGCAGGAGAAAGACATGCAGGCAGGGCAGGTNAGAATCTTGACTCATGTGCTGTTGTTGTTCTTGCTCACTCACGAAGTCATGTCTGACTCTTTGCAACCCCATGGATCGCAGCACGCCAGGCTCCTCTGAACTCCACTATCTCCTGGCATGCATGCATGCTTAGCTGCTCAGCTGTGTCTGATTCCCTGCCACTCCGCAGACTGCAGCCTGTCAGGTTCCTCTGTCCATGGGATTCTCCAGGCAAGAATACTGGAGTGGGTGGCCATCATTATCTTCTGGAGTTTGGTCAAATTCATGTCCACTGAGTTGATGATGCTATCTACACATCTCATCCTCTCCTATCCCTTTCTCCTGCCCTCAATCTTTCCCAGTATCAGGGTCTTTTCCAATAAGTCAGCTCTTAGTATCAGGTGGCCAAAGTATTGGAGTTTCAGCTTCAGCATCAGTCCTTCCAGTGAATATTCAGGCTTGATTTCCTTTAGGATTTAGTTTGATCTCCTTGCAGTCCAAGGGACTCTCAAGAATTTTCTCTGGCACGATTCGAAAGCATTGAATCTTAGGCACTCAGCCTTCATGATCCAACTCTCATATCCGTACATGATGTATGGAAAAACTATGGACCTTTGTTGGCAAAGTGATGTCTCTGCTTTTTAATATGCTGTCTAGTTCATGTACTGTTATTTCTAAACAAACTGAAATCTAAATGTCAAAATTCTGATATCTTTAAAGAAGTTGCTAATTAATCTCAGGACTTCAAATGGCCATGTTTTCTTGAAATTTAATTCAACTCCATTTTTGAAGAATTTTTCTATTTTGCGAGATTCAGTGGGTGATGACCTTCTCAATGGTTGCTCTATGGCCTTCCTGCTCTCTAACATCTCTATTTCATGTGAAAATGGAACTGACATTTGCAGCCTAAAAAAGTTATGTGATGTTTCAGTGCCCAGAAACACTACCCTTGACATTTGACTGAGTCTAAAATGTTTTTTATTCTGTTGGATATTGCTCTGAATGAGTGACTTTTTACAGCAATGTCATATATGAATAATATATGCTTATGGGATCTCTGAAGCTCTACCAGGTGAGTCTTTTTATTTCTACTGTACCAAGAAGGGAATTTAGGATCAAAAGGTGTGAAGTGGCTTGTCTGAGATCAGGCAGTGGAGAAGGTGAGACCGAGGGCTACTGGCTCTGAACTCTGTCCCTCATCCTTGGCCACTGAGCTGGCCACATCGCACTGTGCGTGTAGCTTTCTGAAGCCATCCGGCTGAGGGTCGTAAGCCATGAGGCATTTCTGTTTCCCACTTTTTGTGGAATAAGCTTGTTGGACAAGGGGATGATGGAGCATGAAATGGCTGGATGGTATCACTGACTCAGTGGACAGGAGTTGAGCAAATTTCAGGGGATAGTGAAGGACAGGGAAGCCTGGTGTGCTGCAGCCCATGCAGTCACAAAGAGTCAGATACGGCTCAGCAGTGCAGCAAGCTTGTTGGATGACACACAGCTCTGCTGCTGTCTGCACACTGGTTTTCCGGGCATGGGAAGCCGGGTGCACCCTGGAAGAACCTGCAATCTACCTGCCTTTCAGTCAGCATGCCCAGTTTCAAAACCCTCTTTCTTTCCACCTTGAGAATCACTGAAGTACTAAGTTCCTGCTAATGATATGACATATCCCTCAAGTGAACTGAAGCAGGAAAAAAAATCTGAAAACCACTGATCAAGTGGGCAGAGAGGAAAAAATACTCTTCAGTTGAGTGATGGAGAAAAAGAGGTAAAAACAGTCACTTTGAAGCCTGGGTTGTTGCTAAACATTCCATAGGCATGGCCAATGTCCTTCAGAATTATAGAGACTGAGGCATAGTAAGATGGCTTTAAAAGGGGGCTATTTTGTAAAAATGCATTATAGACTGAAATATGAGACTGGAAACCATAACACTCCTAGAAGCAAACTTAGGCAGAACTTTCTTTGACATAAATCGTAGCAACATTTATTTGGATCTTTCTCCTAAAGCAAAGGAAATAGAAACAAAAACAAATGGGACCTAATTAAACTTAAAAGCTTGTGCACAGCAAAGGAAACCATCAACAAAACGAAATGACAACATACAGAATGGGAGAAAGTATTTGCAAATGATGTGACTGATAAGAGTTAATATGCAAATATATAAACAGCGCATATAACTCAGCATCCAAAAAACAAACAACCTTATTAAAAAATGGGCAGAAAATCTGAATAGACATTTTTCCAAAGAAGGCCAACAGGCACATGAAAAGATGCTCAGCATCATTAGTCATCAGAGAAATGCAAATTAAAACTACAATGAGATATCACCTCACATCTGTCAGAATGGGCACCATCAAAAAGAACAGAAATATCAAACATAGAGGTTGTGGTGCACTTACATTCTTACCAACAATGTGCACTTGTACACTGTTAGTGGGAATGTAAGTTGGTGCAGTCACTGTGGAAACAGGATGGAAGTTTTTTTTCAAAAAAACTAAAAATAGAACTGCCATATGACCCAGCTATTTCACTCCTGGGTATGTATAAAAAAAATGAAAAACTAATTTGAAACAATATGTGCACCCCAGTGTTCATAGCTGCGTTATTTACAGTAGGCAAGACATGTAAAAACCTGTGTCCATCAACAGATGAACCAACAAAGAAGATGTGGTATGTATTACAATGGAACACTGCTCAGACATTAAAAAAAAGATAAAGTTTTGCCATTTGAAATAACATGAGTAGACTTGGAGGGCATTATGTTGAGTGAAATGAGTCAATCAGACAAAGACAAATACTCTATGATATCATTTACATGTGGAGCAACCAAACCAGTGAATACAGCAAAAGAGAAACAGACTCACAGATATAGTGGTTACAGTCGGGGGAGGGAAAAGAGGACAAGATGAGGTAGAAGATCAAGAGGTACAAACTACTAGGTATAAAATAAATAAGTTACAAGGATGTATTGTTTAACACAGGGAATATAGTCAATATTTTATAATAATTATAAATGGAATATAACCTTTGAAAACTGTGAGTCACTATGTTTACACCTGAAACTTACATAATATTGTACATCAGATGTACCTTAGTAATAAAATATACATACACAAAAGGGGGCTATTTTGATATATTTGGGGTTTCAGCTGAGTACTAACTCTAAGAAGCAGAGGGTAGCTGTTCAGGGATATTCATTCTCTTCCTGGCATTCATTCCTCTTCCTTTATTCCCTGGAAGAAGCTTAGTGACAAGATTTCTGGTGCTCAGCAGGGCCCAGCGATCCCTCCCATCTGGGCAGCCTTTTAAGGCCTGGATACCCCTGTCCCACACTCGTGAGTGAGATGGAACAGGCCTCTATGGTCCTTCCCCACTGTGTCCTCCACCTGCATTTTGTATGTAGAAAAACTTTAGCCAAAGAATAAGTTTAATCAGAGAAGTGGGAAGATGCAGAAACAAAGGAAAGCAATTCACCAAGACTCGATAATAGTAGTTTAGTCACTAAGCAAAGGCAAAGACCTTTAGTTCCTTCTCAGGAAGATAGTTAATATTCTCAGCCATATCCTGTGAGCTGTCTAATAATACTGAAACCCCACCAGTTGGAAGAAGTAAATCACGATGACCAGACTGTAACCATGATGTAAGCTGCCACCGTTCTGAGAACTAGGCTCAGGAAATGGGAACAAACAGACCTTGGAACTGAATACTAACTGTACCTAAAACAATCAAGATGATGTAGATCAGACCATTGATGACCAATTTCAAGAGGACAGTCAGAACTGACTGTGCTATTTCTGCATGGAGCCCTTTCCCCCTATCTATAAAAGCTCTAGCCCACTGGTTGTCAATGGGGGAGAATTGGTGTTTGGACAAGAGTCCATCCTCTCTCAGGTTGCTGGCTTCCTAAAGAAAGCCAACTTTTCTTTCCACCAACTTGACCTCTTTACTGGCTTTCAAGGGGAAAGCAGCCAGACCCCACTTTCAGCCACATGAGGATGTTGTCACCCACTGATGCTGCAAAGGTGGCTCAGAGTCTCAGGGAATCTCTGGTCCCATGGCACTGGTCCCTGAAGGGGGCTCTCAAGGGCCATCACGAGGAGGCCATCCCTCAGTTTGAAAGTCAAAGGCTGCATTTGCAGACTCATTCTCCTCGATGGTCCTTACGAGGCCTCTGCTGCCTCTTGTGCCCCTGCCCCCCTGGGGGGCAGGGCAGGGCTGCACTGCAGGGATTTAGAGCACTGTTCATAGTCACTACAAAGAACTTGGTCAGAATTTCATTTTCTGACTTTGGCACTGTCTATCTCTGATCATGGTGGACATCATGAGATCAAGCAGTTTTGCAAAGGTTCTGGAACTTGGACCTGGCCTGTCTTCATTGTATTATCCTGGTGCATGGGGTGTCAAAATTGTGATGCCAACGAGTGGCTCGTCACAGCTCGCACCAAAAAGTGGACTGTTCTGCTTTCCAGGTAGGGGAGAGTGCCTGAAGCAGTTGCCTTGCAGACTCTCTAAGTCACTGTGGGTTTGAGTCTTCCTTGGAGATTGCCAGCATCTCTCAGAGAGATAGCGGTTTTCATTTCCCCTCACATGCAGATACTGCCGGGGTCTGAGATGATAATACCACTCAAGGACTGTAATTTCCTCCACCTCTGTACCTGCCTTGGAAGAGTGATTTGTCAGTAAGCCTGTGCTAATGGTGCCCACATCTTCAGAGACGAGCAAGCATCCCTTCTGGAAAAAAAGGGATCCCTGAAACGTCTAGAGAATAAATGGATGCTTCTGCAGAAAGTGAGCTGCTCCTTTCCTTCTAAGACCAGCCAGAAAATCTGATTTCCACACACCTCTGGCCTGCATCACTGCAGTAGCGTCCTACCTGGTCACTCCACTGCCTTCTGGTTTATACCCTTCTCCTGGGTGACCTTTCACAAAAGCATGTGGGTACCTGCCTCTGTCCTATTTGAAAACCTAAGAAGTCTCCCTGCTGAACAGGGTGGTGTTAAGGACTCAAGGCTCCACATGTGCAATGCACCAGGAAACAGGAAGTGCTCAGTCAGCGCTAGCAGTTACTGTTCTTGTTCTAACATCAGAGCTCCAAACTTCGATGACAATCAACCCTTACTGACTTTGCAGCCATTTTTTGCTACTGTCTCCCTGATAATATCCTTTCCGTTCTTCTCCATCCGTCTTTCCTCCACGGGTTCTGTATAGCATTTAGAAGTGGGGTGATTATTGTTTCATCCTTCCCATCTGTTAACAAACATCTTTTCTAAGGTGTTTCTTGGAGGGCTGTGAATTTTAAACTGTCCTCATCTCACGAATCACAGCACAGAAGCTCCATCAAATGTGATGGAAAATCTAAGGATACTTTTTTAGACATGACAGGCTTAAGAATGAACAAGTGTAGCAGAAAAGGGAATTTTAATGAGAGGTTTCTGACTCTCTTTTTGACATCTATTCATTTACAGAACCTATCAGCACCATTCCTAGGCTCTTCCTACAGAACCTGAGACATGGAGATTCATGGTAAAAATTTAGAAGGGAGGATTATTTTAGAAACTTGGAAATCAAGGGAGTGGAGAATAATTACATCTCCATGTATTCTGTCAGAAAGTCCAAATTCTTTTAGAAGCAAATATTTTTAGTGAAAATTATAATCTATTTTGAAATTGGAGTCATAGCTGCTTTCCTTTACTGACTGATGTTTGGCCAAGTGTTGTTTCTTATTGAGAGTTGGGTGTGGAGGGTCCTTACAAATCTAAAGACAGAGCTACCACGTAACTCAGCGATTCCATTCCTGGGCATATGTCTGGAGAAAGCCATAATTTGAAAGGATGCATGTACCCCAGTGTTCACTGCAGTTATTATTTAGTAGCCAGTGGTGCTATTGCATCAGTATTATGCAGTAGCCAGGACACAGAAGCAACCTAAACGTCCATCAACAGTAGAATGGATAAAGAAGATATGAGCTACACACACACACACACACACACACACACACACACACACACACACGGGAATATTACTCAGTCATAAAAAGGAATGAAATGAGATGCAGATGGACCAAGAGATTGTCATACAGAGTGAAGTAAGTCAGAAAGAGAAAAACAAATATTGTAATAGTGTGTAATATGGCTTATATGTGGAATCTAGAAAAATGGTACAGATGACCTTATTTGCAAAGCAGAAAGAGAGCCACAAATGTAGAGAACAAAGTCATGGTTACCCAGGGCTGAAGGGGGTGGGAGGACCTGGGAGACTGGAATTGACATACACACACTGTTGATACTATGCATGAACTAGATAACTAAGGAGAACCTACTGCACACACAGGGAGCCTTACTCGGTGCTCCACGGTGACCTAAGTGGGAAGGAAAACCGAAAACGAGGGGACATGTGTTCACATAGAAGTGATTCACTGTGCTGCACAGCAGACACTAACACAACATTATAAAACCACTATACTCCAATAAGAATTAATAATAAAAAAGAAAGTTGGTGACACCATCATCCTAAACGTTTGGAGACTTCTGGTGATGAAAGACTTGGCTCTGAGCCTTAGACTCTGGGTGTGAGGGGGAGATTAGAAACAAAGTGAAAACAGCGAGCCCGCACCAGGCAGGGCGGGAGTCTTGGTGGAATTCTCCATGTGCTGAGCACCCCTCCAGAGAAAGGGGATCCTGAAAGAACTAAGTCGTCTTGAAGCAGATCAAACATCACTGGCTACGACCACCTCACCATCGACCTTGGGGTGGGTGCTTCATTCATTTGAATGTGCTCCCTACAGACTGTTATCTTCTGAAGATGCTCTGGGTTTGGGGAGCTGCAGGGACGTGGAGGGGAAGATGAAACAAGGATCCTGAAGGTTCATGAGGATGACCCAGCAGCCAGCATTGTTCCATAAGCTGGTCCTGTCTTGGTCCGTGTGTCTCCCCTTCACCCTCTCCCTTGTCTCCTCACTTCTTCCCTCTAATTTACTTAGTTAAAGAAGCATATATTTAAATATGGGCTTCCCTGGAGACTCAGTGGTAAAGAATCTGCCTGCAATGCAGGAGACCCGGGTTCAATCCCTGGATTGGGAAGATCCCCTGAAGGAGGGCATGACAACCCACTCCAGTATTCTTGCTTGGAGAATCCCATGGACAGAGATGCCTGGCGAGCTACAGCCCATAGGGTTGCAAACAGTCGGACACGACTCGCGACTAACACATTTTTCATATTTAAATATGTTTATCTGGAAATGAGATTGTGTTTCATTTCAGTAAATGGAAAGTCAAAACATACGCCACAGGTATGGATAACAGGAAAAGGAAAGGCAGTGAAACCACAACAGGGCTATTGGTCTCGGCTGGCAGTGCTCTGGGCCATGTTCTGAGCCCGAGGGCTCTGCTTCCTCAGCTGACAGAGATGCACTAGCCCCAAGCTAGGTCACAGCGGAACTGAAGGAGCAAAAGAACCAGCTGGACAGGCAACCAGTTCCTCACCCTGTATCTCAGCCTGTTCATTTGTCGTGAGTGGACCTCCCCGAAGCCACCAGGCACATCATCTGTCCTTTGCATCTCACACCGTGGCTGGGGAGCAGGGATCTCTGAATTCACCCTCAATCTTGGCTCCCAACACAGGGTGCGGGAGAAGATAGAGCCTGGGATCCAGGACTCAAAGGGTGGTGTTGAAACCCCAGGTCTGACGGATTCCTGAGCATGAGGCCACAGGCCAGTTCCTGAGCTTGCTTTTTAATTTATCCAATTGGAATACTCTAATAATTTAAGTTACTTAAGAGAACTGCTTTCAGTATTCAAACCAATGGATATCAGTGACAAGAACACAAAGGATCCTTTACACATTAAGTGTCAGCCATATAACAGTGGAGCCTAGTGGACTACAGTCCCTGGGGTCTCAAAGAGTTGGCCACAGAACAGCAACTGGGCATGCACGCACACGCACACAACTGTCATGCCATCAGTATAACGCATGTCACGTACAGGGAATTAGAGCATGAAGGTCTGTCTCTTTCTTGACCTTTCCACACAGTGGAGCTGAGCCTCTCTGCATCCTGGCAGGTAGGCGGTGTTCTGTGTTAGTGAATGAACAGGTGACACTTACAGATCAGAAGATCCCTACATTACAGGGGTATATGAATTTAATATTTTTGAAGCTTGGTTCTTAAAATTTTTTCTTAAATTATATGCTTTTATTTAGATTTAAATAAATTACTATCATGATTAAATAAGAGAGTGCTACTGATCCAGGGAACCATGTTCAACATCCTGTGATAAATCATGATGAAAAAAGAATATGAAAAGGATTATGTATGTATATGGATCACTTTGCTATACACCAAAGCCTACACAACACTGTAAATCAACTACACTTCAATGATGAAACCAAGGGAGTGCTCCTGAAGAGGCACTGCTTACATGCAGGACACTGTACTTAGCATTTTAAAAACTCCATCAGTGTTCTACAGTGTAATTTTTTTTAATTTTAGGATCATAATCTGCTGAAAGGACAAGAATTAATTTAAGTTAACCAAGGTCAGATGCTAAAAGGAAGTAGCCAAAAGTGTATTTGGAATCTGCTGATGCTTTAGGAAATGACGAGTTGGCCCTAATTCAAGGAACCAGATATTAGATTAAAGCCTTGGGGGCACATAGTTCCATTTTTTATTTAGAACTACAAGGTTTGGGATTAAACTAAAAATGGGACGCTTCATGCTATCAGAAGTAATGCCTCCAAACATTTTAGAGAAGGCAAGAGAGTTGAAAGTAAAGTAAATGCAAGGGTCAATTTTGAAATGCAGAGAGCAAAGATCCAGTGCCCTCAGAGGACCTATATTACCATCTCCATCACAAGACAGAACTAACTTTCACATAACAGGCAGACACTGGCGTTGCAGCCAAGAAGATTTCTGAAAGGGAAGCTGAATTTCTGCCAAAAAGAAGTGTAGTAAGGAAAAAGAACTTTGGTTAAAAATATTTTGATTACATAACAATTCTTTTAGTGAAATCACAAGAAACTCTCAATATTAATTAAAAGCAACAGATAATAGGTGACATTATTGTTATATTAATTAAGTTCTAACTGTTCTTCTAGGTGCTTTACCCATAATGTCTCACAGACATTATTATTATTTTAAGTCTTTACTGAATTTGTTACAGTATTACTTCTGTTTTATGTGTTGGTTTTTTGGCTGTGAGGCACGTGGTATCTTAGTTCCCTGACCAGGTATTGAACTTGCACCTTCTGCACTGGAAGGCAAAGTCTTAACCAGTGGACCCCCAGAAAAGTCCTTAATATCTCATAGATATTATTATTCATAACATTAATGCTTTATTATTATGCATAACAACACATATGTTATTTATCTAAAACATCTGATAGATGTCTCCTCCTTATAGATATGACTCCTTCATTCCTTTTCTTTTTATAGTTTAACTTATGCTCAAGGAAGAGATTTCGGTATATTCATGAAAGTCAACCTGATAGTAATCAATAACTTTGATTTTTAAACTCTACCAAAAAATAACTTTTCAAAAAACTTTTTTTTTTATCTTGGAATAATTCTAGGCTAGCTCAGGGAGGCCCTGTATACCCTTTAATTTTCCCAGGGGCTACCAATGGTTATCACATAACTTCAGTGCAATATTAAAACCAGGAAACACAAGCTGGACCAACGTAGGTGCCAGCTGATGGAAGAAGTTTAAGTTTTGATTTCTCTAGAATGAATGCCCAGAAAGGGACTGCTGGGTTGTATGGTAAATGTGTGTTTAATTTTTAAAGAAACTGTCAAACTCTTTTCAGGCGGGGCTGTCCCATTTTACATTCTCTGGCAATTTACGACTGAATTCTAGCCAGTATTTGGTGTTGTCCCTATTTTTTATTTCAGCAGTGTCATCTCTGCGTAGTGATGTCTCTTCTGTGATCTACTTTGCATTTTGTTAATGGCTGTTCATGGTATCTTTTCATGTGTTTATTTGCCCTCCATTATCCTCTCTGGTGAAGTGTCTTCTATTTTCTAGTTGGATTATTTGCTTTTTTACTGTTGAGTCTCAGAGACCTTCCTACTTTCTCAGATACAAGTCCCTTGTCAAATATGTGGGTTGCAAATACTTTTTCTCAGACTAGAGCTTGTCTCTTTATCCTCTTCACATCGTCTTCTAGAGCAAACATTTTTAATTTTAATGAAGTCCATTCTCTTGACTGTATTTCTTTTATGGATTGTGCTTTTGATGTGTTGTCTAAAAACTGTTCACCAAACCTCAGGTCCCCCCAAACCAAAATTACTTTTACTGGATTGAAAACACTGCAGGAGTTTGTAATGTCCGATAATTCAGTTACTAAAATGAACAGTAATGAGTGTTGAAAAGTTGACATGGCAGAGTTGGTGTCAGCACATAAGCTGGGAGGCGTTTGTGAGTGTGTATGTGGACCCCACAAAGCTCTCCAGGGCGACTCAGGTGCCTCCCTTCTCTGCTTCCTTCTCTGAATGAACTGGGAGGCAGCCCCCTTTCCCAGGGTTACTGTCTGTGACCTGCATCCTTTCTGGGGAAAGGAGGATGCTGCAGATAAGGCTGAGGGAATAGTCCCTGGCTCAGTCGAGCTCCCTAAACAAGGGAGAGTGGCTGCATCCTGTCTGCTTGGTCCCCTGGGGGCAACTAGCCACACAGGAGGCGTCTGCAGCACAAGGGGTCGTGACCACGGCACTCGAGGGAGCATCTTCTGTCCTCCCAGGGGGAATCATGCTCAGCTGCTGTGGGGTCAGGGAGGCAACCCCTGCAGCACGCACCCTACTGTAGGCTGAGGAGGAGAGCAAGGAGAACACGGTCTTCTAAAGGAAGACAGTGGATGGAAGGAAACCTTTGTGGACTTGCCAGGACATGCAAGAGCCCAGGGAAAGGCCGAGAAAGCAACAAGGAAGCTTAGAAGTAAACGGAGAGGAAAGGCCATCAACAGGCTTACCGTGGCTGTCGCCCCACTCCTCAGCTGGGACATGATCTGCAGGGACACGGGGGTGGGGCAACTCTGGTAGACAGAATTAAGAGAACTATACCAGGCTGCTGAAGAGGGCTCATCTCAGAGTCCTGGCTGTTAGTCAAGGGTCTTCCTGCTTTCTCCAGCTCTGTGAGCTATGAGGGCCCCCAAGCTACAAAGGTGCATATGTAAGTGACCTTCACATTTCATATTCCTGGCAGTAGACGGTGACTTCAACAGATGTCATTACTGCACGTCATCCTTTCAAAATGTTCACATTTAGATCAGCTTTGACAGATGAGAACATTTTACAGGATATATGATCTTGGAAGAGGAGATTTTATAACCTTCCTAAAGAGAGTCTGTCTATTCAGACATGCTTCCAAAGCAACAGTTACAAAAATGCTTCGGACAAGCAGTAAATGGACATGGATAGACCTAGATGTGATCTTACTAAGAGAAGTCAGCCAGAGAAAGACAAAAACTGTATGATATCACTTACATGTGGAATCTAACATATGACACAAGTCAAATTATTTACAAAACAGTGAGTGACTCAGACACAGAAAACAAACTTATGGTTGCCAAAGGGGACAACAGAGGAGGCAGGGAGGGATAAATTACAAGTTTGTGACTAAGGTACACACATTACGATATATATAATAGATAACCAACAAGGACCTACGGTACAGCACAGGCAACTCTACTCAGCATCTTGTAATAACCCATAATGGAAAAGAATCTGAAATATATACATTTACATGTATATGTATTAGTCACTCAATCGTGTCTGACTCTTTGTGACCCCATGGACTGTAGCCCGCCAGGCTCCTCTGTCCATAGAATTCTCCAGGAAAGAATACTGGAGTGGGTAGCCATTCCCTTCTTCAGAGGGTCTTCCTGACCCAAGTATCAAACCTGAGTCTCCTGCATTGCAGGCAGATTCTTTACTGCCTAAGCCACCAGGGAAGCTATATATATATGTGTGTGTATATATATATATATATATATATACACACATATATATCTGAAACACAACATTGTAAGGCAACTAAACTTCAATAAAAAAAGAGAAATAAATGTGCTAGCTACAGAAGTATGTCTCTGGGTGGAAAACCACAGAAAGAAAGAGTGATCATTTCAATCCGTAGGAGAGTTTGGGGCTATTCAGGACATGCAGACTCCAGCATCACTGGGAACCCACTTCTGGCTTTCAGGCCCACCGTGTCTGAGGGTTACATGCAGAGTTCACAAAGATGCTATGTCCCAGGGCTCCTTTCTTATTTCTAGCAGCTATGATTTTGCACGTACTCAAGAACTTCAAATGAATTTATAAGCAATTACCTTTCCACTGAAATGCATAATGTGATCAGGTCTTTCATTTATTTATTTTTTCATTTGCCTCTGCTCTCACCGACTCCTGCAACAATCCCTCAATCAGAAGTAAAGGTGGAGGCTTAATGACTTTATGTATAATTTAGTTTTCTGCAATGGGCCCCTCACTTACTGTTCTACAGAAGCTTAGGAGAGCATGGCACCTTATCAGACTTTCAAGGACACTGAAGACATATATTTCAGCTCTGCCTTTTTGTCCTGTGACTTCTTTCATTTGAACTGCTACTCAAGTTAAATCAGCTGCTTTAAAATGTTACAACATTGAGCCCAGGAGACAGCAGATGTTTTTGATTTTTTTTTGCATTGCACCCCAAATAGGAGACTAATGAGTCTCAATCCTAAAGGAAATCACCCCTGAATATTCACTGGAAGGACTGATGCTGAAGCTGAAGCTAGAATAACTTTGGCCACCTGATGTGAAGAGCTGACTCACTGGGAATGACCCTTATGCTGGGAAAGACTGAAGGCAGTAGGAGAAGAGGGTGACAGAGGATGAGATGGTTGGATGGCATCATCAACTCAATGGACACAAGTTTGAGCAAACTCCGGGAGATAGTGAAGGACAGGGAAGCCTGACATGCTGCAGTTCATGGGGTCGCAGGGAGTTGGACATGACTGAGCAAATGAACAACCAAATAGCAACTCTGGGAAGCTCTTTTATATAAATATAATCTAACAAAGACTCCAGCCTTTTCTATTCATTAGGTCCATTAGAGATTTATTTAGATGGTTTCTTGGCTTGGATAGGAGGTATGCATTGAGATGCAGATACGGGATGTTGGCCAAAAAAGAGCTCAAGAATGAATGTGTAACTGCCTATCAGAATGTCACGACAAAACATTTACACATCAAGAAACCAAATCCTATGTGCAGACATGCTCATGATTTTCCATAGATTTTCCCCTGTCCCACTTTTCTGCCCACACATGTGAAGTTAGAGGCACACAAAATACGTTGTCATTTCCATTTAAATCACTGTTACCTGAAGGCTCTAAAAATACTTACTGTGCTAGAGGCAGAAACTATTTTAAAAGCTGTAGCACTTCTGGCTGCCCACCTAAGAGTGATCCCACAGACCACTGCGCGGCTCATCACGCCACAAAAACTTTAAACACACAAACCACACACATCCACAGCCACGTGAAACAGCATGCTTTTTAAAAATCCTGATCACTTTGAGCTTTGCCTTTAGTCTTGAGGATTTGTCTTACATCCTGAAAGTTGTCAAGTTGGGAGACTGATTTTTGAAATGTTTATTTTTACATACTGAACACTGACAAAAAATTTCCATGTCTCTTTTCCACTGTTCCTTTACTTGATCACACCTGTTGCACTTGTCAGGAAAAAGTATTACAATGTTTAAGTGTATGGTACCCCTTGGATGGCCAGCGCCAAAGGACAAATTTCCTGGGTCTCTTTAAGCCTCCTTCCTCTGACTCCTTGAGTGTTAACTAGACCAAATCTACACTTTCGTCTCACTCTTAACATTTTCAAATCAACGGAAAATCATAAGCATAGTATGAATAAAGCAAGGTCAGTTCACAAGGTGAAAGTTCTTACATCAACACCACACAGTCATGCAGTCAATAAACTTAATTTCCAACCTCTCTACCAGTTCTTTGTTGTTGTTGCTGATCCTTCACTCAGTCCTGTCTGACTCTTTGTGACCCCATGGACTGCAGCACACACCAGTATTCTCTGTCCTTCATTATCTCCCAGAGTTCCCTCAAACTCATGTCCATTGAGTCAGTGATACCATACAACCGTCTCATCCTCTGTTGCCCCCTTCTCCTGCCTTCAGTCTTTCCCAGCATTAGAGTCTTTCCCAATGAGTCAGCTCTTCACGTCAGGTGGCCAAAGTATTGGAACCTCAGCATCCATCCTTCCAATTAATATTCAGGGTTGATTTCCTTTAGGGTTGACTGGTTTGATCTCCTTGCTGTCCAAGGGACTCTCAAAAGTCTTCTCCAACACCACAGTTCGAAAGCATCATTTCTTTATGCTTTAGGAAATGCTGACCTGCCATTTGTCCCAATTAGTAGCAAGTTACCAAGCTTTCTGGGTACCTGACATACATAGGATCCCTGTCCCAACTGTCTGATTTCTACCTCTTCATGTCTTAAGGGTTAAAGCATGGTGGGGNAACACCACAGTTCGAAAGCATCATTTCTTTATGCTTTAGGAAATGCTGACCTGCCATTTGTCCCAATTAGTAGCAAGTTACCAAGCTTTCTGGGTACCTGACATACATAGGATCCCTGTCCCAACTGTCTGATTTCTACCTCTTCATGTCTTAAGGGTTAAAGCATGGTGGGGAAGGAGATTCTGACCCTGATTGTACCTAAAAGGTGTGGCTGTCTGGGTTCAAATCCAGCTCCCCACATGCACTTTGTGACTTGTGCAAAAGATGGACCTCTCTAAGCCTCAGTTTCCTCTTGTCCAGAGTGGGAGGGTGTGGTGAGCTTCAAATGAGATAATATGTGGAAGGGCTTAGACCAGGGCGGCTCATGGCTGATGCCCAACCAATGTCAGCTGCTATTATGATAAAAAGGTTGATTACTCTAACCACCACTATGACGATGCCCACTACCTGCTTCCCATGATTTTCAAAACCATGAAATTATAATGATTGGTTGTTAAACTTGGGCACCACTGGCCTATGTTGACACACCAAAAGAAAGTCCTGTAAAGGGTTCCTTGTCCCAGCCAACCAGCCTGTCTCCTAGGGGCTAAGCCCAGTGCCAAACAGTGCAGAGACCAAACCAAAGAGCCAATGGCCTCGTACTTGGAAAACTACAGTCGAGGGTCACAGTCATGAGACAGACAGCAGAGGGCAAAAGTGATGTACAAAGAGACACTGAGTCATGTTGCATGGACTCTCATGTGTAGTTAAGGTCTGGAGAAATCAGGGAGCACTTGGTGGGTGGGTGGGCCAGGGAGGCTTCAGGGAGATGGGACTGGACTCCGAGCACAGGTGAGAGACACCAGCAACACAGACAGAGGCGTGGGAATGAGGGAGGAGGAGACGGTCTGATCGAGTGAGAGATTTTTATCACAGAGAGAAAGGCTACAAGGAGAGCTGAGCTGAAGCTTTTGCTGGTGGCAGCCCAACCACCCAGAGTTTTAGGGGTTTCCCAGCAGAGGGAAGTGTGTGCTATTTCAACGTGACTTAGGAAAGCCAAGCCTGATGGTGGTCAAGTAACTGGTTCCATCAGAAATGGTGGCTCAAAGCTCTGGCAGTGACCCAGGAATGTAGGGGCCCAGTTCCAGGTCACAGCAGAAAGATCTACTTGCATATTATGTGCAACATGGATGCACACATGGAATATTGTTCCCACAACAGTCCTGGGGGGAGACACACATCCCTTCTGCTAAAGGAGGGGCTGGAGGCTTTGGGAGGCACCCTGTAAGGGGCACCCATCACAGAGGGCAACCTCTGTCCCCAGCACACGCAGGACACCTGGAAACTTTTCTTAAAAAACAAAAAGGGTGTCTTCACTACTATATTTAAAATAGATAACCAACAAGGGCCTATCATTGTACAGCATGGGGAACTCTGCTCAATATTCTGTAATAACCTAAATGCGAAAAGAAATTGAAAAAGAATAGATACGTGTATATTTATAACTGAGTCATTTTGCCATACACCCGAAACCAACACAACATCGTTAATGAACTATAAACTGATATGATAAACATTTAAAAGGGTGTGTCTTGTATTTAGTAACCAGCACAGCAAAGGTGACTGAGAGACAGCGAGACGACATAGGCCTGAACAGACGTAACATGGGCCTCACTTAGGGGCCTCACTGGGCCCCTACATTTCGCATTTAGGTTATTACAGAATATTGAGCAGAGTTCCCCATGCTGTACAATGATAGGCCCTTGTTGGTTATCTATTTTAAATATAGTAGTGAAGACACCCTTTTTTTTTTTTTAAGAAAAGTTTCCAGGTGTCCTGCGTGTGCTGTCCTGAGATGTTCAGACTTCTTGCCCTCATTAATGCCTCACCTGAATGGCCAGCAATTCCTTTACTCACCTGCTATTCTCTTTGCTTTCCTGCAAAGGCCTAAACATAAAAGAGTCTCTGGGAGGCATTAAAGTCTTTCCTTTTTCTTTATTAGCCTCCTCATAAATCCAATGGACATATCTGAAAGAAGATGCTGTAATTTTTATTATCAATTTAATCACAATGTTAAAGTCTAGTCCTAATTTTAAAAAAATATTTATTGACTGATTTGGCTGTGCAGTTCTTAGTTGCGGCATGTAGGATGTTTAGCTGTGGCATGTGAAATCTTGGCGATGGCATGTGGGATCTAGTTCCCTGACCAGTAATCCAAGTTGGGCCCCCTGCATAGGGATTGCAGAGTCTTAGCCACTGGACCACCAGGGGAGTCCCAAGTCCTAATTTTTGAAGCATCACTTTCCCATAGAACATATCACTGAAGGCTGTAGAAGAAACACATTTTCCACAGTGATTTTGGACTGAAGGAGAATCACACATGTCCCACAAATTATGGGAGATCCTGCTAGTGGTCCTTCAACACGTGATGGTGGAACAGTGTCTGATGTCAATCAAAATCCCAGTGAGCTCTGCCTTGACGCTGACGCTGCAGGAACGGTTTCCTGAGGACGGAGAACTCCAACTCTTACCCATCCTTGCTCAACATTTTCTAACTTTGCCCAGAAGGGTGCTCAAGCACTTATGGTGGCACCCTGGCTCTCCCTGAAGGCTCTGAATGTCTACAAATACTTCTGAAGGTCCTTGTAGGCAAAAGGGTTTCTAGGTCTAATTACAGAACAAATGCTCAGAGGGATGTCATTCTGAAAAATGGTCTTCTAAGAGTAACGCCAGCCCAGTTCAAGCACTGATTAAATTATCTGACATAAGTGCCAGTTCACAGGAATTGTGACAACCTCTATTCAGACAATTTTGGGGAGAGTCGCATGGGAAAAGCTTTGGAAAGGCAATTATAAAGGATCACTTATTTTATGGGAACACTGATGTCAAATATTGGCCTTTATTAAAAATAAGAAAAGCATTAAAGTTACCTGACCAAGGCAGTAATCATGACTAGGACTCAAACTCATAAGTTAAAAATTTTATTTAGTGTGAAAGAGATCAAATGCCATGTTATGCAACCTACCCTATGCCCTTTAAAACTGTTAAGGGGTCAGCGGTGTTAATGAGATCTGTGCCAAGTCATAAAAAAATAGCTGGACAAGAAAATTGGACATCTAGAGCCTAAGCAAAGCATAAGCCACTGAAGTCTATATGAAAGATTTACTCCCCACCAACCAGGCATGGAGTAGCAAGACCATGAGCAATGCCAACCAGCTCCACCCACTGGCTCCACCCACCAGCTCCATTTCCATCCACCAGCTCAAACAACCATCTCCGTCCACAAGCGCCATCCGTCAGCACCAAAAGATGCTCCAGTCAGTGGGCACCCCAGTGATGCTCAGAATTAACTAAGGGCAGGGGAAAATAGGCAAACTTCAAGGGGTTACTGAGGAAAGTACTTTTCCGTCAGTTTTAAATTGCTTATCCAACTCCATTTTCTCCTCCTTCCTGCTCACCAGTTATAGTACAGGCTGGATTATTTCTAAATGCAGGCAGCCTTGACCTACACATATAGCTTATAAAAAGACCAATCCTAGACAAGCCATTACCAACATATCTGCTGATCCCCTCAACCTCTGACAACTGATTAGATATTTTCAGAAGGACAATCTTGTTTAAAAATTAGAGCTTTTACAACCTAAATGTTCATCAACAGATGAGCAGATAAAGAAGATGTGGTCTATACATATACACAATGGAATACTGCTCAGCCATAAAAGAAAGAAATTATGCCATTTGCAGCAACATGGGTGGACCTAGAGATTAGCCTACTAAGCCAGGTCAGAAAGAGAAAGAGAAATGCCATACGTAGTCACTTCTGTGTGAGATCTAAAATATGGCATAAATGAACTCATCTACAAAACAGACTCAGACATAAAGAACATGTGGTTGCCAAGGGGGAGAGGAGATGGGAGAGGAGGAGAGTGGGAGGTTGGGGTTAGCAGATACAAACTATTATACACAGGATGGATAAACAACAAAGTCCTACTGTATAGCACAGGGAACTCTAGTCAACATCCTATGATAAACCACAATGGAAAAGAATATTAAATATATATATGTGTGTATGTATATATATATATATATATATATATATATATATCTGAGTCAGTTTGCTGTAAAGCAGAAATTAATACAACACTGTAAATCAACTATACTTCAATAAAATCAATTAAAAAAAGAAGAAAACACCAAAAATATTTAGAGCTTTTAGACACAGCATGAAGACCCAGAAGTGGAAGGAAGAGAGGAAGGAATGAAGCTGCGGTGGGAGACAAATGGGCTTGGCTGAGGTCCAGGCTGAGGGCAGAGACCAGAGAGAGGAAGACAGATGAGTCCAAGAAAGCAGGGAACAAGAGGTGACAGGGCACAGGGAGTGGAACATATAACCCCAGTTTTCAGGATCACCACGATTCTGAGGACCATCAGAGCTAACATAAATGATGAAGACTAGGGAGATCCATGTACTAAAGGGGATTTTGATAGGGAAGCTCAGCCCATCGACACGTCCGTCCTGTGCGGAAAGGCACTGAGCAGAAATAGGGGTCTGCAGTCAGAGAGGAGAGACGCAAGTGCTACAGCGGAAAGCATCTTGGGTAACAGGAAGACAGTGACTGAGCGTGATGACCACCATCAAAACCTACAGCAAAGGGGGTGGGGTCCCGCGGTACAGGAAGCACGGCCATCATGATCACGAGCCTGCAACCCTGCAGCTGCTGGAACTACGTGATGACCAGGTTGAATATATGGTTTCAGGATCAAGAAAGGTATGTGGTCATGCCACCGCTGCTGCTAAGTCGCTTCAGTCGTGTCCGACTCTGTGCAACTCCACAGACAGCGGCCCACCAAGGCTCCCCCGTGCCTGGGATTCTCCAGGCAAGAACACTGGAGTGGGTTGCCATTTCCTTCTCCAATGCAGGGAAGTGAAAAGTGAAAGTGAAGTCACTCATTAGTGTCTGACTCTTAGAGGACTGGAGTGGGTTGCGATGTAGTCATAGGTAGATGCCTAGTTATTCCTGGAGGAGAAAACAAAAAGATGATCTGCAGGATACACACAGATCTATTTATCTTTTTAATCCTAGGGTCTACCTTTGAGGGTCCTTGGCAGACATCTGCAGAATTCATGAATGAGCAAATTAAACAAATGCTACTTTGTAGGTGCTACAAATCCCAGGAAATCTTGGTTTTCACGGATTCTCTTTATCATGAGATATTTAGAGGGGAGAAAAGATATCTGAGAGGAGAAGGTTAAACAATTAATTCTAGATTTTAAAATATACAAGCTAACATTTCTATAGCGACTAGTAAAAGAAAAAAGTGTATAATTTCCAAAATAGTAGGTAGAAAAATATGAGACAAAAATTCAACTAATTAAAAGTAGGCAGGAAAAAGTGGGGAAGAAGCGTAAAAAGATGGAACAAGCATAACTCACAAAATAATGAGACAGAAATGAATTCGAATAAATAACTGCAACAAATTAAAAATGTACCAAGTGGCAAATTAGTAGATTTTAAAGGTAAAAGCTATAAGACTTTTAAAAGTAAAAATTGAAATAATAAAATCCAGCTATATGCTATTTTTGCAAAGGGTTATAAAGAGTCAGATACAACTTAGTGACTGAAAAATGACAACAATATGCTATTTATAACAGACACAATTAAAATATAGAGATTGAAAATATACATCCAGGAAAATACTAATTAGAAAGTAACTGACATATATATTGAAATTAGACAAAATAAATGAACAATAATGATATTACTGGAGGAAACGGTCAGTTCACTTGGGGGATATAATTCTAAACTAATATTTACCTCATAACTTAGATTCAAAATATATGACTTCTTTTACCCTCTTTCTATTGACTACACCAAAGTCTTTGACTGTGTGGATCACAACAAATTGTGGAAAATTCTTCAAGAGATCGGAATACCAGACCACCTTACCTGCCTCCTGAGAAATCTGTATGCACGTCAGAAAGCAGCAGTTAGAACTGGATATGGAACAACAGACTGTTTCAAAATTAGGAAAGGAGTACGTCAAGGCTGTATATTGTCACTCTGCTTATTTAACTTCTATGCAGAATACATCATGAGAAAGGCTCTGCTGGAGGAAGCACAAGCTGGAATCAAGACTGCTGGGAGAAATACCAATAACCTCAGATATGCAGATGACACCACCCTTATGGCAGAATGAAAAGAGGAACTAAAGAGTATTGTGATGAAAGTGAAAGGGGAGAGTCAAAAAGCTGGCTTAAAACTCAATATTCAAAAAACTAAGATCACAGCATCTGGTCCCATCACTTCAAGGCAAATAGATGGGGAAACAATGGAAACAGTGACAGACTGTATTTTGGGGGGCTCCAAAATCACTGCAGCTGGTGTCTGCAGCCATGAAATTAAAAGACACTTGCTCCTTGGAAGAAAAGGTCCTAGATAGCATATTAAACAGTAGAGACACTACTTTGCTGCAAAGGTCCATCTAGTCAAGGCTATGGTTTTTCCAGTCGTCATGTATGGATGCGAGAGTTGGACCATAAAGAAAGTTGAGTGCTGAAGAACTGATGCTTTTGAACTGTGGTGTTGGAGAAGACTCTTTAGAGTCCCTTGGATTGCAAAGAGATCAAACCAGTCAACTGTAAAGGAAATCAGTCCTGAATATTCATTGGAAGGTCGGATACTGAAGCTGAAGCTCCAATACTTTGGCCACCTGATGTGAAGAAATGACTCATTGGAAAAGACCCTGATGCTGGGAAAGATTGAAGGCAGGAGGCGAGGGGGACAACAGAGGATGAGATGGTTGGATGGCATCACCAACTAGATAAACATGAGTTTGAGCAAGCTCTGGAAGTTGGTGATGGACAGGGAAGCCTGGTGTGCTGTAATCCATGGGGGTCACAAAGAGTTGGACACGACTGAGTGACTGAACTGAACTGAACCTCTTTCAGTAATAGATTAAACAGACAAAAAGCTAGCAAGTATACAGAAAATTTGAATAGCAAAATTTTAAAAACGTTGATCTAAAGAATACACAGAACTTTGCACTCAAGATGGTTGTTAAGAATACATAAAATATTTTAAAAAATTGACTACAAGGAAGTTTAACATCCACAGATTCCTCTAAATAATGTGCAACAATCCCAATGAATCTTCTCTAATCATCATACATTTAAGTTAGAAGTCATTAATAAAAAGACAAACCAAAAATCTCACATGCCCCGAGCACTAAAGCACACACATTCAAGCACTCCTATGCTCTAAATAATGCATGGGTCAAAGAAGTAATTGTGATAAAAAGTTAAAAATACTTAATGATAATGATACTTGACTGTTACATAGAGGGCAAATTAATAGTTTTAATTAAATGCTTCTCATGGAAAAGACTGAAAATTAATGTATTCAGCATCTTGTTTGAAAATAAGAACAGTATAAACTCAAAAAAAAAGTAGAAGGAAATTAGTAAAGATCAGGAATAGCAGAAATTAAAAAAATGCAATATGAAAGATCAATAAGGTCAGAGGTTATTTCTTTGAAAAAATTAATAAAACCAACAAAATGTTAAGGAAGAAGTAAGAGAAAAGGCACAAATAAACACTATTAATGATGATAAAGGAAAAAAGGGACACAAGTACAGATAAGTTAACAATAAGAAAATATAAACAAACGTGTACCCCTGAGTAAAAGAATTAGACAAAATCCACAATTCTTATGAAAGATAGTTACTATAAAATTAACTTAAGAAAAACTACAAATCCAGAATAGTATTATAACTATTGAAAAAATTAGTAACTGAAAATTTTACCAGGAGGAAAATGTCAGACCTAGCCAGTCTTGTAGGTGAGTTCTAAAGATAATCTGAAACTTACATGAACTCTTTGAAGAGAAGATAAAGAATACAGAATGCTACCTAATTCATTTAAAAAGCAGATACATTGCTCATTCTTAACATAAGAAAATAGAAATATAAGAAGGATCATTAGGAGACTAGTCACTCATGGACATAGACACAAAAATCATTAGTGAACAGCGTTCAGCAATATTTAAAACATACCATGACTAAGTAAGGCTATCCTAAGAAAGAAGGGTTGGTTCAATATTAGAATGTTGATTATATTAATTAACCTGCCACACTAACATACTAAAAAAGAGGAATAAAATAATCATTTCATGTAACAATAAATGCTAAAAAAAAGCATTCTATCAAATTCAATATTTATCCAATGGAATAAACAGTTTTAATAAATCACAAATGGAAGGGAATAGCCTCAAACTAATTATAACTAGTTGTTAATCATTAAAAGCCTTTTCTCTGAAAATCAGGACCAAGACAAGAATGCCTGCCAACCTAAGTTTCATTCAATGTTGTGTTGGAGATTCTAGTCAGCTTTATAAATAAGAAAAAAAAAATAAAATGTATAAGGACGAAGCATAAAGAAAAGTGTCAGTAATGAAAGTTGACCTGTTTTCTCCATGAAAAACTCCAGAGCAATCTACAGAGAAATGACTGAAATCAACATTGATGAGAAATGTTTCTGGACAAAGGAGCAATATACTAAGGGAATAGCATGTGTGTGTGTGTGCTTGTGTGTGTACATATTATACACACATATACTTACATACCCATATCTCTATATATTTATACACATACTATTATCTACTTGCAATTAAAAAATAGAACTACCAAAACAAAAAAGGACACATAAATAAAAGATATATGAGATTTTATGAAGAACATTTTGAAACTCTGCTGAAAAATATAAAAGAAGACCCCAATACATCAAGGCATAAGCCATATTGAGAGATGAAGATCCAATATTGCCAAGAAGTCAGTTTCCTCAAGCTTTTATACATGCAGTTCCAAACAATATTATACAGAGTTTTTCAGGAAGCTGACTGTATAAAATGTCCACATTTTTCATGGACAAGGTGACTCTAAAATGATGGAACACAAGGCTTAAGGATGACCAATCCATTCTTGAGAATAACAAGGCAGCCACTGAAGAGGTTGTACAAGTTAGTAGTAGATATTAACACTCAAGTAAAAAAATAGAGGCACAGTGTATGAACAGTTAACAAAAAGAACATTTTCACCTGACTGATGAATATTGGTGTCCCTATAAGACATGTCCACCTTCAAATGGAACAATAATGAAATATTCTTTTTCCACCTATCAAACTGGCAAAGATGATTAAAAAAAAAAGACTAGAACTTATTTGAGAGCTGGTGTGTTTGAGGTTAGCATTCTCGTGGAGACTGTGTACAAGTGTGAAGTGGTTCAGTGTTTCTGGAAACCACGTTTTCAATATGCATAAAGAATCCTAACCACTTTGCATACTTTGAACCATTAATTCCACCTCTTGAAGTCTATGTGTAAAAAATAGTGGAGGTAAATTCAAAGAATTATCCATAGCAGTGTTCACAGCAAAGACAAGATACGACACTATTTATATAAAGATTCTAGTGCCTTAACATATTGGATGGAAACCTACTGAAAACTAAGAATAGGTTTATGGGGGGTTTTATTGTCTTTTTCTCTTTATACTTTTCTTAAAATTTCCAAATTTCTTTCAAGAATTATGTGTTGTTTTTAGAGGAAAACAATGATAAAACTGGGACTCAGAAACCTATAAAAGCATATTTTGTTACTCTGCCTCCTTACAAGTGTTTTTCATCATTAAAATAGAGAAAAAATAAAAGAAAGCATTCTCTTTAGGCAGATAAATTATGTTAATTGGGTTTATAGTATATTCTCTTCATGTTTCAAGAAGTAAGCTTAAAATACACTTAGTAATCAGCCAAGTAAAATATTTTGGCCATAAAATTGGCAAGAAACACAAATGCATAATTACCTAAAGAGCATAAATACAATACATATAAAAACATATGCTGTACATTTTAATTAACACTGAATGCATTATAATTATTCAGTATCTCTTGTATAATTTCCCTGAAGTAAACAGATAAAAGGTTTTCCGCGTGCCCCTAAAGGGCAACAATAGAAGATAAAGGGAGTGAAGAGGTGTTGAAAATTTTTCTAAGATGCTGAATAATAGGTGAAGACCATCGTGGAGATAAAACTTTGTTCAGAAGATGCAACAGAAGAAGTTAGAAAAGTCAGCAGGTTCTCGTTGTTTTCAGAGGCAGGACAGGTCAAAAAAGCTACAGCCTCTGATTCAATATTATTTTGGTCTGAATAATAAATGTAACAATAATGCAAAGACTTGGACACGACTGAGTGACCGAACTGAACTGAACTGAATGTGGATTTACATGACATGAAGTGTGAAATAAATGAATCCCAAACATCTAATTCATATATTTCTTTATTACTCAGGGGACAGTGGGAGTTAGAGGTGGAATGGAACTCTGATCATAGATATTTTACAGGCGTGGTGAGAGCTTGATACGGAAATGTCTGACATCACTACCGCATCCTCTCCACCTGGCATTCCCAGGGTTTTGGAGATGGGGTGGGGGTTAGCAGTGGGAGTAGGAGATGGGGATGAGAGAGGAGGAAAAGCAAGGAAGGGCACACCAGGATAGAAACGCCCTCACTCAGAAATGCTGAATAAACTCAAAACTGGAAAGAGGGGGCCAGAGAAGTGCCCATGGGTCCCAGGCGATGGCCCTCTACACACCAGTGACAGCTGGTCAGGGCTGCCCACTGGAGGCCATCCCACCCATGGAGATGGAGATACACCAACCAAAAACATCCCGTTCATGGAGGTACACCTACCAAGCTGGGAGTCCAGCATCACCAAGGTAATAGCTCGACTAACGCTACAGAGACTCTGGTGACCACGTGGTCTTCAGGACCGATCCAGCTGCTTCAGTGAAGATGATTCACTCAAGAGCCCAGGTCAGGGTCTCCCAGGGACTCTTCAGTGACATGCAGGTTGAAGAGGTGGGACCCAGTTTCCTCACTGCCAATCCACTGTCCTTTGTATTTCCCAGGACTACTTTGAAAAAAGTAATTCCCTTTTCAACTCGTCATTTTTTCCAGCATTTAGTCAAAGGTGAGAGGTGTTATCTTGCTTTTGAGCAGTCAGAGATCCAGTTCACAAGGTGGTCACTGCTATATTGTATAACTTCATTGGAAAGAGCCCACCATTTCCAGAACCTCTTCAGAGAGGATATCTGAGAAAATTACGCACAGCTTGTGTCTACGCTTCCTCTTCTCCCTCCCTCTCCTGGGCTGGTTGGCGGTCATGCAACAATCCAGGGAGGCAGGGTATTGGATCCAAGCCTCCCAAGAGACGCAGCTCAATATGAGCTTACACCTGGTCCTGGTGGGTCTCTGATGAGCCAGGTGGCTGACAGTGTGCAGGATAATTTCTGTGCATTTTGTTACAAGGAAAAGCTAGAGCAGAAGAGGGGCGATGTCAGAGTGACCGTGCTGTCGGAGTGGAGACACTGAGAGAGGGTAACAGGCAGCATCTGCTGATGCGGAGATTCTGAAATGAACCAGAGCTGGCGCTGTCAGCAGGGCCCTCAGGGCTGGTTGGATGCTCTGCCAAAGGACAGAGCACTTCAAAGCACAAAGAACTGCTCAGAGGAGGACAACGCTCCTGCCACGAAATCACAAGTCAAATCAATAAAACACAAGGTTGCCTTCTGTAGGGCTGGATTTTGTGGTGTTGTAGGAGGAAGCTGGTGGTGCAGGGGAAACAGCAGGGAGCCAACAGAGTCTGGGGGAAATCCCCCCATTCCAGAGTGGGATGATCTTGGGCCTGAGACTTAATTCTGAGTCACTCCCTCGTCTCTAAAATGGGTGTGATATGACTTAATAGCATTGTGATTAGAAAGATACATCTTTCTCCCTGTTTACCTGTGTGTGTGTCTTTGTAGAGTGAGTTCACATAAGGGGTTAGACCAAGGTAGGCACCATCAACATCTTCATTGACATTCTAGGAACCACGGGAGATTTCATGAAAAGTCCACCCCTGGAAGCCTTCATAAGCCCATGGTAACACAAATTGCCTTTCTGAGCTCTGAATCTGTGATATATAGTCTATGATAATACACAGTTTCTCTCTTGCCAATAGTAATGTTTTGAAATGTATTGAAGTCACTAGATAATTCTACATTATTTCTATTAAGGACCAAAAAAGCATGAAAGTGTACAGGGAATAAAAATACTCCCACTTTTAAAACATGTGGTTGGCATACAGTGAGTAAAACCATCAGATGGAACCATGCCATTCATCTTCCCATTTTTAAGCCATCAGTATTGATAAGGTTCAAGTCATCCAGCAGAGTTTTTTTCTGGTTGAATGTTGCTAATCCATTTGATTCTATGTGATGATGTGTACCATTCTGAGCATATATTTTTAATAGTTCCATCCATCTTTAATTTCATTTCCCCTTCTAGGAGTGTATATGTTGAAATACACAGAAATCAATTCAACAAATGCAAACGAATATATTTATCAGTTTAGTTCAGTTGCTCAGCCGTGTCCGACTCTTTGCAACCCCATGGACTACAGCACGCCAGGCTTCTCTGTCCATCACCAACTCCCAGAGCCTACTCAAACTCATGTGCATTGAGTTGGTGATGCTATCCAACCATCTCATCCTATTGTCCCCTTCTCCTCCTGCTTCCAATCTTTCCCAGCATCAGGGTCTTTTGCAATGAGTCATTTCTTTGAATCAGGTGGCCAAAGTATTGGAGTTTCAGCTTCAGCATCCGTCCTTCCAATGAATATTCAGGGCTGATTTCTTTTAGGATGGACTGGTTGGATCTCCTTGCAGTCCAAGGGACTCTCAAGAGTCTTCTCCAACACCACAGTTCAAAAGCATCAATTCTTTGGCGCTCAGCCTTCTTCACAGTCCAACTCTCACATCCATACATGACTACTGGAAAAACCATAGCTTTGACCAGACGTACCTTTGTTGGTAAAGTAATGTCTCTGCTTTTCAATATGCTGTCTAGGTTGGTCATAGCTTTTCTTCCAAGGAGCAAGCATCTCTTATTTTCATGGCTGCAGTCACCATCTACAGTGATTTTGGAGCCCCCCAAAATAGTCTCTCACTGTTTCTATCAGTGTTTCTCAAATATCTATTGGATAATCAATTAATATATAGCTTTCCCTATTTTGTTAATACACTGCCCACTGTATTATCAATGCCCATTATGTTATTCAAATGCCAAGCTATGAGACCCTGGACAGACTGGTGTTTCTGACTGGGAGGTTGGGGAAAATGTCAGGAGGAGGTACCATCTGCACTGGGTCTGAAGGGGTTTGGCAGGTGGAGAGGGAGCTGGGAGTCCCTCCAGGCAGAAACCAAGATGTGAAGTGTGGCTCAGAGACAGTGAGGTGCTGAGGGGGTGAGAGGGCCAGGGATTCAGAAGAGCTGACCCTGAGGTGCACAGCAGGCAGCAGCTGCAGGCAGTTAGAGAGGAGCCTGGAGCATGGGTTGGGGCCACGACCTGTGAACTGAGCACTTCTGCTAAGGAGGTGCCCATTTTTGTACAGAATCCAGAGCAGGGGTTTTAGACTCACATGGGATAACATCTGTGTTTCCCAAAGAAAACTCATTGCAGAGTGGAGGGTGGATATGAACAGGGAGATCAAATGTCAAGAGATGAGTTGTTGTTCAGTCGCTCAGTTGTGTCTGACTCTTTGCGACCCCAGGAGCTCCAGCATGCCAGGCTTCCCTGCCCTTCACTGTCTCCTGGAGTTGCTCAAACTCATGTCCATTGAGTCAGTGATGCCATCCAACCACCTCATCCTCTGTCGCTCCCTTCTCCTGTCGCTTTCAATCTTTCCCAACATCAGGGTCTTTTTCAATGAGTCAGTTCTTCGCATCAGGTGGCCAGAGTATTCGAGCTTAAGCTTCAGCATCAGTCCTTCCAATGAATATTCAGGACTGATTCCCTTAGGATTGACTGGCTTCATCTCTTTGCTGGCCAAGGGACTCTTGTTAGGGGTCTATTGCGAGAAGTGGGGGGCAAGCAATGAGGGAAGCCAGTGGGCTCACAGAGGATGGGCTACTGTTGGACACGGTGGGAGGAGAAGCAGGAGGACCTGGGAGGTGCGAGTGGAGACGGGTGAGGGGCACTACAGTTCTGCTAAAGCAACTGGGCTAGGTCAGTGGGCGGTGACAGCATCCAGCTGATGCCTGGTACCCTTGAGGTGTTGGGACACGGGCTCTTGATGTCCCTGCTGGGCTAGGTCCTGAGATCTAACAGCATCTGACACTAAAAGCATGTTAACCAGTGGGGAGAGTGCTCTCCCCTTCCCAGGGGAGATGAAGACAATTCTAATCACTGGTTTCAACGTGGAAACCAGACAGCTGATGGGAACTACTTCAAACCAACTGGAAACTGCGTCCCACCATGAACTGAAATCGGCAGGAGGATGGAGGGTCAGAAGAAATAATAATGCTTGCAATGCAGGAGACCCAGGTTCGATTCCCGGTTTGGGAAGATCCTCTGGAGAAGGAAATGGCAACGCACTCAAGCATTCTTGCCTGGAGAATCCCATGGACAGAGGAGCCTAATGGGCTGCACTCCATGGGGTCTCAAAGAGTCAGATATGGCTGAGCAACTAACACAACAACAAACTACAGTTTCTGATTCCATGGTATTATCAGGGGCGTGGGCAAGAGGAAGCCAGATTTAAAAAATTAACCTAACACATCAGAGGTCCTGAAAGCAAATACGACACAATGGAGCCCATGACAAATAAAAAGACTTTTATGCTTGTAGTTTAGGGGAAAACAATCTACCAAGTATTCGAAGAAAAACCAACTGCTGCTCTTATTTAAATTATGCTGAAATTTGCACCTACTAAGAAAGTATTCGCAAACACCTACACTCGACTTGCCCCAAACAGCTTGAAGCAACCTCGAAATCTGAGATGCAAGTTTTTCTCTTCTTATGGACCTGGCTCAGTAGCCCCGTAATAATTAAAGGAAAAAAACACGTCAGAATTCACTTGGCTGCGGCAGCCATTGCAGGCGCAGCTGTTGTGATTCTTAATGTATCTGCAGCGCTCGCCAAGGCTCCCGGCTCCCCATCCTTGGCTTTCAATGGTTTTGTTTTGTTTATTTTGTACCCTGTGGGACAGAAAATAACCTGCACTGATTGTGGCAATTGATGGGCTCAGCTGGTGCCTTAGAATATGAAACGGGAACTGAAAATCACAACTGAAGAGCGTGTGGGCTGGAGGTGAGCACGGGGGTGCCTCCACCCTGGACAGCACACAAGCATGGACTCGCTGCATCGGCGACAGTCCCACCAGGTGAGAACACAAAAGGCAGCTCTCATTCCCCCTGCCCGCCTCTGCTTTCAAAACCCAACAAAGGGGCCGCTGGGCACTATTCTTAGAGCTTTTCTAGAGGCACCTGCAACTGTGCCCACTAGTCCCCCATGGGGAGGGACCAGGCCTGGGGTGCGCTCCTTGCCAGACCTGCTGCACCCACCTGAGGATGCAGCCTGTCTTCCCAGCTGAGGGCCTTCCTGTCTCACGGCCTCTCCACAGGTATTAGAACTGGAATGGCAACCCACTCCAGTATTCTTGCCTGGAGAATCCCATGGACAGAGGAGCCTGGAAGGCTACAGTCCGTGGGGTTGCAAAGAGTCGGACACGACTGAGTGATTGACACACTCCCAGGCAAGAAGGTGGGTTTTCAGGGAGTGGTGTTCCCTTTTTAGTTTTCACTGGCTTCCTTGACATGAGAATCAAGTAAATTAAAAAACAGAAAGAAAAAATACCAGATTTGAGAGGGCGAGTAAGGCTTTTTAATGACAATTCCTTCTTAGCTTGTGAATCTTTGCCAAATACGTTGCCTCTGTGTTCAGTCATGTCTGACTTTTTGTAACCCCATGGACTGTAGCCCACCAGGCTCCTCTGTCCATGGATTTTCCAGGCAAGAATACTGGATTGGGTTGCCATTTCCTTCTCCAGGGGATCTTCCCGACCAGGGATCAAACCTGGATCTCCTGCACTGGCAGGTAGATTCTTTGCCACTAGCACTACCTGGGAAGCTCCAAAAAGAGATGTTGGGCTTCCCCAGTGACTCAGTGGTGAAGAATCCACCTGTCAGTGCAGGAGACATGGGTTTGATCCCAGATCCAGGAAGGTCTCACATGCCACGGAACAACTAAACCCACGTGCCACAACTATTGGGTCCGTGTCAAATACAGAAAAAGGCATCAAATATAAGATTGTGCTTACACTGAAAAAAAATCAGCTGTTTTACTCAGAAAGCGGGGAAGGATGAGGGGAAAATTTATAATCCATACATTTTTAAAAGATTTACAAGGAGCTGTAAGATGTCAGACACATTTAAAAATAAAAATGGCAGGTTCCTCGGGAAGACTCATAGGTTGTATTTGAGCCTGAAGGTTTGGCATAATGTCTCCAATTCCCCAGTGTAAACTGAGCAAAAAACCAGTCTCCATGTTCAATTACAAAATTAATCATCTGTGTTTGTGCCCTAGAGAAACACACAGGAGAAAAGTCGGTGGGGTGAGGATAATACTTTGCTAAATAAATTTAGACATATGTACACACACACATATTTTTCTGAGGAGTAGTTTCCATGAATTACTTAGGTTTATACATTTCAGAAGGCTTCCCAGGTAGCGCTAGTGGTAAAGAACTCGCTTGCCAATGCAGGAGACGTAAGAGACGTGGTTTGATCCCTGGGTTGGGAAGATCCCCTGGAGGAGGGCACGGCAACCCACTCCAGTATTCTTGCCTGGAGAATCCCCTGGACAGAGGAGCCTGGCGGGCTACAGTCCATGGGGTTGCAGATAGTCGGACACAACTGAAGCGACTGAGGACACACACATACATTTTAGATCCAGTAATTGGAAAATAAATGTTTGTGCCCCAGAGCAATATTGTCAGCTGATCAAACAATGTCATCTGTGCTTTCCAGGAGGCCCTAGGTGGGAGTAGTTTTAAATTGTCCTTCCTTTATCTTAATTTTATGAGGATAGCAACATACATTCTTTGAGAATTACACGACTGTTTTTCCCACTTCAGGTTAATGTTTTTCTGCTTGGATCATAGAAAACACCTGGATTCAGCTCAAAAATGGAGGGCCAAAGGCCTCTGGGGGACAACAGAGGGACAGGAACTCACTCTCTGACCCTGCAGGGTCACCCTTGCAGAGGTGGGCCCTGCTCCATACCAGTCGGGCAGGGGGGAGCAGCCCCTGTGTCTGGGGCAGTGCTTCCCGGCCAGGGGCAGAGCTGGAGAGTCTTCATTCCAGGTGACGAAGGCCTGGGAGTCTGCCGGGGCGGCTGCGCAGGGCTCCAGTGCTCCCTCTCCTTTCTCCACTTCTGGGAGACCCACGGCTCCTCCCCAAGGGCTTAGCACAGAGTGATCTGTGCTCTGGGGGCAGAATAACCAGCTCCTTTCTGGCAGCAGCATAAACAAACTTGCCCTCTCCTCTGAGTCTGTCTCCTGAGACCCTCTGTCCCGTCTCCGCTGACAACGTGCCATTTTCTGTTCAATTCTGCCTGTTTACTTTTTTATTGTGATTCATGTCTGAGTTTCTTTGGAATCAAATTATTGCATTTCTCTGGTGAGAGATGCCATATGACGATCTTGTTAGAACAAAATCAAATAAAAAAACCTGCACCCGCTGCTGCTCTCTCTCGTCCCTACCACGTTTTCCCTACGGTTTGGACACACTTCTGTGTTGGCTCCTCGAGTGGTAATGAACCCTTCCAGGGTTGGGGCCAGTTTTCAGACAGTTCTTTCTTGGAAAAGATAAAGACGAATTGGTTCAGACAGTGTCAACAGGGAGAAACACTGTTTTACAATTATTTTACAGTTTATGAGGCTGGGGTTTTCTGACAACTGTGAATTGAAGGAAACCGATGGTACTGAGTCATGGGGGCAACCTGAGGCTTTCTTGACATTTCTCCCCTAGAAATGTTTCGGCACTGGAATAACTGATGGCTTGGACAAATGTGGAAGCCAAGCTTTCACACTGCAGTCTTCCCTGATGGCTCAGATGGTAAAGAATCTGCCTGCAATGCAGGAGATACAGGTTCACTCCCTAGGTTGGGATGAGTCCCTGGAGGAAGGCATGGCAACCCACTCCAGTATTCTTGCCTGGAGAATCCCATGGACAGAGGAGCCTGGTGGGCTACTGTCCATGGAGCTGCAAAGAGTCAGACACGACTGAGTGACTTTCACATCACTTTGCTTTCTGAATGGGGAGAGAGGGATGCAGTTGCTGCTACACGTTTACAGTAAATACATTTCCCATCTCCCCTTCACTTTTGGGGTGTGGATTATTGTCTTTCAAGCCGTGCCTGTAGGTCTCGTACGACAACATTTAAAAATTAAGCTGTTCGTATGAACAGATCTCCATCCAAGTACAGAAGAGAATGAGATGCGTGCGTTATCTGAACGTCCTTCTCTTCCCATGGCAGACAGAAATGATGTCTGAGCTTCTGGGAGGGACTCACAGAGCCCTGACTGCTCAGGTCCTCTGGCTTCCATGTCTACCTGGAAGCCTGCTCTTTCGCTTCTCCAGGCCAACTCCAACGCATCCTTCAAGGAACAAGCCATCCCTGCCCAGATTTGGGGATGGAGGTGAGACACAGAGCAGGCACCTCCGTCCCCCCGAGGCCACTCTGCAGGTCTGCCCCTGTGCGCATTACTCATCACGTCCAGTTGACTCTGTCCCACCACAGTCCTCCCCCGACATCCACTCTCTGCCCCCAGGAGGGAGCATTTAGGAACCTGAAGATTCCCGAGCACTGGGAACCTCCCTACCAGAACTTCCCACTTCGTCTTTCTTCCAAGAGCATGTTCCCATGTACTCCTGCTTTCCTCTCTGGTACATATTCTCTTTGCGTTTTTTCCTTTCCTTTTAAAAAAGAAAGCTGATAATGGTTTTGTCACTGAAAAGGTTTTACCTCCCCCCTCAGCTTTAGTGAGATATAACTGACATGTAACACTGTATAGCTTGAGGGTATATAATAGGACGACAGCATACTTGTATATATTAATTTTAAACAGGCCTCTCTGGATATGGAGAAAAGGGAACTCTCCTCCCCTGTGGGTGGGAATGTAAGTGGTGCAGCCACCATGGAAAATAGTATAAAGGTTCCTCAAGAAACTAAAAGTAGAGTTGCCATATGATTCATCAATCCCCTTTCTAGGCACATACCCAGACAAAATTATAATTCAAAAAGAAACATGCACCCCAGTGTTCACAGCAGCACTATTTATAACAGCAAAGACATGGAAGCAGCCTAAATGTCCATTATCAGATGAATGGATAAAGCAGATGTAATCCACATATATAATGGAATATTACTAAGCCATAAAAAGATGAAATAATGCCATTTGCAGGAACATGGATGAACCTAGAGATTATCACACTCCACGAAGTCAGAGAAAGACAAATATATGATATCACTTACATGTGGAATCTAAAATATGAACAAAACAGATGTACAGAACAGACTTGTGGTTGCCAAGGGGAAGGGGGCTGGGGGAGGGTTGGATTGGGAGTTTGGGATTAATAGATGAAAACTGTTATATACAGGATGGATAAACAACAAGATCCTACTGTATAGTATAGGAAACTACTCAATATCCTGTAATAAATGGAAAAGAATATATATATGTGTCTACACATATGTATATATGCATAATGGAATCAATTTGCTGTACAGCAGAAATTGACACAACATTGTAATCAACTATACTTCAATAAAAAAAAAAAACAAACAAAAACAAACAGTCCCCTCTGATCCACTGAATAACTGGCATGGGAAAAAGAGGTTTCTGAAATGTAATTACTAAAACATTTTATTTCAGAGTATAACAACTCTTAATGAATCATTAAATTATAACATGCTTAAAATTATACTGTTTCAGTTTGCACTTATAAGTCATATTTATTCAGGATAAGAATATCTGAAAATGAAATAATTTTCTTCATTATTTTCAAATATGCATCATCTCTGGTGTGCTATTGGAAGTCCTAATGTAGGTATTTTAAAATAGTCTGTGAAAAATTGGACTCAGGTTATTTCATGAATTGTTATTTGAGCCTGTAACTAATCTCTTTGACATTAACATCGTTAATAAACTTTAGAGCAATATCTGCACTCGGAAGACTGGCTAGAACTAAAGACGTCATCTCTATTCATTAGGCTTATATTTTCTCAATAACCTAATTTTGTCTTTCATAAGATATTAATGCTTTTGGAAGTCTTGCTCTTAATCCTATTAATTCCTAAGCCAGCCCTTTAAAGTGCAGAAGGAAATATGCAAAGGCAGTCAATTTCACTGAATTATAAATTAAATCACAAAAGGTAAACCTCAGAATTTCAGGATGGCTACAACGCAGAACTTCATCCAGACATATTTTATCGACTTAAAGTAAGCTATGAGGGTCTGGTCCAAGTTAGTGTCCTTGGTTTTGCAGACTTTAGATTTGAGGTCACTGGCAACATGTGAGAGACATGTGTTAACAGAAGAAAGTGTGTCTGTGTATTTGCTTGAGTTGGACAAAGATCTGCTCTTCTCTTTTTAAAATTTTTTGGCTGTGCTGGGTGTCATGTGGGATCTTAGTTCCCCAACCAAGGATGAAATCTATGCTCCCTGCATTGGAAACACATAGTCTGAATCACCGGACCATGAGAAAGTCCAAGACCTGGTCTTAAAAGAGGCAGAGCAGTGGAGGGGCTCTGACCGCGGCAATGAGTCTTTGACAGGTAAACCAAACACTACAGCATCTGCAGGTATCGTGAGGGACGCCAGGGAGGAGAAAGAAGCAGAGTTTGAACCTTGACATACAGGGAGGTGGTAGACACTGATTTTAAAAATACTCTAATTTCAGACATGATGTTTTCCAACTTGGAGCTATCTAGGTAGACAAAGTACAGAAACATCTTAGATTTAAAAAGCAACATGGTTGTATAATCCTATTTTTACTGTAAGCACGCTGCTGCTTTATCTTCACAATGACTGTGAACTCATTTTATTTAATAAGGTAACAGAGAAATCCAAGCCTCCTCCTTCACCCAGTTCACAAACTCACACACAGATACACACACACACACACTGACACTGACGGTGTGCTCTTCCGAACCAGTTTTCATCCAGTCAATCAATTCTCTCCAGTTCGACAAAGACTTTCCAATAGAATCAGCTAAGGACAGAGGCCGTGAAAGGGGTAACGCCTACTCTGTTCATATGGTGTCAGAGTACAAACCGCTGCTCCTGGAAAGGCCCTCAAGGGCTGCCCACACTGGGTCCCAGGACAGTGACCTGCTCGCTGAGCTGGCGGGGCAGTGACAGCTGTCACCCCCTGACCCTAGCCGGCCCCTCTCCTTTCATCTTATTTCCAGCACAAGACATCACTGGCTGGCCTACAATGGCTCTGCTCTAGCTGGACAGCTTCTTTCTGAGCTAACACTCAAAATTCCTGGAGTTTAACATCAGATCATTACAGGACAAACCTGGAAGGGTATGAGGAAGGGGGATGAGAGCCTGCAGGCTTCTGTTTTCAAGGCGTGTTTGTGCGGAATAAGGAGAGGTGAAGAAGCAGTCCTCCTTTTTCAATTTAAAGTAGGCCAGCTTCCCAGGTCTCACCGCCGGTCGGAAACGGATCCAGGGTTGAAACAGCTGGTCCTTCCCCACCCGTCTCACAGGCGCCCTGGTAGGGGGGGATGGAGGCACAGCCCCCAGTGCCTAGCCCAAGGAGGCGGAGGGGAGCCTGGGTGCAGGCGAGTGTATGCTCACCTCGTACTCCTCCTTGAAGCCATAGCCCTCGGCACACTTCATCTGCGTGATGTGCTGGAGCAGGTCGGCCACCCGGATGGCGGGGTGCAGCTGTCCAGTCTGGTAGGGCACGTCGGCCGGCTCGCGCTTCTTGTACGTGTGCGGCTGGACCAGGCTGCTGGTATCGCTGGCCATTGTGTGTGTCTCGTCTGGGAAAAGAAGGTCACGGGGAAAGTGAGGGGAACCAGTGGCTATGCCGGGGTCGCCGAGAACCTGATATCCCCTCAACCTACGGCTGCCGTGATCCCTGTGATGATTCAGCAAAAAAAGGAAAGTTAAATGTCTACAGGTTTAAATGGGGTTGGCGGTACTGGTGGGGATGAGGCAGGAATCTGTTTTTACAAAGCAGTCCAAACGATCTCTAGTTTTCACAAGGCTGATCGGTAAGAATCCTTTAGCCTTCGGGCGCTAAAGTTCACCGAAGTTTCGCTCTGAAACTTCGTCAAGGCCTGGTTCCAAACCAGTCTTGTTTTCCTTTGAAGATTCGTGAACTAGTTTGTATGGAGATGGAAATCAACACTGTACAAATGTTCTGTGAGCAAAGAAAAAGTGCACAGAATGAGTTGGCTTATAAAGCTAGTGATGAAAACGTGAACTTGATACATGAGATCCAAGATGAATGGGGTGGGGGAAGAAAGGAATTGGGCTGGATGAGTCACTTTGCATGCTCCAGGATCCCAAAGCTGGAAGGACGGTGAATGGACACAGCACTCATGGGATGTTCTAGGAGAGCGCACATGCAGGCCAACGCACAGCAGAACCAGCTGGCTTTGTCCGGATCTACAGATAAGACACACCCCCCCATTCCCTCCACACCTTCTCCATGGGGTGGGTGCATGGGGGAACTTACCATTTATAGGCACTTTTAAGAAGATACATATCAGGAGAAAAGAGGAGGAGAAAAAGGAAACAGGGCATAAGCAATAATACTATGTGAATAAGTACAGGTATTTTTTATTTTGTGCTTTAATTTTACAGTTTTCTATTCATAGGTGGTCAGAAGGCAAAGCCTCATTTCTCCCATCACATAGGATGGAGGTGCTTAATTTAAGCACTCAATAACCTGAGGAGGTTAAAATAGTATCATAATTGCTTTTCATCCCCTATGAACCAAGTAATGACTAAATAAGTCTTAGTTGTACTCGACAAATTTTCTCACTTAAATTTCTTGAACAAGTCAACCAAATTGTACTATGAAATTAATGTCAGAATTTGGTCAAATAAGCCTTAAGAGGCTATATTTTAATGGAAGACTCCTAGTAAATTAGATTAATGAATTGCAGAAATTGCAGCTATTAAAAAATGTCTTAGGCAGGACGATGTTATTAGGTTAAGAGTTCCACAATTTACAGGTTAACTCATTACAATGTTGAATCTCTTTAGCCATTTTGATTCAGGGTATGCCACATCAAAATATAATGAGAAAGTCACTTAAGATGAGAACATTAAATTGAAACTGGTTTCAGGCATAAAGAGTGAAAACATATAAGAAAAGATATGTTCAATTAAAAAAAAAAATGACCAGATTGTTTATCAACAGAGAATTCAGCTGCGGGTTTTTGTCTGTTTAAACTAAGTTCAGCTCCCAGGGAAATGTAGTTCAAGGGCGCTTGGTGAGCTGGGTCTGGGTTTGGGACCTTCTATCTGCATCGCAAAGCACCTGGGATGCATGGTATGAAGGGTGGCACACAGGTGTGTAGCTATGTGCTGCTGCTGAAATGGCACCTGATCACTACAAGGTGGCTACAGACACAAAGACGAAATAAAAAAGGTGGTAAGTTGATTTTATGATCTTTTTCCATTTGGATTTGCTTTGAAATTTAGAAATTTATTTGTTCCCATCTCTTAGAATAGTTGCAAATAAACCAGGACATTTTCACATCAGATTTGTTCACTGGCAACTGCCAAGCTCTACAAAGGGGCGTTAGTCTCCCTCCTAAAGTCCTGAATCCCTGGAGCTTTCAGCTGCTCCAGCAGGAAGGTTTGCTCTTTATACTCAAATAAATGGAACATTAATTAGTTTCCCCCCCGTGCCTCTCATTTCTCTCAGTTTTGTACCTTTTGGGATGAACATAATTATGTCCTCCATTGTGGATGGACCTTCTATTCTAACCTCTCCAAAATGAATCATGTGAGTCTTTCACGTAGATCCACTGGCAACCAGGCAGAGCTCAGACCCCCAAGGTGAGGCATTCTTGGAAGTTTTAGGTCTGCAGAGTGGCCACCACTGTCACCTGTATGCATCACCCACATGGCATTACGACAGTGTGATCTCATTACTACGTGGACATGTCTCAATGTATCTACACACTACCCAGACCATCAAAAATGAGAATACTGTTGTCAAGTACATAGATACTGACAGGGAAATAGAAGGTTTCTGCTGTGATATCTGTTCTGAAATCAGGTCACCCACACCAGCAGAAAACCTCTATTCCACCAAGATGAGTGATTCATCAGTTCCCTCTGCCTTCTTCAAAAAGAATGATTACAGATAAAATATATCATTTGTCCCTAATTTCCTATAGTTGTTAAAAATGACCCACCTATAATTTTTAAATTAAAAATTATGCATAAGAGGAAATCAGAAATAAAGTTTCTCGTAACATTTCTGATGGTTTTCAAAGAATTGAGAATTCATTCTACCTACATTCTCTTGTAAACTTTCTCAAATTTTCAATGAGCCAGCTAGAAAAATCTTGAAATGAATTCTGTTTTTGTTAGGGAGGGGTCTTACTTATTGACCTACCTACTTGTCTATCATCTGTCTATGTTTTGCAAGAAAATGATACAAAGGTATACTAAAGCTTTAGACATTAGGGCTGAGCACCTTAGCTTGTGTGAATAAAAGGCACTAGACGATTTAATTGTGCCAAGTTCTGAGTCACAACAAAACATGCCTTCCTGTAAATTATAATACCACTATTCCCCAAAAGTGCTAGAGTGGATGCACAGCTTAACTTCTCTGCATGGTTTCAAGCGATAACCTACATGATACATAGATTCACCTTTGCACCCGGTAACGGGGAAGGGACAGTCCCCAAGCACTGCTGTTTGACACACTGGCATGTTGGCACCACTTCAACATGGTAAACAGCTACTTGTTGATCTGGCTGACTTATTTTTCCCAATGTGTATTTTTTTTTCTGTTTGAATCATCTATTCCAGTGACTCTTTCCCTGTAAAGAAGCCTAACCAACTTTAAAAGATGTCATTAGTGTTTGTAATAACAAAGCCCTGACTTTAAAAGATGGCATTTGTTTAATAAGCTTATCTAAATCCTGCTGTGAAATCTGAACATTGTCTTGCCTCTGACAATGTGCATCTCAGCCCTACCCCCTCACAGCTCCCCCAAGGTCAGAACATCTACCAGAGGAATCTGGGAATGAATGCCAGCCACACAAAGAAATTGCAAATCTTTGCTTATCAAGAGATTCTGCAAATGTCATCTGCATATAGATTGCATTGTTCGGGTGCCTAAGATTAGCCCCTCACTCAGAAAAGGCTAAAAATGCAGCTTTCTTTCCCTTACTGTCGCTAGTCAAAGGTGCTGGCATTAGCCGGGTTTGCTTATTAGTCCTCAAAACGAAGCAGATTAAAAAATTATGGTTTAGTCTGTTCTTCAACTTCTGTCTGAGTTCTTTTTTTTTCCTCTCAGGCAACAAACTGGCTTAATCAAGCCCAGAAAACATCATATGGGGGGAAAAAAACACCCTCACANACGAAAAGGCTAAAAATGCAGCTTTCTTTCCCTTACTGTCGCTAGTCAAAGGTGCTGGCATTAGCTGGGTTTGCTTATTAGTCTTCAAAACGAAGCAGATTAAAAAATTATGGTTTAGTCTATTCTTCAACTTCTGTCTGAGTTCTTTTTTTTCCCTCTCAGGCAACAAACTGGCTTAATCAAGCCCAGAAAACATCATATGGGGGGAAAAAAACACCCTCACATAAAAATCATAGCAACTTAAGAGAAAGAGAAGCACAGGGGGAAAAATTATATTGCCAAGATATAAACCCTTGAAAGGAGAGTTATGAAGAAGGAAATGGCAACCCACTCCAGTAGTCTTGATGGGAAAATCCCAGGGACAGAGGAGCCTGGAGGGCTGCAGTCCATGGGGTCACAAAGAGTCAGACACAAGTGAGTGACTGAGCATGGACAATGAGGAAGCAGGCCTGGCACAGCGGAGGGTGGAGCCCTGTCTACAATGGATGGTTGGGCACCTTGAAGTCATCCGTATGGTGCTCCTTCTAGGGAAGGTTAGTGATAGAAAGAAAGCAGCCTGGTACAGCTGGTTATGGTCTCAAAGACAACAGCAGCTCAGGCTTGTTTGGTTCCATCACGGCTAGGTAACACCATTTCTCCTCCCCCTCCTTGTATTTGGACAAATGGGATTTTTTTCTTGATCTCCCACTGGGAACACTACCTACTTTCATTGCATTCTGCCCGAAGGGGCTAACATTTTATTTCATTGCCAGTGACATCCGACACCTCATAAACCATGTGATTATAAAGTGTCACCTTGTCATTCTGCTATTGAGACCATCGGCTCCTCTGAAATCCCACTGTGTGACAGACACTTGGAAACGCTGGAGGTGCCCTGGGTGGCTCCGAGGAGGGGCAGGGGGCCTAAACTCTACTGTGATTATTTCTTTTTGCATAATGTTTGGCATAATTAGAAAAATGCTATTTTTGAAATAGCTGTTTTTAGTGCTCAGCAGTAAGTGACAATAATAATGAGCTATTTCCACATTTATTGGCTGTCACACTGGACAGACTTCAGGTCTTACAGCTGAGTTTGGACATGCTGTGATTTTTCCTTGGGATCAAAATTGACTGTAAATACTGAACCTGGAAAAGGAGAATGCTAGAGCTGGGTTCACTCATTGGAACCTTTCGGTATCATTCCCAGAACACACGCAGCAAACCCTTCTTATCAATGGGGATTGTTTGGAGAAAGTCTTTTTGTTACATGCCCCTCCCCGCCCCTCCAGACCAGCCACCACCCCGTCCTCGTTACAACTCCTGCATCAAACTCCCGTCTCCTACAGAGCGGCCACTGACTTTCGATATTACTCCTGTAATGAACTGTGATAAAGGGAAATGTTCTCACCTAAAATTGCAGTTGGCACAAATGGGTCTGTCATACACCGTAAGCAGGTCAATGCAGAGAAAGTAAAAAGAGAGAGAACAGTGAATGATTGATGAAAGGCCCCCCTCCCAATTTTCCCGTAGAAGCCACAGAAAGCACTGGGTTACAGCACATCAAACATCGTAAGCTCCTCAAGTACCTCGGGCAGCAAAGTGAGCCCTGGGTGACTCTGCGTGCTCGGGGTGATGAAGAGATGCAACAGCGGAAAGATGTGTTACCTGGGTAATAGGAGTTGGGCACCGACGTGCTCAGGGTGTTGGTTTTCATGGTGAAGGACGATGGTGAAGACACAGCTGTGAATGAGAGAGAGGCGTGTCAGCGGGGGCAGAGAGGCAACACCTGAAAATACGGCCCTGAGGTCACGCATGGGGAAACCGGGCTGGGTAGACTGTGGGCCACAGAAACATCAGAGGTTTACCTGCGTCTCTGTGATGGATATTGTCCCTCTCCACCTGCTCTACGGAGTTACTTGTGCTTTAGAGCAGCAGCCCCCAGCCTTTTTGGCCCCCGGGACTGGTTTCGTGAAAGGTGATGCTATCATGGACTAGGGGTGGGGGGGATGGTTTGGGGATGATTCAAGCGCATTGCATTTACTGTCACTTCATTTCTATTATTATTACATCATCTCCATTTCAGATCATCATCCTGGAGGTTGAGGACCCTTACTTTAAGGGACACATACCCTTTCGTCACTTAAAAGATTTTCTGACCCCACAAATGAAGGAAAATACCCACAACCACAGCCCCTTTCTGGATGCAGAAATTCATTACTCTCCCTTTTGACTCCTAGCCTTTGCTTGTAGGGGGTTTCCCTAGTGGCTCACAATGGTAAGGGATACGCCTGCAATGCAGGAGACGGAGGTTGGATCCCTGGGTTGGAAATATCCCCTGATGAAGAGAATGGCAACCCACTTCAGTATTCTTGCCTGGAGAATTCCATGGACAGAGGAGCCTGGTGGGCTACAGTCCATGGGGTCACAAAGAGTCGGACAGAACTCAAGCAATGAACACTCACTTTTTTCACTTTGCTTGTAGAATTTTACCAAATGCTCAGCTGATTATTTACAGCTAAGAGGATGAGAATGTGTCTACACATGGCTTTTGGAGAATATTCCAAATGTCAATGTTTTTGTACTTTTCTAAATCCTCACCTTTCTCCTGTTTTGGACACNGAACTCAAGCAATGAACACTCACTTTTTTCACTTTGCTTGTAGAATTTTACCAAATGCTCAGCTGATTATTTACAGCTAAGAGGATGAGAATGTGTCTACACATGGCTTTTGGAGAATATTCCAAATGTCAATGTTTTTGTACTTTTCTAAATCCTCACCTTTCTCCTGTTTTGGACACTGAGAGAACATTTCACAATATTCTATTTTATGAAAAATAAAGATGTTCCATAGGTGTTATTTTTCACATGAAAGCTGCATGCCTACACATTGTCCTATTAGGCCTTAAATCCTTAAAAACCTGCTTATTTTCCTTTGAAATCTTCCTCTGAAACACTCAAGCTTTAACTATTTACACCTTCTCTTTCCACTGTTATTAAGAGGTGAAGTCAATCCCATTCAATTTATCTGACCCCATTGAAAGTGGATATTTCCTATTTTTAAAGTAGTTTAACTCTCTTCAACATCTTAATTGATTAGTGCTTTAAAAGCACTTTAATTTCATTACAGCATAAGGATAAATGATTTGAATGTGCTTAAGTGCACAGGCTGGTTGATGTAAGTCTAAACTTTAATTCCTCCAATGTAGTTACATGGCTTATTTGATGCTGACATCCTGATCAGGACACCAATTAATATCCCTTGTGTGTGCTCAGTCGCTCAGGCATGTCCAACTCTTGTGATCCCATGGACTGTAGCCTGCCAGGTTCCTCTGTCCATGGGATTTTTCAGGCAAGCATCCTGGAGTGGGTTGCCATTTCCTCCTCCAGGGGATCTTCCCCACCCAGGGACTGAAGCGCATCTCCTGCATTGGCAGGCAGTTTCTTTACTGCTCAGCCACTGGGGAATCCCTTAATGCCACTTACACGGGTGTTAAGTGGGGCACTACCTACCAAGTCCCTGTGGGGACTGTATCTTATCTTTATTCTGATGACACGCTGATACATTTTCATTCTCTTGGAGTAGTTCCCTTTCAGACAATGGTTTTTCCTATGTTCATGTTTTTAAAGTACCGAATTAGTAGATGACAGAACTGGAACCTGGGCTGCCTGTCATTTATATTTTGCTAAAATAGAGAAGTATCACATTTATGATGCATGTTTATGGTAAATCTCTAGGAAAAAAAAGAGAGTGACTGATAAGAATAAGGACAAAAATTCCTGAGTAACATGCCAGGGTCAGGAAGTAAAATGCCTGTTACCTGTTGACATTTGTATTTGTTTTGTAAAAATAGGCAAAATACAATGTGCAGATACAAAATAACTATGTCTATTTTCACCTTTAAAAAATGTATTTAAAAACTTCTTTGTATAGAGATTAAACCCAGCCCCACTCTCCATAACCACTTCCCCCTTGTTTTCTGCACAACTCCTGTTTGCTTTGGTAGACAGATTATTCCACACTGGTATAAATGTGCTCAGATTTATTTTTAAATTCTCCAACCTCAGTTTTCTCACTGTCTCATTCCTAAAAGGTACTCACCTCCCAATCCTGAAAGATCTCAAACATGCCCAGGCTTGCAGCAAGTCTAAGGCTAGAAGCCTAGTGGTCTAATGAGTACATTTCCTGAAAGTTTCCTCCTCCAGTAATTGTTCTTATACGATAAAGGCATTGGACTTCCCCAGTGGCTCAGTGGTCAAAATCTGCTTGCAATGCAGGAGCCACAGGAGATACTGGCTTGATCCCTTGGTGGAGAAGATCCCCTAGAGAATGGAGTGGCAACCCACTCCAGTATTCCTGCCTGGAGAATTCCATGGATTGAGAAGCCTGGCAGGCTACAGTCCATGGGGTCACAGAGTCAGACTGAAGCGACTCACACACAGCACATGTTAAAGGCATTAAGAGCATGTGGTGAGGATGGAGTTTACCATTAGAGTTCTTGTGGATGGGATTCCATGAGACCCACCCATTGCTCAGAGAGTGGGGAAGAAAAACTTCTTGCTATATCCCCTCCACTGGCTGTACTCATGGGAGAAACAAGTAATCCGTCATGGCCAGTGAGCCCCCTCTAAGTCTGGGGCAGCACTTTAGATAGGAGCAGTTTTGGATTCCCAGAGATACATTCATGTTTTAAAAAGGCAATGCCAAACTAAATATCCTACCCAGAGGCAAATATCTTCTATTGCTCAAACTTCCAAAGCCTAGAAACTGTTAATGTAGGTTTCTGCTCTTTGGGTAGGTAAGCCCAGGAAAATTTATTTGTGAGCAATTTCACCATGACACAGAAGATGTGGGACATAAAGAGGTGATCCTGGAAAAAGAGGACGTGTATTTGAATGGTCCCTCCACACCGATGTTCAAGAAATAACTTGTTCAGTTGCTCAGTCCTATCTGACTCTTTGCAACCCTATGGACTACAGCACGCCAGGCTTCCCTGTCTGTCACTGTCTCCCGGAGCTTGCTCAAACTCAGGTTCATTGAATCCAACCATCTCATCTTCTGTCACCCCCCAACACAAATTCTCATTTTGTCTATAGTGGGAAGGAATTCTCCCCTCAACCCTCAACTACTCCCACCCAACAAATGCATTCTCAGTTGCTTTATTTTGGCAGTGAAATGCATTACATACTTTTGAAATGAAAAAGATAGTATTTGCTACAAAAAAGCAGAGAAAAGTCTCCAAAAAAGGAAGGAATCTGTGGCAAACCTAAGTACCCCAGATTCTGCCACCTACATTGAAAATAACACAAAAAGGCAAAGGACAGTGACCACGGATAAGGAGTGCGTCCCACCCGCCCAGGTGAGAGTGGCGTGTGCTGAAGTCCCATGCCAGAGAGTTGGGGTCACACATGGATAAATAAATGTAGGACCTCTAACTGGGACAAAGTGGACAAGCGCAGTCACTGTGGAGAGGAAAAAACAGGCCTTTCTATGAAGCTTTGCTGAATGTGGGGGAGTGGGCAGGCAGGTGTGGGAGGAGACAGAGAAGAAGAAACCACATTTGATGTTGCGGGGGGCGGCGCTGGGGGAGATGCTGATTGGTGCACCCCAGGAGGGTGCTCAGGACAGGCGCGAGCACTGCACTGGGACCAGCCCTCTTCCAGTGGAGCCTGAGGGTCTGTGCCAAGCCCCCGCCTTTGTTTTTATTACTGCTGGTGAGAGCTCCTCTTAATCCATCCCCTTGTTGTCCAGCATCCTGATTTAATGCAGCCAGGGTCGGCAGCAGCCTTTGGGCATGAATTTCACAAGGTGAGGAGACCTCTGACCTTGAACCCAGCAGGGCTGGGAACCATATCTTCAGCACAGCCCGTGGATTTATCTAGGTCCCCAAAAAGATCACTGGGGACGAGGGCAGAAATACTGTCTGTATGTCCAACAATCTGTGTAACTGTTAGCTTCCTGAAATAGTGCCCTGTACCTGGATGGCAGGTGGTAGCAGGGAAGGTGTTAGCTGAGCTCCCTTTACCCTCCTGGTGTGAGATGTAAGCCTTCCGAAGTGGAAATACAGTTTAACTTATTAATTGCCACTAATAGCCCTGTGATAAAGGCAGAATGTGTCAGCTAAACAAATAAACAATTAGCTTGTTACTGCCATTTAGTGAGCTGTTTTATAACAGGCTTCCCCCGTGTGGTTCCACACCTGGCTCGCTCACAAACAGGAGCTGAGGAACAGCAGGGAGAGTGGGAAGCAGGTGCTTCCGTGGGCAGGGAGGGCCGCCTTGGTGTCATAGCTCTTAGGTCTTTACAGACACGTGGCTGTGGTTGCCTGTGCTCTGACCTGGTCCCATTTCCCGCTCCCGCAGCATCGTTCCTAAGCCACTGTGGCACATGGGGATGTGTCCAGCATGATCTGAAGGGGCTGGCAAAACCAATAGCGCCTAAGCATTGTCTAGGGAGGTTTTGTTTCCTAACCCCTGGACCCCAGAGGTGCCCTGAAGGCGGGAAGGGCGCCCACTCACATCTCCCGTTGAGATTGTGCGTGTCCATGAAGGAGAAGGCCTCATCGCAGCTGGTGCCCTGCTCGGCGTAGCTCTTGTCCATGGAGCTCACCATCACCGTCATCTCCTGCCGTGTGCTGCTCATTGTCTCCTTCCGCTTCTGGTCCAGTTTCCTTGGGACAGAGAGTTTGTTATGTAGACACACGCAAGGGTGGACCACGTGCCCTGACCGATGATTGAGAGCCACTCGTATGGAATCAGTGGTGGTCATGCTGGAGCGCATACATGAAAGGAGGAGGCTGCCAGGAGCCTGCATGGACACAGCCCTCTGACCCTCAGAGACTGTGACACTGGACCCCAAATGAACCCAGGGTGGTTCTCCACCAATGCTGGTCAACAGGGCAGAAGGATAAAAAGAAAAGGCAAGTTGTTGGCTTTCCTGCAGGTCTGCAGAAGAATGAATCCCCGGGCTTCCCCCAGTCCCTCGGTGAACGAGATGCAAAAAAGGCCTTGGAACGCAGGGAGAGCTCCAGGTCTCTGGGAGACAAAGGTTAAACCCTGGCCTTTGAATCATTGTCATTAACCACCAGAAGCTCATAATCTTTTAAGTTATAGAGACCAGGACAAAAGCTATAAAACCTAAGGGAAACTGACATTCACATACATGGATAAAACACACTTTACAGCTCTTACTACTGGACGTTGATGCATCCAGGACAGACAAGAATAGAATTAGAGATGCTTCAGAAGGTATAAAGCGAGAAGCTTTAAGAAGACCGTAGCACCGTAAAACCAAAAGTACGATGTTCTAAATATTCTAATTCTGCTTAAGCACTTAGCAGCGTTTACACGAGAAAGCAGCAGCTATTTCTAGTAAATCATCTTGACTCTGACTGACCCAGGACACAGTACAATTTAAAATGAGCCACATAATCAAAATCACCCCACATTCGGTGATCACTAATGCAGTGTGAGGCTCTGACAACATCAGACCATATGGATAACCTTTATTTTCATTTCCAAATGCCACATAATCCAAATGCTTTCTTGCCTGTAGTTATAATAATCTTTTGATTCATACTTAGAAGGCAGAACATTAATAAGTTGCCCCTTTTTCATTGCTAAAGTTGTTGTGAAAAAAGATACATTTTTAAACAGAGAAATGAAAATGAGCTATAACTTCTATGACAACGTTAAAGTTGTAAAGATGGGAATACAAATTGGTGTAGCCACTGTGGAGAATGGTATGGAGTCTCCTCAAGAATCTAAATAGAGCTGCCATATGATCCAGCAGTCCCACTCCTGGGCATACATCTGATGTATACATTCTAATTCTAAAAGATACATATACCCTGATATTTATAACAGCGCTGTTCACAATAGCCAGGACATGGAGGCAACCTAAATGTCCATTGACAGATGAAAGGATAAGTAGATATATATAATCCCAGGCAAGAATGCTGGAGTGGGTTGCCATTTCCTTCTCCAGAGGATCTTCCCAACTCAGGGATTGAACCTGGGTCTCCTGCATTGCAGGTGGATTCTTTACCATCTCAGCCACCAGGGAGCTCCCCCCACCACACACGATATCTGAATATTACTTAGCCATTAAAAACAATAAAATAATACCATTTGCAGCAACACAGGTGGATGTATAGATTATCATACCAAGTGAAATCAGTCAGAGAAAGACAAATATCACATGACATTGCTTATATTGGGATTTCCTGGTGGCCCAGATGGTAAAGACTATGCCTGTTATGTGAGACACCTGGGTTCGCTCCCTGGGTCAGGAAGATCCCCCAGAGAAGGGAATGGCAACCCACTCCAGTATTCTTGCCCGGAGAATTCCATGGACAGAGGAGCCTGGTGGGGTACAGTCCAGGGGGTAGCTTATACACGGAATATATAAATGATAGAAATGAACTTATTTGTAGGACAGAGATAGACTTACAGATATAGAAAACAAACTTCTGGTTATCAAAGGGAAGGTGGGAGGGATAAGTTAGAAGTTTGAGATTTACATATACACACTATTATACATAAGACAGACAGTCAACAAGGATCCACTGTACAGCACATGGAACTATAGCCAGTATCTTATAATAACCTATAATGGGAAAAGTCTAAAAAAGAATATGTATACTCATATCTTCATGTGTGTGTGTATATATATATATATATAAAATGGAATCGTTTTGCTGTACACCTGAAACTAACAAGCATGGTAAGTCAACTATATTTCAAAAAAATTTTTTTTGAAATTAAGCGTTTACAGTAAAAAGTTATAAAGATTTTGCAAAGTACGCTGCATGGTTCCTCTAGGTGCCAGCTTGCTGAACCTGCTTGTCTTCCCCAGAGCCCCCTTTTCTCCAGACCATCACATGAGTCTGAGAGGCAGAGTGCGGGCTTGGATATTCTCAATAGGTGTTCTGGGCAGAGGCACCACTGACTCCAGGTCCACAGCTGCAGTTATGACAATACGATTTCTCTCTACCTCCGAGTCTGCCAGCTCACTGGAAAAGCACTTTTAAGCCAGGTTTCCCCAGGAGCGCTAAACTGGAGGCTGGAGATAATTAGCGCCATTATTCAGGCATAAACGTCCCCTTTTGCTGGAATTTCTTTAATGTGCTTTGGGCTGATTTATGCAGATAACTGCCTCAATATTCTCTTCTGTTCTGCCTATGAAGAGAGACACGGTCACGTTTGCCAGACCTCCCTCCCTCTCTGTCTTCTCTTGTGTTTCTCTAATCCTTTCAGGTTAGGAGATGGAAGTGAAAGTGCTTCTTATCCCTGGTGGGATGAGGTGGTAGAGGGGGTGTGTGTGCAACAATAAAAGCCAAGCTTGTACCGGAAAGATCTTTCTCCTTTCTCATCTCCTTAGTTCATCTGTGTGAACTAACTTCAGTGAGGTCACGCTACACACCCCACTGCTGATCTTCCTGAAGCACAAAAGAAGGCCATTACGGACCGATGAGAACCTACTCAAACCAAGCAGAGGTCCAGTCGGGAGACTCACACCTTTAAGCTCATGTCCATTAACCATTGGAGAAGGCAGTGGCACCCCATTCCAGTGCTCTTGCATGGAAAATTCCATGGACGGAGGAGCCTGGTGGGCTGCAGTCCACGGACTCACTGAGAGTTGGACACGACTCAGTGACTTCACTTTGACTTTTCACTTTCATGCATTGGAGAAGGAAATGGCAACCCACTCCAGTGTTCTTGCCTGGAGAATCCCAGGGACGGCAGAGCCTGGTGGGCTGCCATCTCTGGGGTCGCACAGAGTCGGACACGACTGAGGTGACTTAGCAGCAGCAGTAGCAGCAGCCATTAACCATACACTCTGTGCCTGTGAATTGTCAAAACCTGCCTCCCACGTCCTCAGCAAGCCTTCCTGCATTAACCTCACCGTTTGACCACAGACACAGATGTCTCACTGGGAGCCAGGCAGGCCTCACAAGGGAGTGAAATAAGTCTAAGACGATAAGGAGTGGTGGGTGCTGGAGAAGTGGAAGGGGAGACAGCCACTCTGCTCCAGAGGCTGGATGCCTTATAGAGGGCCCAGATGTTGTAAATTAGGAGAAACCCAAAATTCAGATTTTATAGGAATTGAATTTTAAGTATTGTCAAATAATTCAAATTAAAAAATGAAAAAGACTGTGTAGTCCAAACAAAGCATGTTTTTGGACACTTCTGCTCTCCGCTAATATACACTTAGGCACTTAATTGTGAAGGAAGAGCGCGGAAACCGCCATATAATGCACACGGCTTCCGTATGGCAGCGCTCTGCAAGTGTCCTCTTGTTTAATCCTAGTAACGGGAAATAATCTGCCTGCAGTGTGGGAGACCTGGGCTCCATCTCTGGGTGGGGAAGATCCCCTGGAGTAGGAAATGGCAACCCACTCCAGTATTCTTGCCTAGAGAATTTCATAGACAGAGGAGCCTGGCAAGCTAAAGTCCATGAGATCGAAAAGAGTAGGACATGACTGAGCAACTAACACTCCGACTTTTCACTTTTTTCAAGCTGGTAAGAGCTATTCTTACTTCTCAGTTTATAGATGAAGGAGCTGAGTCTCAAGAAGTTAAATTGTCCAAATTGTAGAGCTGGAATCACACCNATGGTATTATACACAAGGATTCTGATAAATGGCTTGTTTTATATAATATCTGCATTCCACTCCCCACCCCAAAAAGCAAGGTGATACACATACCTGAAGACTGTAAGTTCAGAACCAGTAGAAATACTTCAAAGTTCCTGAAATTAACACTCAGTTTCCACATTTTCTTGGTCTTATTTTTCACTCCCTCTCCCATCCTTGTCTCCCTGTTTCCCCTTAAGTCACAGTGTTTCTGAAACAATTTCATAGGGAAACGTGCAGCTCTTCTCAAGAGGAATGGCATCACCATACCATGTAATGCTTTCTTAATACAGCACAAGGTGAGCACGAGATGAGATACAAAATAGGTAAGCAGCAGGACCCACTTGCAGAGCACCAGGAACTCTGCTCGATACTCTGTATTAACCCATAAGGGAAAAGAATCTGAGCAAGAATAGGTACATGTATGGATAACCGAATCACTGTGCCTGCTGCACACCTGAAACTGACAAGACATTGTAAGTGAACTGTACTCCAAATTAAACGATGACAACAATAACAAAACACCAAGCTGAGGAATGACGCCTTCCCTGGAAAGCTTCACCCACCCTGTGAGGCTGTGTATGGGGCGGGGGCGGGGGCGGGGGGGCACTCCATACTCAGCATCCCTTCCACACCCTCAGGAGGAAATCCTGGCTCTGATCACTGATGGAGAGTCTTTCTCTTCTGAATCCTAAGAACCCAGAGTCAGACTTCTCTTCCCCAGGGCAGGTACCCAGCTGTCTGGACCTGGCTCACTCTACAGAGAGCCTTCCACCAGGGTTCACGGCAAGACCAACCAAGAGATACAGCAGGGCAGGGCCGCTGCTCATGGCTTATCCTCGAAACCCGTAGAAAACTCTGACTACTTCAACAGACCCAAACAGAGAAAGTAGACGACAGAGGAAAAAAAAAAAAAAAACAGAGCTTGAAAATTTCTTCCCCACTGAGCATCTCACGGGCCCTGTCTCCTCGCTCCCCGAGTCCCCACGAAGTGCAATGGTTAATCGGCTGTTTAGTCAAAACTGCCTGCAGAAGTTAATAGACAGTTATCAGCTAATTGAGTGTGGGGTCTCCTCATTCATCTTGCAGATTCGATCTAACCCCCTTCATCTTCCAGACAGCTCAGGGTCCCTGCTGCTCTAAACGGTCTCTGGCTGCAAGAAGGGCTTAGGAACGACGGGAAGCTAATGGCCTCACTGTTCCTCTAAATTTGTTTGACGAAACTGACATTTAGTGTGTTCTGTCGTGTTGCGGGTAATCTGCAATTTACCCCTGGGCGTGTGGTGGATGCCCGTTTTATTTACCTCTTGTACTTAAAAGCGTAATTAATATTCCGCCCTGTAACAAAGATTAGAGATTTGACAAACATTGTAATTTAAATTCTCCATTATAGCAAACATTAAAATCAACCATCTTCCGCACGGCCCATTGCGTAAAGGACACATGTAGCTGTAATTTAACTTTTTAGTTTTTAATACCACAAACTAATTTCTGCTGTCAGTTTAATGAGCTGGAAAACACAAATCTTGCTCCTCTCCGTGTGGGCACAGACTGTGAGAGATGAACCGAGGGGAGGAAGCCCAGTGATGTCTTTCAAAACATATTTCTAATACACCAAGCAAACAGTAAGTATGTAACCTTATCAATGCAATGAGATGCTATGGGTTCCTGAAACTGCTTTAAGGCTTAAAAAATAGGAGCAAAAATAAAACATCTCGAGAGAGAAATAAAGGAATTACTCTGGCATTTTCTAAAGCAAAGGCGTGTCTGTGTAAGGGATACAGGAGAATATACACAGATACTGACCACAAGCAAAACAAAACAAGCAAAGCCACCCACACTCCTGAAAGCTGAGGCTGGATAAAGAGTAAAGAGATCAAACCAGTCAATCCTAAAGGAAATCAACCCTGAATATTCATTGGAAGGATTGATGCTGAAACTGAAGCTCCAATACTTAGGCCACCTGATGCAAAGAGCCAAGTCATTGGAAAATACCTTGATGCTAAGGAAAGATTGAAGGCAGGAGAATAAGGGGAAGAAGGGGACGACAGAAGATGAGATGGTTGGATGGCATCACTGATTCAATGGACATGAACTAGGGCAAACTCTGGGAGATGGTGAGGGATAGAAGGCTGGTGTGCTGCAGTCCATGGCATTGCAAAGAGTCAGACACGACTTGGTGACCAAACAACAAAAATAGGAGTAAGGTGGTCCCTGGGATGTTCATCACTGGCCCAGAATCCTTTCCAGAACACTAACGGTGGAGTGAGGTGGCCAGCAGCTCAAGGAGTCCTCAAAGAAACTCTGCTCTAATTCATGCTAATTTTCACTGGAATCGTAGCTTCATAAATTTTATGTGACTGATTAAAATGATTGTATGTAGAATACCTTCAGGCAGCTGAAATGGCTCATTAAACAAGGAAGCTAGCTGGGAATTATCAGTAATGTAACAAATTTGTACACTGCAAATCTGATGTCTTTAGAAGAGCGGAGGAGGGATGTTTAAGTCTCCCTCCCCCTTTGGAACTGGGCTCAAGGGGAAAGGGAAGAAGCGCCTTGATCTCACAGAGGCTTTGGCTACTCCCGCTCATCCTCCCTGATATGCAGAAACCCACTGACTCGCTGACGTGTGCAGAGACTTCATTAGTCACTGCCAGCTTCAATCTGCTTCAGTTACTTTGCATCCACATCCCAGGAGGAAACAGACTCTACTGCAATTTCAGGCTAAAGCAAAGATAAACGGATTCACTTTAGAAATTGACAAGCCGGCATGTCCCAATTTACATGTCGCGACACAGAGAAGGAAAACTATGGGTAAATATTATTAACCTTGCTATAGCCATAAACGAAAGAGAGAGATATCACCAAGGCAAAAGGTTTCTAAGTGGCTGAGAGTCAAACACTCTCCACAAAGCAGCGTTCATCAGCAAATGGTTGGGTCAGAGGTAAGCACAGCCAGTTCCTTCCATGAGGGATATATACCAACCTACCCTAAGCCACGTTCCAGAGAGAAGTTGGCTAATCTCCTGGGCATCCATGTCAGCTACTTTGGAGGAGTTCCCTGAGAACTCCCGATGGACATCAACAGCGTACTGGTTTAGAATTTTTGAAATAAAAAATCTTTGCCAGCTCTTTGCAAATAAAGAGCAACCACTTCTACGAAATGCCTGTAATTACCTTCAAAATGCTTAGGTATAGGCATACCTATGGAAACAATATGTTGCCATATGACTCAGAGACGGCTTGTAAACCAGTTAGGCAAAAAATTAAATCAAAACATACCTAGTATTTAAAAAATAACATTTTGGAAAAGAGTAACCAAGTGAGTTTCAGAACTCTATCATCAGTGGACTGCAGGTCTCAGAGGACCCACTCGTGCTACCATGACGCCTCACAGCCCTCTAGGTTTCACTACGCTGAGACCTTACCATAGTAAATCACGTCCACACTGCTTAAGCATTTAGCAAAACATTTTCGTGCAAGGACTGTGCTCACAGAATATACTTAGCACGAAGGACCTCTGTATCTGTGTGATTCAACAATCCAAAACGAAAATGTTAAATTCCCAGTGACATGTTCATAATTCACAAGAAAGAAGTTAGGGCGCCAAGCCCTGGTAAGCTCCCTCATATTGTTCTTAATATTGGTATGTGTTATGTGCTGAGAACCCACATGAAACACTAGAGTTTTGAGTCATATTTTCAAGCTGGTCTTCTGGAAGACTGGCAGATGGAATAGCATAAAGGCCAGAAGAAGAGGAATTATCCTGGAAATGGTGAGAAGGGTGCTCAGGAAGTCAGAGATAGGAGGCTAGGGTGAAGCAGCTGGCGTATGGGCAGGGGGAAAAGGGAAATGATGCATTTTTGTTCTGTGCTTATGAGCTGTTCATGTTAGTTAAGAATCTTATATATATATTACATATATAATTTATACAATCAGCTTTTGTAGGTAAGTTACATATAACAAATTATCAGTGCATGCGGGCATGCTCTGTTTTGTCCAGCTCTTTGCAACCCTATGGACTGTAGCCTGCCAGGATCCTTTATAGGATTTTCCAGGCAAGAATACTGGAGTATGTTGCCATTTCCTTCTCCAGGGGAGTCTTCCCGACCAGGAACTGAACCCAAGTCTCCTGCTTCTCTTATACTGGTAGGCGGATTCTTTACCATTGAGCCACTTGGGAAGCCCATAACAAATTACATATACACACAAATGCACACATACTGTAGAGGATGGAGAATCGTTAAATTTATAATTTAAAAATATAACCGCTACTGTCACAATCCAAGACAGAGAAGACACTAGTTTCCAGGTCTATTAATCAGTGCATTGCCTGCCAAGCGTTCCTTGTCCTTGCTCACCTGCCCATCTGTCTATCCCCATCCATTCTTGATGAATTCCTCTCTGAAGTTACTCCTGGTCCACCACCCCTGGCACGGGTGACCCCACTCCTCTGGGAGTATTCCTGTCACTTCTTCCATGGTCCCTTTTGTAGATCTGAGCATAAACTTGTTTTTTATGACTCTTGTCTTTACGAGACTGAATTGTTTGAGATGACAATTTTCTTCTTTTCTTAAATCTCTGTTTATTCTTTCAGCAAGCTGTCCATATCTTCTCGTGTTCTTTCTTCTCTTTTGACACAGGCATGTCCCTTGGGAGTCATGACAGTCCCTCCTCATGACCTCAGCTTCTTACCTCCCTGGATCCCCATCACAGCATGTCACTCCAGGCTCTGTCTCTGTCTTCACATGGCATCTCCCTTCACATTGTCTGCATCCAACAATCCTCTTCTATAAGGACACCAGTCACACTGAATTAGGCCCACCCTAATGACCACGTTTTAATGCGATTACCTATATAAATATCCCATTTCTAAATAAGGTCACATTCTGCAGTCGAGGGAATAATAAAATACTTAGGAATAAACCTAGCCAAGGAGGTGAAAGACTTGTGTGCACTGACAAAAGACACTAGAAAAGACGCAGGAAAGAGATTAAAGCAGATGTACATAAATGGAAAGCCATTCCATGTTCATGGATAGGAAGAACTAATATTGTTCAATGTCCACACAATCATAGTCTGGTTTTAGCACAGCGGCCACATTTAGTCTTTCAAGAGGAACTGAAGACAAGTATAGAAAACGCTTTTGTTTCAAAACAGAAGTCTGATGACCATTCTGTTTATAAGATTAGCCTCTTTCAACTTCCCTCCCTCCCTCCAAGTTACTTATCTCCTTCAAGGTCTATCTCTCCCATCAGAAAGCAAGCTCACTCCATGAGAGAAGAAATTCAGTTGATTCCTTTCTGCAGAACTTAGACCTTAGCTGCTCACAGCTGCTCATTTGGCATCTGCTAGATGAATGAAGAGACCTATGTTCAATATCCACATAAGTACTAGCCAATGTGAGCCTCGGAGAAGGCAATGGCAACCCACTCCAATACTCTTGCCTGGAAAATCCCATGGATGGAGGAGCCTGGTAGGCTGCAGTCCATGGGGTCGCAAAGTCGGACACGACTGAGCGACTTCACTTTCATTTTTCACTTTTCACTTTCATGCATTGGAGAAGGAAATGGAAACCCACTCCAGTGTTCTTGTCTGGAGAATCCCAGGGGCGGGGGAGCCTGGTGGGCTGCCGTCTATGGGGTCACACAGAGTCGGACACGACTGAAGCGACTTAGCAGCAGCAGCAGCAATGTGAGCCTGTTCACTGGAGGGTTGAAATAACTTACTTGCACTGTAAAGTGCTGCAGTTGTATACTGAAGAAGGTGGTTACATACATGAGCACCCGCAAGTCTAGACCAGCAGGTATGTGAACGGATCTTGTCCTGTGACCGTGCTGTTGACAGTGGACCTCACTTGTGGCTCTAACGCTGTTTATCACCTCTGAACTTGGCCCTTCTTGTTCTTCCACTCAGACACAACGCCTAACGTCTTTAGACATAACATCTAATTTCTGAGAGTTTGTTGATCAAATACCCAACTGTTCTTCTCTAGTTGTCAAACACTTTTTTAAAGTTTACATCCTTTATTGCAAATTTTACTGTTTGTTGTGAAAGCCATATAGTACTAGTATTGGAAAATTAGTACTAGTGTTGGAAAACCATACAGTACTAGTATAATTCTATCTTGCTCTTCAGTTTATTATCTATACACATTTTCTAGAGTAAAAATTATGTTTTATCCTAAGGTTATCCCTTTCCTTTAGTTTTTACCTATTTTAATTTTAAAAATTGTGTTTAATTTGACAACATGCACAGTGATCATTAACTAGGGTCTTTTTTTTTTTTTTTTACTTCTTTATAATAAACATACAGGTATATTTCAGGTGAATGGTAGAATTTCAACTAAAAAATTTCCACAGAGATCTCTACTCCTCTGTCATCTAGGGTCTTGCTGATACTTGATGGTGACTATTTGGAAGAACCCAATCTCTCTGAAACTGAGGCCAGAAGCACTTCAGTCCCGATGTCACAGTGCTGAGATGTGACCATGACCGTGCCAGGCTAATGTATTGGCAGGTCAGGCTGCAAATGACCCTGAAGGGGGCACTGAGTTCTTAAGTGCAAAGTCACTGGAACATATTGTGTGTGCAAACACACAGCAAGAAGTTTCTTAGAGTAACTGCCACCTTGACTACATTACAGTTCTTCCTACTCTCCATTATCTTCCAGTTACTTTAAACAGGGCTGGCTCTTACTAATCTCGTACAGCATGTTCTATCATCTTATTTTGGCTCCACTAGCATTTCTGACCTGGGTGTGTAAACTCCTTCCGTTTAGGTGTCTCTGTAGCTCCCGGACTGTACACCAGACCCAGACTTTCCTCAGCAGAGTCTCCAGCAGAAAATTTTTGTAGGTCTCACAATACACTGATGCACGCACACACACACACACACACACACACACACCCCAACACACACAAACTTGTTATTTAGCAACTTCATTTCACTAGCTGGTCAAAAGGTGAACACTGGCATTTATTAATTTCCAAAAATCTCTCTTTGAAACTTTACCCGACTACATTATTTGTCCTGTTTCAAAAAACTAAGATCAATGAAATTTTAATATATTTTTTAAAAAAATAATTCATTTTCAATTCTAGAAATGAACAAAATCTAGAAAACAGAAAGCTAAAGGATAACCACTTATAATTTTATACTCAGAATAACAAATGGTAACAATTCAGGATATTTCAAAGGGATTCCCAGGTGGCTCAGTGGTAAAAGAATCTGCTTGCCAAACTGGAGACATGGGTTTGATCCCTGGGTCAGGAAGATCACCTGGAGAAGGAAATGGCAACTCACTCCAGTATTCTTGCAGGAGAATCTCATGGACAGAGGAGTGAGGTGTCCATGGTGTGGTGTCACAAAGAGTAAGACATGACTTAGTGACTAAACAGCAAAAGGGTATTGTAATTTAGTCTTTTTAAAAATACATATTAACTTTTAAAAAATTTGGAATTTTCTATACCACTTATTTCTATGACTTCCAAATGTCATTAAAACTTTTTTGAAAACAAAGGTTTTGATGACTAACAATATTTAATCAGAACACAGGGATCAAGACCATCCCCATGGAAAAGAAATGCAAAAAAGCAAAATGGCTGTCTGGGGAGGCCTTACAAATAGCTATGAAAAGAAGAGAAGCAAAAAGCAAAGGAGAAAAGGAAAGATATAAGCATTTGAATGCAGAGTTCCAAAGAATAGCAAGGAGAGATAAGAAAGCCTTCCTCAGAGATCAGTGCAAAGAAATAGAGGAAAACAACAGAATGGGAAAGACTAGAGATCTCTTCAAGAAAATTAGAGATACCAAGGGAACATTTCATGCAAAGATGGGCTTAAGGACAGAAATGGTATGGACCTAACAGAAGCAGAAGATA
>SJYA01003091.1:4767854-4891734 GCA_006410615.1 Neotragus moschatus | reverse complement strand
GCATATCAGACCACCTGACCTGCCTCTTGAGAAACCTATATGCAGGTCAGGAAGCAACAGTTAGAACTGGACATGGAACTACAGACTGGTTCCAAATAGGAAAAAGAGTACATCAAGGCTCTATATTGTTACCCTGCTTATTTAACTTCTATGCAGAGTACATCATGAGAAACGCTGGGCTGGAAGAAGCACAAGTTGGAATCAAGATTGCCAGGAGAAATATCAATAACCTCAGATATGCAGATGACACCACCCTTATGGCAGAAAGTGAAGAGGAACTAAAAAGCATCTTGATTAAAGTGAAAGAGGAGAGTGAAAAAGTTGGCTTAAAGCTCAACATTCAGAAAACGAAGATCATGGCATCTGTTCCCATCACTTTATGGCAAATAGATGGGGAAACAGTGAAAGCAATGGCTGACTTTATTTTTCTGGGCTTCAAAATCACTGCAGATGGTGACTGCAACCATGAAATTAAAAGATGCTTACTCCTTGGAAGGAAAGTTATGACCAACCTAGACAGCATATTAAAAAGCAGAGACATTACTTTGCCAACAAAGGTCCGTCTAGTGAAGGCTATGGTTTTTCCAGTGGTCATGTATGGATGTGGGATTTGGACTGTGAAGAAGGCTGAGCACCGAAGAATTGATGCTTTTGAACTGTGGTGTTGGGGAAGACTCTTGAGAGTCCCTTGGACTGCAAGGAGATCCAACCAGTCCTGGATATTCATTGGAGGGACTGATGCTAAAGTGAAACTCCAGTACTTTGGCCACCTCATGCAAAGAGTTGACTCATTGGAAAAGACTCTGATGCTGGGAGGGATTTGGGACAGGAGCAGAAGGGGATGATAGAGGATGAGATGGCTGGATAGCATCACCGACTCGATGGACGTGAGTTTGAGTAAACTTTGGGAGTTGGTGATGAACAGGGAGGCCTGGCGTGCTGCGATTCATGAGGTCAGAACGAGTCAGACAGGACTGAGCGACTGAACTGAACTGAACACTTAATCAAAATGACATATGTCTTTTGGAAATTTAGCTAGCTTCTAAAGTTTTCACTGTCATAGACAATACTGTGATGAATATCTTTATCTATAAATCCAACATTCCCTTTGAAAAAGTGCTTAGTGATATTGGGTTAATTGGAATGTCCATTTAAAATAGCAGTGCTACAAACTATTAATGACTTTTTAAAATATCTGTATTAATTTCTACTCTATCAGAAAGTACGTGAGGCCCTTCTCACTATATCTTACTGTATTTTAAAAGTAGTTGTCAATTTGATATGAAAAATAGAGTAATTTGCTTTCTAAATTTACATTTCATTGCTAATGAATGAATGGCATTTAATGCATATATTGATCATTTGCATTTTCCTTTCTATAAACTGTGATACATATCCTGTGCCCATTTTTCTATTAAAATCTTAGTGCATCACCCATTCATGGATTTGAATGGTTTACATTAAGAGTAGCAGCCCTGTGTTACAAAATAACTTGAGTGAAGTCTCTGGTTGCGTCCACTGTTCTCCCATCTCATCATGCATTTGCTCTTTGCTTCTCCTACAGCAGCTCATTTTTTCCCATCCTTCAAGGCTGGGTTCTTTGATGCACTGTGTACTAAAAGTCCACAGTGATGTCACTTTTCTCTGAACTCCAAAGCAGTCATTATCTTGACCTCAGCCTGTCTCATTTGATTAATTGCCTTTCAATATGTATACTGTCTTATGAGATTTGTGAGGCAAGAACCATTTCTCACACTTCACAGGCTTAGCACGTTGCCACCAAACAACAGTGATTCTAATCACTGGGCATGCTGAATATACCATAATGCCAAAAAAAAAAAAAAAAAGCACTGGTTTAAAAAATATTTGTCGATTTTCTCTTTCTGAAATATATTTTCCCAAAGCAGGAGAAAGTCATCAGACATAAAGATAATAGAAATTCATTATGTGTCTAGATGAGATTACTTCATATTACATAGTTCAAGCTGACATTATGTCCTGAGATGAATAAGAAAGTAATTATGCATAGAAGCTGGCCGTGTGCAAGTGGAAATATTTCTGGCAGACACGATATCCACTGANAAAGCAGGAGAAAGTCATCAAACATAAAGATAATAGAAATTCATTATGTGTCTAGATGAGATTACTTCATATTACATAGTTCAAGCTGACATTATGTCCTGAGATGAACAAGAAAGTAATTATGCATAGAAGCTGGCCGTGTGCAAGTGGAAATATTTCTGGCAGACACGATATCCACTGAACACAGTGGATGTGTCAAATTATTTCTGTAACTCAAGCATAACATCATTCCAGAAATAACTACACAGACCATTTTGACTTGTGATAGGGTTACATCCCGTTAAACCTATCGTAAGTTGAAAATACCCAAAGTCAAAGATAGATTTACTACATCTAATCTACTAAACATCAGCCTACCTTAAGCATCCTGAGAAAGCTTCTGTTAGCCTGCAGTTGGGCAAAATCCTCTAATACAAAGCCTACTTTATAATAAAGTGCTGAACATCTCATGTAATTTATTTAATATTGTCCTGGAAGTGAAAAACAGAATGGCTGTCTGGGCGCAGAATGGTTCTAAGTGCATCAGGTTTTTACCCTCGATTGTGCTGCCACTGACGAATATCAGGAGAAAGGATCACATAGCACGTCGTGAAAAGCTCAAAATTCAAAATTCCAAGGAGGTTTTCAACTGATTGCTTTTGCACCATCGTAAAGTTGGAACATTTCAAGTTTAACTGTCCTAAGTCAGGGACTGTCTGTATATGAATCTGTAAATATACTGCTGTGGGTATTCTAAAATGCCAAAATACTGAAAATGAAAAAGCACGTATTACCAAATAAAGAATAAAGAAAGCAGATCCATAGAACTCAGTGTAGGTGATTTTTAGTAATGGAAACCATGCATATGCTTGGTAAACATTTCTAAAAATGAAATCATATAAACATAACCTAAAGTAAAACATGTATGCAAAAATTTGGATGTTAGTTTGGCAAACCCCTGCCCTCCAAGGTGGCCTAGTGGAATTCTTTTGATATCAAATGATTAAACTTGATGTATTTTCCTTTCACGGACAGAAACAGAACTTATAGTGGTGAGAAGTGATTTTTTTTTTTGCAAACTAAGTGCAGAGTTCTGAAAGCTTTCTACTAACTAAATGGCTAAATATTCTCGCTTTGAACTTTAGAACACATTCTTAATTTTTTTATGATGAACATATTTTCTTCCCAAGGCTAGAATGGTTGTCTAATTGTCAAGCAAATTAAGATAAACTGAAATCATTTAGCCACACAATATTTTGGCTTCTAACAATGTAAGAACAGCCCCATTGGAGAAAAAAAAAAAAAAAAAGAGAGAGAAACTTAAGCACACAATAGCAACTTAAACAGTAAAGTACCGGTTTATGTTTGCAAATGCTTAGGTAGCAAATAGAATATGGCATGTGCTGATAATCTGAATTCTTTCCACACTCGGGCCTGAAGAATCACAAAAATACTGGACTGAAAACAAGAAGATTCTCAAATTTTTCTGGTTTTATGATGGGAAGTAGTAGGTAAAAATGCTTTTTTTTTTTTTTTTTACCACAAAAGAATTACTTATTTAAAGACATAAAGCTTTTTTCTATCTAGGACAAAAAAAGAAGACTGCTCTCAATCCAGTCACTTTCTATATCGAGTTCCAATGCAGCTCTGGACAGCTCTTAAGTGAAGTGGCCCTTCTGTCACCTTCACCCTGATGCTGCCCTGAGTGGAGGTGGTGCAGCTGAGACTGGTCCCTTGTTTCCTTCCTCCTCAGAGCTATTATTGACATCAGGCAGCGATTTCACTGTGTTCTTCCCCCTACTCTTTTTCTTGTGTATTTTTAAAGATGGTATTGTGTTTTCAAAATGAATCTGCCCTTTATTTATATATCAATTGTAACAGTGGTCCCCAATCTTTCTGGCACCAGGAACCAGTTTCCTGGAAGACAATTTTTCCATGAATGGGGTGGGGGATGGTTTGGGGATGATTCAAACACATTATAGTTACTATGCACTTTATTTCTATTATTATTACATTAGCTCTACCTCAGATCATCAGGCATTAGATCCCAGAGGCTGGGGACATCTAAATTAAAAACCTCTTTTGAACTATCCTTGGAAGAAGAGATATGACAAATCTAGACAGCATATTAAAAAGCAGAGTCATTGCTTTACCAACAAAGGTCTGTATAGTCAAAACTACTGTTTTTCCAGTAGTCATGTATGGATGTGACAGTTGGACCATAAAGAAAGCTGAGCGCCAAAGAATTGATGTATTTGAACTGTAGTATTGAAGAAGACTCTTGAGAGTCCCTTGGACTGCAAGGAGATCCAACCAGTCTATCCTAAAGGAAATCAGTTCTGAATATTCATTGGAAGGACTGATGCTGAAGCTGAAGCTCCAACACTTTGGCCACCTGTTGCGAAGAACTGACTCATTGGAAAAGACCCTGATGCTGGGAAAGATTGAAGGCAGGAGGAGAAGGGGACGACAGAAGATGAGATGGTTGGATGGCATCACCGACTCGATGGACATGAGTTTGAGCAAGCTCCTGGAGTTGTTAATGGACAGGGAAGACTGGCGTGCTGCATGCAGTCCACGGGGTTGCAAAGAGTCAGACACAACTGAGCAACTGAACTGAACTGTTTAACTAAACAACCTGAGGGATTTAGATAGAAAAGCCTATTTTATTTCAGAATGTTGAGACTCCATTTACCTTCCTACACTTTTCAACACACCTTTAAAGAAGAGGGTCACATATGCTCCAAAGTCAGGCAGGCAATGACCGTAAGGAGTGTCAATGAGGGCACTGATGCAGAGATGGCAAGACAGTCCACAATGCTGACTGCAATTCCCCTCCCCATTCCCTCCTCTAACAAGCGTAAGACTGGCATTCCAAAGGCTGGCAACCCTTTTGGGATCATTTGACATCAAGTGTTTAAATTTCTTGGGCTCCTTTTCTTAAGAAAGAGCAGAGGAACGTCTCTGGCAGTTAGCAGGTGTGTAGGTGAATGTTGCACGTAGTACAGAAGGGATGATTGTGGAGGGTGAGGGAACACGGTGAGGATGCACGCAGTTCACGCCGTCACTCCCTTCAGTTTGTCTCACAGAGCATAAGAAAAACCTCTCATTCACCACAGTTAACTTAGAAAACTCTCCTTCACTCCTTCAGAAGAAATAAGGAAAGACAGGAATGAGTTTCTGCAAGTTCCATCTGTGTGTGTGTGGTGGATGCACACACGTACGAACATATATGTCCATACGTGTAATATGCACATTTGTTTTGAAGAATCATTTGAAAGTTGGTTGAAGACATTATGATAATTTGCCCCTAATATTTAGCACACGTCACCTGAAAATGAGGATTTCTCCATAACGACAGTATAATTACTATGCTCAAGAAACCCAACCATGATTCAAAAACATTATCTAATATACAGGCATATTCAAAACTTCCAAATTGTTCCAGTAATGTCCTTGACATTTTTTCCTTTGCTTGAGAATCCATCAAGGAGCAAAAACTCTATGTGGCATGTTTCTTTAGTCTTTTGAATCTAGAGCAGTCTCTGAATTTTTCCCTTTCATGATACTAGGCTTTCGAAGAATAAAAACCAATTGTTTTATAAAAACTTCTTGTAACCTGTGTTTTTTTTTTGTTTCCTAATATGACATATAAGGAAGAATTCACTCCTTAGTAGTAGTAGTTTGTAGTTTGTATCATACTTCTCTGAGTTCCAGTTATTTTTAAGAGCCAAGAAACTCCGAGTGTTAATATATGCAATACCAGTTACATCCTGCTGCCTTCAAAAGTTCAGAATGATGCTAGGCCAGGAGCTGTACCAAATATCAGTTGTATCAGATGTGAGTTCCTCCCTGAATTTCCCCAAGAATCATCCGAACTAGCAGTAATCACACGGATACACATTCAGTTAAGTTCGCTGTAAACAAATACATATATTTTATATTTGCAAATTAAAGTGCACACTCATGTTTAGGGGTGATGAACAGGAAGGCAATCACAGTTCTGGGCGTCTGAGCCGAGGTAAGCAGGTCCTTCACCAGGCAGAGGAGACTGCAGGGCTGTTGAGGACAGGAGGGAGGCAAGCTGGCAGGTGGCATGGGGGGGGGGTGGTATCGGGTACAGAGGGGGGCCTGCTGGAACTCTCTGCAGCTTCAACTGTGCTTTAGTAAGAGGGAGGGGCTTGTCCAGGAGAAAGGGAAGAGCAGGAATGGCCGCACAGCGTCCAGGAGAAAAACAATAATAGGATGATGCTCGTGGTCTTCAGAGTAGCGGACGTCACCCTATGGACGATCTTACACTAGATCCTTCTGCTCACCACTGCCAGACCAAACGTGGGAGGGTGCTGAGCACTAGCAGGTGCTGGGTAAACAGGGGGCCTGTCTTTAATTAAGAAGACACAACTCAGTTTCAAGTTATGATCCAATTCCTCACAGTCAGTGGCGGAATTTTACTTTAGTGCCTGTGCTCGGGCTCAGTTGAGTCCGCCTCTGTGTGACCTCCTGGACTGTAGCCCACCAGGTTCCTCTGTCCATGGGATTTCTCAGACAAGAATACTGGAGTGGGTTGCCATTTCCTCCTCCAGGGCATTTTCCTGACCCGGGATCGAACCGGCAGCATCTCCTGCTTGACGGGTGGATTCTTTACCACGAGCACCACCTGGGAAGCCTTTTAGTTTTGTGAAAGGCACCTAACTTCTGAGTTCATACCAAAGGAAGTGATCTTCCAACAGATATCCAGTTACTCAGAGTTCCAGAAGCAGAGTGGACATGGAGGAAAACATGGCCAGAGAGACAGCATGGCCTGTCTCCACTCACTAGACCTTGAACCTTCTCGTTCAACCAGTCTGATCCCTTAGAGGCTGGGATTCCTGGAATGAGCTTCCAGTCATTCGAGAAATCCTCCCTAATGTTTTAAGCATGGCTTTGGCAGCCAAATGCCTTGGCTCTATTTTCCTATCATACAGTTTAAAGAACATTATCTTGCTCACCAACCATAACAGAAAAGCTAAACTTCATCTCTAATTATGTCTGAACATTTGCCTGTTAGGACTGCTTATACACTGCTCTGTAAGGCATTTTGTGTGTGGAGTTACAGAGAAAATGCTGATGTAACTGAGAACTGTATTAGTGAAACCACAGGACTGCGTGTGGCCTGATGAATCTTATGAACTCAGCATTAACATACTGCTGGAACATAATGCAGATGATAAATTTATGAATGTGCAATACCAGCTCCCAATAAACACAAAAGCTGACTCCTAAGCAACTTCTTAATTCAATTTCCCTTAATCGTAACCTCGTATTAGGAACAGAAAGGAAAGTGCCCAAGTAATGACTCATGAAGTTCCACAAAGTGATAAAAAGTAATGTTTTTAGTTTTCCTTATCCTTTCATTGTAAAAAACATCCTTATAACAATTGGGGTTGATGATCACATTAAAATTNTCGTAACCTCGTATTAGGAACAGAAAGGAAAGTGCCCAAGTAATGACTCATGAAGTTCCACAAAGTGATAAAAAGTAATGTTTTTAGTTTTCCTTATCCTTTCATTGTAAAAAACATCTTTATAACAATTGGGGTTGATGATCACATTAAAATTTATAAGTAATAATCAATTGGGCGAATACCCAGAAGGCTTGGCTTAGTGTTAGAGCAGGTGCCACAAAAAACATACAACACACAAGTAGGGACGTCATTGTCATCATTTAGTTGCTAAGTCATATCCGACTCTTGCGACCCCATGGACTGTGGCCTGCCAGGTTCCTCTGTCCATGGGATTCTCCAGGGAAGAATATTGGGGTGGGTAGCCATTTCCTTCTCCAGGGGATCTTCCCAACCCAGGAATCGAACCCGGGTCTTGTGCACTGCAGGCAGATTCTTTACCGACTCAGCTATGAGGGAAACTCCATAAATAGGGACATTATCACCTAAAATAATACATGATATGAATCATGAAAATAAGTAACTCAGATCATCACTTAGAGCGAATACCACCATAACTGCAACATTATCTGATGTCTTGATGTTCACCCAAACACTCAGCAAATATTTCTAAGTACCTGGTGGCTCAGACAGTAAAGAATCTGCCTACAATGCAGGAGACCTGGCTGTGACACCCGATAGGGAAGATCCCCTAGAGAAAGGAATGGCAACCCACTCCAGTATTCTTGCCTGGAGAATCCCATGGACAGAGGAGCCTGGAAGACTATAGTTCTTGGGGTCACAAAGAGTCGAACATGACTGAGTGACTAACACTTTCACTATGTATAAAAATCATTCGTCTCTCAAATCAAAGCATAATCAAATAATGTCCTCACTGCAAAGTGCTTGAAGGCAGCATTGATTTAGCTTTCTACATGACACACTCCTAATTAATTACTAAGAAGCAATCAGCAGTGTTATTAACGGCCCCTCAGTTTGCCTACTTCTACATCCTCACGTCAGATATTTGCCAAGGTCCATACAGCTACACTGGGAGCTCTTTCAATCCCATCACACACCCTGTGCAAGTCTGAGCTTCTGAGTGACTGCACAGCTCCCCAAGTGACATCATGGTTCAGAAGGACAGTGGTTCCTAACCTGAGCTCATGACCTGTATGGGAACATGGCAACATCACACACCATTTGCAAACATCAGTGCTAGAGCCTTTCCAGTGGACAAATATTTGTCCAAACTGCTTTTTCACATAACCTAATGATCTTTCTTAATGTAGTTACTGTCAAATGCAAGAAGTGATCTGAAAGGCAGCTCCAATGAGAAAGCTCTGGTAAATGCCACCCCTACCCCCACCCCCCAACATGGGCACTGATGCCAGGTGGCTGGCATCCTAGGCAAATGCTGCCTGCAAACAGGAGAGCTTCTGAGCCTTGCTGCCCCCGATGCCAGCCCGTCTTCTGGCTGCTCAACATTCCGTGCAATGACAGCACTCTTCTTCCAGGAGATAAACACAGTTCATCTCACTCCCTCCTACTCCCATCTCTCTGTAGTTAGAGCAATGAACTTAGCCAGTAGACTTTACCTGAAAAGAGATAGTAGCTGACGGCTTTTCATTACATCCCTGGTGTAAACCTTTGACTGAACTCAGGCATCGTAAGGTAGGCTTCACCTGTACACCAAGGAAGAGCCTGATGTATGAGGCCCCTTCCCAGGGTTCTTAAGAGATGCTGATGCAAGGGAGCCCCCCAAACCTCCCTGAATACCAGTTCTACCCAGCCCACATTATGGCTTCAACACTGGAGGGCTGCTAAGTCAATAGGAGTGTGATAATTGCTCAGTCGTGTCTGACTCTTTGCAACTCCACGGACTGTAGCCTGCCCTGCTCTTCTGTCCATGGGACTCTCCAGACAAGAATTCTGGAATGGGTTGCCATTTCCTTCTCCAGGGCATCTTCCTGATCCAGGGATTGAACCCAGGTGTCCTGCATTGCAGGTGGATTTTTTTTTACCATCTAAGCCACCTGTTGCTTAGTTTCAAAGCTGACCTGTTATGAGGAGAAGGATTCAGTAGGAGGGTGACATTCCAGGGTCACTGAAGAAATAAACAATGTCAGTACAAAGCAGTCATCCCAAACCAACACCACTGGCTNTGCCAGCCCGTCTTCTGGCTGCTCAACATTCCGTGCAATGACAGCACTCTTCTTCCAGGAGATAAACACAGTTCATCTCACTCCCTCCTACTCCCATCTCTCTGTAGTTAGAGCAATGAACTTAGCCAGTAGACTTTACCTGAAAAGAGATAGTAGCTGACGGCTTTTCATTACATCCCTGGTGTAAACCTTTGACTGAACTCAGGCATCGTAAGGTAGGCTTCACCTGTACACCAAGGAAGAGCCTGATGTATGAGGCCCCTTCCCAGGGTTCTTAAGAGATGCTGATGCAAGGGAGCCCCCCAAACCTCCCTGAATACCAGTTCTACCCAGCCCACATTATGGCTTCAACACTGGAGGGCTGCTAAGTCAATAGGAGTGTGATAATTGCTTAGTCGTGTCTGACTCTTTGCAACTCCACGGACTGTAGCCTGCCCGGCTCCTCTGTCCATGGGACTCTCCAGACAAGAATTCTGGAATGGGTTGCCATTTCCTTCTCCAGGGCATCTTCCTGATCCAGGGATTGAACCCAGGTGTCCTGCATTGCAGGTGGATTTTTTTTTACCATCTAAGCCACCTGTTGCTTAGTTTCAAAGCTGACCTGTTATGAGGAGAAGGATTCAGTAGGAGGGTGACATTCCAGGGTCACTGAAGAAATAAACAATGTCAGTACAAAGCAGTCATCCCAAACCAACACCACTGGCTGGGGGGCCCCCATGTGGGGGCCCTGTCCCTGCAGCCCTGAGTTTGAACCAGAGACAGGGTCCTGGTTTGAACCAGAGCGGGGTCCTCCCTCAACCCTGGCCGCAGCCCTGGTCTCTACCCCGGGCATCTCTGACTCAAGGGCAGAAGGCCACCAGCTGTGTGCTCACTGCTGCTCTCTGCCTCCCACCTCGCAGGGCCCTAATGACGGCAGTGCCACGTGTCTGCACAGGCGTGCTCAGGGCCAGCATCTGGCTGGGTCCACAGGTGGGCTGCCCTCACTCAGCACAGCTGGCCCAGCTCACTGCGGGAAGCAAACCCTTTTGCTGCCATGTAATCGTATTTTATAAAGGGCTTTGGGAGTTACACGCATTCTGTTGACTCAACTTTTATACTGGAAAGAAGAGTAAAAATCACGCAAAAGCAGTCTGGGAGCAGCTGGAAGAGAAAGTGCAGCTGTACTGCTGTATGACCTGACAGCTTTCTTCCCCACGACTGCTTACCCTGAAAGTTCTCCAGTCTATGGTAAAAGCTAAAGGACAGTACAGTGGACGCGCAAACACCCTCTCTCCAGACTGAGCAACTGCAAGTGTTTGCTTGACGGCTCTGCTGTTCTCCACGTCTGTATCAAGATCTTACACAGCCTTCCCCCGAAGCCTTTGATAGCCTTTGCAGACCCTCCACAATCACAACTGAAAGAAACACTGATTCTGTAACGTCATTTAATGTGTTGTCTATTCATCCAGTAGCCCCAAATGTCCCCCAAATGTTTTTTTTTTAAACTTGGCATCCAGATTCATACAGTGCTTTGGGTTATATTGCTTCAGCCTCCTTTAATGGAGAACAACGTCTTTTCTCCTTTATTAAAAATTATTTTATTTATCTATTTACTCTTGGCTGTCACCGGTCTTCATTGCTGCGTGCGGGCTTTTCTCTAGCTGCGGCGAGGAGGGGCTACTTTCCTGTTGCAGAGCACAGGCTTGACAGAGCTTTGGGATATATTTCTTTGAAGAAGTGAAGCTGCTCAGTCTTGTCCAACTCTTTGCAACCCCATGGACTATAGCCTACCAGGCTCCTCCATCCATGGGATTTTTTAGGCAAAAGTACTGGAATGGGTTGCCATTTCCTTCTTTAATGAAAAACAGTCTCTCCTTTCCTTTTTAAAATAATTTTGTTTACCTATTTATTTATTTTTGGCTGTGCTGGGCTGTCTTGCTGCATTCGGGCTTTGCTCTAGCTGCGGTGAGCAGGGGCTACTCTCCTGTTGCAGAGCACAGGCTCGAGGGCACATGGGGTGCGATAGCTGCAGCATGCAGGTGCAGTAGTGGAGCAACGACATGTGGGATCTTCTAAGACAGGGATCAAACCAGTATCTTTGGCATTGGCAGACAGTTCTTTACCACTGGGCCACCAGGGAAGCACCACCAGTTTTTTGTTTTTTTTTTTAAATGCTGACTTTTGAGGAGTCAAGCCTAGTTGTACCGTAGAATGTCTCATCTAGACAGACATTTCTGGTTGTCCCAGACTAAGCATTTGTGTCAGCGCTACAGCACAGGAGACTGCATCCTGCTCACTGCACCCTCGTGGGGTGGGGCATGTGAGTCCAACTGAGCCACCGCGGCCTTTGCTAGACTTGATGAGTCATGTGTGGCCCAACAGACCTTCCCACTGGAAAGGCTCAGTTTTTCTCCAGAATAAAATCATCTGCAGGGTGACTGTGTGAATCTTCTCACTCTCAGATTACCTCTCCCCCACTTGTTTTTATTAATGGTAAACACTGCTGATTCTTATTGAAATCCATTATTATACTGAGCTTAGCAAAATGGTGATTTTCTAATCCTCCCATTTCTACATTTACTCACTGGCATTACCCTGCAAAGAAAAACTTCCCTCGTCCCCTTCTTTTTATTTCTCTTTTATTTATTTATTTACTATTTGGTTTTTAAGTGTTTACCACAAATGAATGTGTTTTTAAAAAGTCAGTGCTTCATAATCAGTTACTGCCATTATTCTTTGGGATGATCGAACTGCCCCAAAGTTGGCATGCGACAGCCCTTATAGGCTGGCTTCTGTGTCCCTCTGACATCATCCCATTAGTCACTGGGTATGACCTTGCTTCCTGGCATGAGATGTTACAAGGCCCACCTGGCTCTTCTCTGACCTGCAGCTAGAATGAGTCATTTCTCCAAGAAGCCCTGGTGTTTCTTCGGGGAATAGCATTTAGAAATCAAGATCTCAGAGTCACATGTCCTCCCTGCAACCAGAGTTTCACTGTCTCTAATTCTTTTGAGTGAATAAAGCTTAGGAAATTGTACATGTATTATATACGCCACATAATTAAATCATGACATCATACTGATATGGCTTCATACTGATATTTCCATTAACATTACAGAGATTTCTTTATAGAAAGTATTTGTATCTCTTCTCTTACAGTGAAAACTTTGGGGCTTATTTGCTTATTCTATTATATAAAAAATCATTTTAGAATAGCAATAGGAACATTACTATGAAAAATACATTGACTAAAAAAGTCCACGCTTTCATTTGTGAAGAAGGCTGAGCACCGAAGAATTGATGCTTTTGAACTGTGGTGTTGGAGAAGACTCTTGAGAGTCCCTTGGACGGCAAGGAGATCCAACCAGTCCATTCTGAAGGAGATCGGCCCTGGGATTTCTTTGGAAGGAATGATGCTAAAGCTGAAGCTCCAGTAATCTGGCCACCTCATGTGAAGAGTTGACTCATTGGAAAAGACTCTGATGCTGGGAGGGATTGGGGGCAGGAGGAGAAGGGGACGACCGAGGATGAGATGGCTGGATGGCATCACGGACTCTATGGGCGTGAGTCTGGGTGAACTCCAGGAGTTGGTGATGGACAGGGAGGCCTGGCGTGCTGCGGTTCATGGGGTCGCAAAGGGTCAGACACGACTGAGTGACTGAACTGAACTGAACTGAACTATAGTCGCCCAGGTCTCCCTGAAGACACAAAGGCCTGGCTCAGGAATTAACCTCTGAAAGGATGTGAGCGTGTAGTGACAAAAGGAGCAGTTGGGCCAGGAGAACCGGTCACAATTTAAACAGTAAATCAGCCATAAGATAGTCACAGAATTTTTAGTTCCTCCCTGAAGTACACTGATAACAGTATCTATGCACATTTCTGAGTTGTTTTACAGATACTAAAACCTCTGGCCAATGGAAGAAGTTAACTACATGAGGCCCAGGACCAGGTAGACCCCCAAACCAACTGCAGCCTCAGGACTAATGATGAGCCTGACAATGACCTTTGACATCACTCTGTTACCTCACTCATCAATCAACCTGGGAACCATGCACAAGGTGATCACATACCATGCAACTCCCCCTCCCACTTTGCCTTTAAAAATGTTCCCTGAAACTCGTCAGGAAGTTCAGGCTTTTTGATTATGAGCTGCCCCTCACTCCTTGCACAGCACCTCACAATAAACACTGCACTTTCTTCCACTACAGCCTGGCGTCAGTGGGTTGGTTTTACTGTGTGCTTGCGAGCACATCCAAGTTTGGTTCGGCAGCACCCTGACAGTGCAGTCAGAGACCTGTGTTCAAAAGTTATTAAAATATTTTTCTGGCCTGTAATATTATTAATTCATGTTTCTATCTATACTCAATCTCCAGATTGTCTTGTTTCATACTTTCAATTTAACTTAATTTTTTGAATTCACAAAACATTTACATGCTTCAAAAGTCAAAACTATAAACATTTATACTTAGAAAAGTCTCTTGCTTATTATCCTTTACTCCTTCCACTCTGTTCCCACATACCTATCCCCATAGTAAACAGTTTCAGGCATTCTGGGCTTACCCTTCTTGAGTTCTCTTTGTAATAATAATATATGTGTGTTTTTATAGGCAAATGATGCTGATGCTGAAGCTGAAGCTCCAGTACTTTGGCCACATGACGTGAAGAGCTGACTCAGTGGAAAAGACTCTGATGCTGCAAAAGATTGAGGGCAAGAGGAGAAGGGGGTGGCAGAGGATGAGATGGTTGGATGGTATCACTGACTCAATGCACACGAGTTTGGGCAAACTCCAGGAGATACTGGAGGACAGGGGAGATTGGCGTGCTGCATTCCACGGAGTNAACTCCAGGAGTTGGTGATGGACAGGGAGGCCTGGCGTGCTGCGGTTCATGGGGTCGCAAAGGGTCAGACACGACTGAGTGACTGAACTGAACTGAACTGAACTATAGTCGCCCAGGTCTCCCTGAAGACACAAAGGCCTGGCTCAGGAATTAACCTCTGAAAGGATGTGAGCGTGTAGTGACAAAAGGAGCAGTTGGGCCAGGAGAACCGGTCACAATTTAAACAGTAAATCAGCCATAAGATAGTCACAGAATTTTTAGTTCCTCCCTGAAGTACACTGATAACAGTATCTATGCACATTTCTGAGTTGTTTTACAGATACTAAAACCTCTGGCCAATGGAAGAAGTTAACTACATGAGGCCCAGGACCAGGTAGACCCCCAAACCAACTGCAGCCTCAGGACTAATGATGAGCCTGACAATGACCTTTGACATCACTCTGTTACCTCACTCATCAATCAACCTGGGAACCATGCACAAGGTGATCACATACCATGCAACTCCCCCTCCCACTTTGCCTTTAAAAATGTTCCCTGAAACTCGTCAGGAAGTTCAGGCTTTTTGATTATGAGCTGCCCCTCACTCCTTGCACAGCACCTCACAATAAACACTGCACTTTCTTCCACTACAGCCTGGCGTCAGTGGGTTGGTTTTACTGTGTGCTTGCGAGCACATCCAAGTTTGGTTCGGCAGCACCCTGACAGTGCAGTCAGAGACCTGTGTTCAAAAGTTATTAAAATATTTTTCTGGCCTGTAATATTATTAATTCATGTTTCTATCTATACTCAATCTCCAGATTGTCTTGTTTCATACTTTCAATTTAACTTAATTTTTTGAATTCACAAAACATTTACATGCTTCAAAAGTCAAAACTATAAACATTTATACTTAGAAAAGTCTCTTGCTTATTATCCTTTACTCCTTCCACTCTGTTCCCACATACCTATCCCCATAGTAAACAGTTTCAGGCATTCTGGGCTTACCCTTCTTGAGTTCTCTTTGTAATAATAATATATGTGTGTTTTTATAGGCAAATGATGCTGATGCTGAAGCTGAAGCTCCAGTACTTTGGCCACATGACGTGAAGAGCTGACTCAGTGGAAAAGACTCTGATGCTGCAAAAGATTGAGGGCAAGAGGAGAAGGGGGTGGCAGAGGATGAGATGGTTGGATGGTATCACTGACTCAATGCACACGAGTTTGGGCAAACTCCAGGAGATACTGGAGGACAGGGGAGATTGGCGTGCTGCATTCCACGGAGTTGCAAAGTGTTGGACACAACTTAGCAACCGAACAACAACAATGCCAGCTATAACTGTTAACCTATGACCTGCCCTGTGTGACATTCTCTGCCCCCCTACAACACACACAAAATTTTTTCTTCACTAAAAGAAAATTCAGTCTAGTTACAATGTCTGCTACACAATTTAGTTTATGTGCCAATCCTTCCCTGGGGCTCAGATGGTAAAGAATCTGTCTGCAGTGCAGGAGACCCTGGTTTGATCTCTGGGTCAGGAAGATCTCATGAAGAAAGAAAAGGCAACCCACTCCAGTATTCTTGCCTGGCGAATTCCATGGACAGAGGAGCCTGGGGGGCTGCAGTCCATCAGATCACAAGGAATCAGATACATCTGAGTGACTAACACTGAAGATATATTTACTAATGCTATCTTGTTGCATCTTAAAAGATGAGTCTTTACAGGGCGATGGGCAACCCTGTAGTCATCCTGGGGTCAGGTCTCCCAGATGAGAACTTCCCTGGATACTCCAGGTCAGGAGACCTGGAGGCGGGGGAAATTCTGAATCCTCCTTCAGGTGGGTTATCTTGCCCTCTGCTCCACTTCAATGAACAAATGAAGACCCAACGCACTGACTCTGAAGGATACTGATCTCATGCCTAGAGAAAGAGATCTCAAAATTTGTCATCATCTCACTTCGGGCTGACAACACAAAAAGAAAGCGGGCTTATAAGGGCAGGGTGCTTTAGCTTTTATAAGGCGTATTGGGCTGTCAAGGTCCTGACCTCGGTGGTGGGCAGGGTCAGTATGCCCTTGCCTGGACCACTTAAAGACAACAACGTCCACCCCTGTGCTGTTCTCTCCAAGAACAAAGGCTGTTTCCTCCATTTATCCTGGAACTCTGAGATCTCTGAATGAATAAAACAAAAATAACTTACAACCAACAATCTTCAGAAAGGCATTTTCTGAAAAATTGGTTCAATATAGCCACTACTCTTATTAATTCAATAGCTTTTAACTGGAAGGAGTGCAATTTTTTTTTAAGTTATGAAGTTTTAAAGTACACGTTTACATATCATCCATGGAGACTCTGGGTAGATCTGAGGTGAGGGGAGGGGAATCTAAATCCCTGTATTTAGATGGGGGAAAAAAGTTTTCCGGGTGCCTCTGATCCATACTCCTCCATTTTAAGAAAATTAGGTTTTGTCCACTAAACTAATACAATGAAACTAAGAAAAATGTCATGGTAAAGACCATCAGTGTAATGGTCTTCAGCCTTAAGTTCTATGCTGCTCATCAAGTTAAATACAGACAGCGTGACTGGGTCTTAGAAGCATTCAGCATTTGCTTCATTACATAATAGAACCACCGTGTTCACTTAAATATTTCCTACAGTGTTGGCTTCAAAATCAAGAGTTAGTTCAGTGTTAACTATGCAGAAAAATGTTGGCTGTAGCTCCAATGAGGGTCTGTAAAAAAAAAAACACCAGCCGCGAACGTCCTCTGTACAAAGCACAGGAAGAACCTCCCCTCTGACAGCATGGTATTCAAATTTCATGCACAACTGTGGTTAGCTTTATGCTGAACTGTGTGCCTTCTTGGAGAAGGCAATGGACCCCACTCCAGTACTCTTGCCTGGAGAATCCCATGGATGGAGGAGCTTTGTAGGCTGTAGTCCATGGGGTCGCTAAGAGTCGGACATGACTGAGTGACTTCACTTTTACTTTTCACTTTCATGCATTGGAGAAGGAAATGGCAACCCACTCCAGTGTTCTTGCCTGGAGAAGCCCAGGGACGGGGGTGCCTGGTGAGCTGCCTTCTATGAGGTTGCACAGAGTCAAACATGACTGAAGCGACTTAGCAGCAGCAGCCGTGTGCCTTCTGGACTTTTAGGGTTTGTTTTACCTTTTAAAAATGAGATGCTCTGCTGGAAATTCCTTTTCACTTCTTTATCAGTATCTGAGAAATAATTAATGTAAGCAAAAATTTTTTTTAAATTTAGGAAACTATACTTTCTGACACAGTTTCTTCTGTTTACGAAATGAAATATAATTTTAGCTCATGGAGTGAAAAGCTTTGTATGCTTTTAAGAATGGTTGGAAAGGGGACTTCCCTGGCAGTGCAATGGTTACGATTTCACCTTCCAGTGCAGGGGGTTCTGGGTTCAATCCCTGGTCAGGGAGCCAAGATCCCACATGCCTCACAGCCAAGAAACCAAAACATAAAACAGAAGCAAATTCAATAAAGACTTTAAAAACGGTAAAAGAAAAAAAAAAAAGAGACAGAGAGAGAGATGGCTGGAAATAAACAGGAAAAATATGATATGAAATGTATTAATAAGCATATGAAATGTTCACCTGCCTACAAATCTGCAAAAGGCAAATGGAATAAAGTGGAATCTACTGCTCAATACACACTGAAAGCAGCCCTTCAAGGGTAAAGTAGGTCACGGGGACTCACGTGGGGATCCCACGAGATCTGAGCTGAGGTCCACACCTGCCTGCAGGTGGGTGCAGGTCCCACCCCTGGGATTCCCCTTCTCTGCTATGTTTGGCCAACTTGGTGAGCAGCGCTGCCATGCCTCCTGCATTTCCAAATAGGACCACCTGTGGTGCGTTTTTAAAAATAGAGCTCTCTGATTATTCTCTCTTTGGGGCAATGTGGGGTGGATGGGGCAACATATCTGTGTATCTAGAAAGTCCCTTCATTGATTCCGATTTGGAGGTAAGTTTAGCAACAAGGAAGCTCAAAGAGAAAAGGTCCTATAACTGGTATGGCATTCATAATAGCTCACGCTATCTTTAAAATTTTTTAAATGCATTAACGATCAGCTGATGCTGAAGCTAAAGCACCAGTACTTTGGCCACCTAACGCGAAGAGCCAGCTCACTGGAAAAGACCCTGATGCTGGGAAAGATTGAGGGCAAAAGGAGAAGGAGGTGGCAGAAGAGGAGATGGTTAGATAGCATCATCAGCCCAATGGAAATGAATCTGAGCAAACTCTGAGAGACAGTGAAGGACAGGGAAGCCTGGCGTGCTGTAGTCCCTGGAGCCACAAAGAGTCAGACAAGACCTGGCGAGTGAACAACAACAAAAAGACTAGCTGAAACAATATCTTGGAGCCTCAGCCCCACCTCGGAGGTGAGACATCTCTAAAATAAACGAGATTCTTTATGTGCTCGGCACCTATAAACATGTCTTGCTCCTGTGTGGTTCTTCTTTACGGTGAACAGTCTGAGGGACTGTCTTGCACGATAGAATCATTGCACAGGAAAGACAATCCCATCAGAGGAAGCACTAAAAATGTCAAAGGAGACACAGAAGGTGAGCCAGAGATCCACTGCAATTAAAGCCCCCAACCAACGCCACTCAATTCCAACTGAAAATGGTATCACAACACTTAGAATGACAAGCTCCCTTCGTTGTCCAGTTTTTCTCAGTGAGGAGGCATTAAGAGGCTGACTTGCTTTGTGGATGCTCAGCCACAGAGAATGATCTTTGTCCCATGACCAGTGCTGATGGAGGGAGTGGGTTAATCTGGAGAGAGCCTGGCACAGGTTCACAACCCCTCAGAGGTTCTCTTTGTCTCACTCAACCGAGGCTCAGGAGAAGTAGCAGATGGAGATTTGAGAACACAATTTCACTCTTCTAAGATGCATCAGCAGGAGAAAATCACACTAACCCAGGCGGGAGCCCAGCTGCCCGAGGCAGTCGCCTGGCCTACACACAGGTCACTGCCCTCTCGGCTTAGCCCAGTCTGGCCACATCTCCCTCCAACCCATCTAGGCTCTGGTGCCCTTGGGCAAGGACAAGAGCTGTGCTGGGCATTCCTCTGAGAGGCCCCCTATCCTTCTGTAGAGGTCGCTGCCTTCCCGTGATTGGCTGGAAGTGGGGAGCCGCTCAGCTCCCAGACCTGGTCTTCCCCTTCCCCTCCATTTTTGCATCCCTCCCCTGTCCCACAGAAACTGGGACTCATCCTTGCCTGTAGCAACTGCATGTCTCCTCTGGGCTAGTCTTATTGGACTGTGGTCATATAGCCAACATTAACTACAATGAAGAAGATTGCAGCGTAGTTGGAGAAGAACAAAGCACCCTCAACTCTCACCTTTTCTTCCTTGATTACTGCTCACAGAGCAAAATTTCTGAGTAATTTTTGGATTTCTAGAGAGGTCAAGACTTCTGTTTGTTTTGTCTACTGCTATATACACAATGTCTAGAGCAGTGTCTGGCATGCAGTAGATTCTCAAAAACTTGGAATAAGTAAACAAAGAAGGCGGCATGGAAGATTTTGTAAAGAATTACTAAAGAAACTATTTTATTGGGTGGATGATGGGCTGAGAAAATATAGACCGTGAGTCTAAGAAAAGCTTCCGTATTTCTATAAAGGTTAAAAAAAAAAAAAAAAAAAAAAAACCTTAAAAATCATTTAGCTCATTCCAAAGGCTATCAGTATTTGAATGAGTCCTAAATAGCCACACCCCCTCTACCCCAAAGGGCAGAAAAAAAGGGCAAAAGAAAAGGTAGAAAAGAAATAGACGTATTTCAGTCCCATGTGATCCACAAATAATCAGTAACAGGACTGTCCACAAGGGTTTTCAAGCCACAGTGAAGGATGTTATTAATCAATCCTGTGTGGGCTGGGCATGGAGGTCTAATTGATGGTGGAAGTCTTTGTTTATTACGAAGTTGACTTCAGTTTCAGAAGGTTCCTGGCCTTGATTTTTTTTCCCTGACTGGCCTTGGTGTTTTGCTCATGAGAGCAAAATCTTCTTCTTGAGTAACAAAATAATCTTCTTGAATAACAACTGGGTATGTGTGGGGCTAATCTATGTGACCTTCCTCTCAGCCTTTTATGCCGTGGTCATCCGGACACTTAAAAGACATCACAAGTGACCATCCTGTTGGTGATGAGGTACACTCTGGTTTCCTTTATTAACAAAGACAGCTCTATGGGGCGAAGCTGAAGAACTGACAGCAATGTTCTATAATGGGACTGCTGAATTCTAGACTTTTTTCACACAGTGAAAACTGGCATAAAGAAAACCATGTTGTCTGAATTTATATTTGCACGCATAATCATGAGAATTACAAAAAGTGGAAGGGACTTCAGAAGTCACCAGACCCCACTCCCTGCCTCCAGGCATATAACTCTGAAATCTCTGAAGAGAGATGGTTATCTGGTCTATTTTTAGAGGTTGCAATAGCTAGAGATTACAAGGCTCCCTTGTTAGCTTGTTTCCAAAAAAGAACTTTAGATTGTGTTTGACTGTACACTTTCTCTCTATTATACTGCCATACAACAAGAAATTCATTAATAGCTCAAAATACTGGATGGATTTGCCCTCAGGAAACTATTAACAATATAAGCTCATCAATTTTTAAATTTCCCAATTTGACCCTGGATGGACTAAATCTTAAATTTTTAATACTTGGTGAATATTGCTTCTCTTAATTAACATGCAAAGCCTTTTCTCTTAAAAATGCTGCTTTCCCCCTTTTTAGTCCTAAGATTGCATGCTGGTGCTTTTGTCCTCAGCTTCACAGAAATGAGGAACAAGGCAGAAAACATGTAGCAAGGAGGGGTGGACAGTTCACAAATAAATCTGCTTTCCATTTCCAGGGAGAAAATGCAATTCTCTGCCCAAGAAGCAATCCCGCTGCTCAAGCACAGAATGTTTCAAAGTAGGAATCTTTGTAGTTTCGAAATCCAAACAATGTGCAACCAACAAAGTTACCTTGAAGATACCTATTTGACTTGGGGGTTCAGCCAGGCCACCATGTTCAAGGTTACCCCCTCCTTAGAAGCTGAATATAACAAACTTTAGGTCATTGGCTTTAAATGTCTGACCTTGGTGAGAGGATTAAAAGGTGAAGATCTTAAAACAGGAAAATTATATACTGTCTGATTAAATTCCCAGTTGCAAATGCTGAAAATGGTAGGGGAAGTGGGTATGTACAGACTGCTAGTTAGATGAAACTGTAAGATGCATGAGTGAGTGCTAAGTCACTCATGTCTGACTTTGCGACCCCATGGACTATAGGCTGCCAGGTTCCTCTGTCCATGGGATTCTCCAGGCATAAATACCGGAGTGGGTTGCCATGATCTCCTCCAGGGGATCCTCCCAACCCAGGGGTCGAACCTGCGTTTCTGTGTCTTTTGCATTGGCAGGTGGGTTCTTTACCACTAGCACCACCTGGGAAGCCCACTATAAGATGGGCATATTACAAACCAGCACCTTCTAAAAACATACCCCCAATAAAAGTAAAGTAAATATACATTAAAGCTTTTGGAGCACAGGCATTTTTGGAGTCTTTTGTTGATGTTGTTGTTAAGAATTTCAAATATTTTGCTTTTATCTCTAATTTCCTCTTGGGGCCAATACTCATTAACTCCAGTGGTAGAGGTCTTTCCTGAGCACCAAACCTCACGTCCTCATTTTAGACCTCTGCAGGTCACCAAAAAGCCAAATAATAATATTATAAATTGATTTTTCTTGATGGTGGTATAACAACCATAATTAGCAGCAAATCCTTTTGCCCTATTTGCATGTGCTGAATTTTCCTTAATTACTCCACAGTCTAATTATGATGCTCAGTCTGGAGAAGAACTCACACATGCCAGCTCTGCAAAGAGCAGAAGACCCCTTATTCCACCTCGTGGATTTACTGCTTGGGAATCTGATAGGAAACCAGTTGGAACAGACTGTTAACATGGAAGCAGTGTCAGAGGCAGACGCATGATCCTGACTGGCTGTGCTAATGGAAAGTGATACCGAGTTTACTAATTCAGATAAGAGTGCCCAGATTGCCTTTTTGCTACAGCACAGGGACTGTCAGAGAAACAAATGCATGGCCTATGTTGCAATTAATTTGATCCTTGTTCTTTTAAGGCTCTACTTGTAGATTTAATTAAAGCTTTCACACACTGTGCATATTCAGGAAGCATGTGAGTTTAATGGCTTCTTTTCAATGAAAGCAGTCGTGAAAGTTATGATTCAGACCGTAATAGGTAATCCTCAGACAAAGATATTTTTAAGAAGATATTCTCATCCTTACTCAGGCAGCAACGCATTTCTAAATTTAATAAGAGGCAGCAAATTGCCCTTTCTTGGTGGATATTTTTCCCCTCTTTTTTCTGCTTCACCATTTCTGAGCTGAACACTTTTCCACGCTCCATCAGCATTTTACTTCCTACCATTTGCTGATAACTTCTTTCATCAAATTAACAATAATATATTTCTGATTGGTAGGCTGTGAAACTCCCCATCCCATCTGTCTTTGCTTTGATCTTTAAGTTTACTTCTGAAGTCACATTTATGTTATTTTCTTTTAAAAGTGGACTAATACCCTTTCCTGGAAAGCAGTACTTTTTATACCTGACCTGTTCCTATCACTCGGTATGTGAGATAAGCAAGCTAGGCGCTCTGTTAGAGCAAATGGAAAAGATGCTGAGTCTGGGAAAGAATGAGGGCAGGAGGAGAAGGGGACAACGGAGGATGAGATGGTTGGACGGCATCACTGACTCAATGAACATGAGTTTGAGCAATCTCTCGGAGATAGTTAAGGACAAGGTCGCAAAGAGTTGGACACGACTTATTGACTGAACAACAATGTGAAATATTATGAAAGCAACAGTTATTAATAATAGTACTTACTCCCACAACACATGTTGCCACCTGTTTTAACTCTTACGCCTGAAAATTACAATGACATAATTGCCACCTCCTCCTTGAAGTCTTCCTGATTCCTCCTGCTGAAAGCAAGTTTTCTCTTTGAACTGACAGAGACTTTACTCATACAGTCTATGGCATTTTATTATTTTCAACCCAATGGTGTCTTATGTCCATGGCTTCTTTTCCTACTAGACTCTCATGATCTTGAGGTCCTTGGGTTAGTATGATACATGCAGTCCCCAAGACACCTGGCTTAGTACATTGAATAAGGAGGATTCAGGTATTCACTGAATGAATTCATGTGTCTTAACGACTCCAAACCCCTGAACTGAACACAATGCTTTGTTAAGGATGATGAAACCTCAAGTACACCGTTAATTAAAACAAAAGTACGTGTGTTTCTGTGTATTCATACATGTGCATATGTACACACAGCTTTATTTTATGAATGTCACAATTAATTTTGATGCCAGGTGTGTCCATCAGGGGCCACTCAAGACCAGCTGCCTTCATCCTAAAAGGTGTTTGTGGACTTCCCTGGTGGCCCAGTAATTAAGAATCTGTCTTCCTGGTGGCTCAGATGGTAAAGAATCCACCTGAAAAGGGGGACACCTGGATTCGATCCCTGGGTTGGGAAGATCCCTTGGAGGAGAGTATAGCAACCTACTCCAGTATTCTTGCCTGGAGAATCCCCAGGGATAGAGGAGCCTGGTGGACTACAGTCCATGGGGTTGCAAAGAGTCAGACACGACCGAGAGACGAAGCACAGCACACACACTGCCAATGCAGGGGACACGGGCTCAATCCCTGGTCCCAGAAGATCCCACAGGTCAGGGGGGGCAACTAAGCCCATGCGTCCCAACTACTGAAGCCCCCGTGTCCTGCAGCCTGTGCTCTGCAACAAGAGAAGCCACTGGAATGAGAAACCTGTGCACTGCAAAGAAGAGCAGACTCCACTCTCCACAACTAGAGAAAGCTCACACATAGCACCAAAGACCCAGCACAGCCAAAACTAACTAAATAAATAAGGTGTTTGCTATTAGATGGTCACCTGGTACCCGAAGAATGAGGACCATAGATTAGGTTCTCTTGAAAAGTTCCTTCCACTTCCATGGGCTCTCATGGGGTTGAGCAGCTAGTTCTCGTGGTGTTTAAGGCAATTTTCTATGGCAGAGAACCTTCCTCACACATTTAAGGAGTGTCAACAGTTGATCTAAAGCCCAGTGCAGTGGTCTTAAATGTCAGAAAGCATCATCACTGTATTACCCGGAAGCCTGTTACACACAGTCCTCCCTCCTCCCCACTGCGTTTGGGGGTGTGGTCCAAAGTGTCCACACTGAGGCACACAGTCCTGTGTCTGGGAACGGCTCCGACCTGCCCAACACTGAACCCTGCAGTGCTCTAAAGATCTCGCTACAACTGGCTGCGAATCCCAGCAAGACCATCGGACAGGCTGGGATGGTGCCCACTCTGCACGTGCTGTAGGAAGAGGGTAATCTGGAAAGTGAGAGGGTCAAACTTGAAATGTCATGTAGGGATAGTCAGGCTAATCTGCACCACATGCCATCTCTCACCCATCTGAGTGATGTCAGGAAAATGTCTAAAAACGTATCAGTCAATCCTTTGTTTTTTAATTCCTCTTTCCCCTTTAGTCAACAAAGCTATAAGTATGTGGCTGGGGGGTAGCAGCGAGTCCTTATTACTCTTCACTGAGTGTCTGAAGGCAAGATGGGGGCATGGAGAATACAATGAACAAAGTTGCAAACCTCCCTGGTAGCCAAACACAACGTGCTACGGAAACAGGCTTCCCTGTACACCTAAGGCTATAGACCTGCTGGCCTAGAGTTAGCGTCATAGAAATGGACAAGCAAGTAAGTGGACTAGGGTTCTCACGAAGGCTACTTGAGTTTTACTTTAATCATTTCTTTATTGGGAAGATCAGAGCTAGTGCTGTTAGAACCAGTGGTGCTGAGGAGCCCTGTGTTTTATCTGGCAGTTCCTAGGCTTATCAAGCAAGAGAGGCCAGGGGAGGTCCTAGTCCTTGACAAAGGTCACAGATGACTTTGTTATCCTCCTGGGGTCAAGGTCCAGGACCCTGGACAAAGCCTGAGGCTCTGGCTTCCAAACAAGGATGAGCTCAATCTTTTTGAGAACTTTAATGATTTTACTCCACCGGTATTCCCTTGAGTAATCTGCAAGAAGAGCTACTCCATTATGTCATCAAATGGGCACAGACTAATATGCACAGAGCAGGCATGGAGGTTTCTATGGGGAACTTGACACAGGGAGGTATCTTCTTCCCTTTGCCTTCCTACCCCTTTCCTAGGATCAGCTGTGAAGGCTTGGCCCAGGACCAGACAGAATCACACAAGCAATGCTTCTAACTATGTTGGCTACTTCCGTCCAAAGTAGTTTGAGAAAACTGGGTGACTTTCAGTTTCTCATTAAAAGCTAATCCAGGTTACACAGGATATTTAATTATCTAGACAGACTCTCCCCATGGACATGAACCCTTGTGGACTTGATTATTCATTTTTAAACTCACAGTTTTTGCTTTAATTGGCAAGTACATTTTCATGTTTAACCCAGACCTATGCCAGACCTTTCTCACTGTGGGTGGCCCTCTGCAGAGGGCTTTCAGGTGCTGGTTAGGACAGGCTATGCAGAATTAAGAAGCCTCTTTAAAATAAGACAACCAGAGGCACATTTTAAATGTAAAAGTAAAGAAAGATCAACCAGATGATGCTCAAAAAAGTGTTTTAAGTTGGAATGAGTACTCATAGAAGAGAAGAAACATCTAACAATACCTTCCTGTCCTAAAGAGAAAAATACAAATTGGAACTTACCAGTTGAATATGTTTTTTTGAGAAATGAGCTTCTTGTCCTGACCACAGTCATGAAAAAAAAAAAAAAGAGTCCTAAAATGTTAGGGTAAGAGTCTAATTGTCAAGGCTCTTAAAATGATGTGTATGAATTCCATTCTGAAGAGTCTGTTTTCTTGGCAAAAAATTGTCCAGTTCAATCTTGATGCCAATTAGCAGACAGTATTATTGAAAATGGGAATACACCACAAACTTATCTGGGGGATTATAGGATCATGTGAATGGTGAACGCACGGATAATAATGACTAATAATGACATAGAAGAANGTATGAATTCCATTCTGAAGAGTCTGTTTTCTTGGCAAAAAATTGTCCAGTTCAATCTTGATGCCAATTAGCAGACAGTATTATTGAAAATGGGAATACACCACAAACTTATCTGGGGGATTATAGGATCATGTGAATGGTGAACGCACGGATAATAATGACTAATAATGACATAGAAGAACCTCAGCCCCTACTGCCTGCCTCCAAATACGGACCATGTTTTGGGCAACAAAAGGCCCCAGGCTAGACACAGCTTCCTATTCTAAATGAGCACAGGCCAGAGACACAAACACATGGATTCAAAACTGGCCCCCTTTTCTCTGGGCTGTGACTCTTGCTAGCTCACACCAGCTGGCTCCCTGCCTGCAGAGGCCCCAGCTGTTTACAAAGCAACACCTCCTCATTCCTCATAGTCCCACCCATGGCAGACCAGTGGCATTTGGTTCAATATTTCATTAAATCCTTCTGCAAACTAACAGTTCAATCTATGGGAAAACTACAGTCCCTAAACCACATAAATTACCTCCAGGGCTGCCTGGGAGCCACCGTGCGGCCCGTTTGCCACCAAGACATTTATGGCTGCACACTTTCCACACATTCTGGATGCANCCTGTCCAGACAGCCTTTGTCTGTTGCTGCTGTTGCTGTTTAATCACTACGTCATGTCTGACTCCTTGTGCCTTATGGAATGCAGCATGCCAGGCTCCTCTGTCCATGGGATTCTCCAGGCAAGAATACTGGAGTGGGTTGCCATGCCTTCCTCCAGGGAATCTCCCCGATCCAGGGAAGGATTCTCCTGCATCTCCTGCACTGGCAGGCAGTTTCTTTACCACTGAGCCACCTGGGAAGCCCCTCAGTGTATCACAGTCAACAATGATTTAGAATCCAAAAATCTAATTTGTCTTTCTCTGTCCTACTTAGTTTCTTTCTTAGTTTATGGATCTGTTGTTATGGCTATTTTCTTTTCCTTAGCTTCAGTCACGGGATTTGTTATTTTTCAAAGCTCCCAGCTTAATTGTTGTAGAGTCTTCACATATTACCATTAAAGTTAGCAGGGTCACATCTGAAAGAGAAATGATTGCTGAATGCCCTCAGTTTAATCTAAAAAACGTGGAGGCTGATGTACTGGTCAGGATAGTAATTACAAGATATTCAGAGAATCCAAAATTTTATAAGTCATAGAACACATGGGATTAAAATAATTGTTGGTGATGCCCTTAGATGCTCTGTGTTAGGAAAAGGACCTGAACACCACTGACGAGTGTCATCAGACCTACAATTTCGACCTCTGCAACTGTGAACTTGTTAATGAAGCTCATTAATCAACCACATTCATACTTGAGTTGGTTTCTTCGTTCATATAATGAGCCATCATTTTACTTTGTGACTTCTAACTTCAATTAAATTTTGTTGCTGTTGTTGTTCTTTGCATCAGTGTAGATCATAAGAGTAAAAATGTATGCAGAAGAAGAACACACAGTTTATATTGCTTTCCTTCCTTAAGATATGGTCAGGGGCTCTGCGCCTGGAAGGCTTCCCTTGGAAGTTATCACTGCCAACCTGGGTATAAACTGTGGATGGCAGGGTGCTTAGGATGGGGTGAGAGACCTCACCACTGCCACACTGGTGGGTATCTCACCATATGTGTGTGTTCATGTGTGCTGTCGTTGTGTCCAACTCTTTGTGACCCTACGGACTATAGCCCGCCAGGCTCCTCTGTCCATGGAATTCTCCAGGTAAGAATGCTGGAGTGGGTTGCCATTTCCTCCTCCAGGCAATCTTCCTGACCCAGGGATCGAACCTGCGTCCATACGTCTCCTGCACTGGCAGGCGAGTATTTTACCACTAGCACCACCTGAGAAGCCCATGTCACCATGTGAGGGGTGTTCAATAAACTAGAATTGATCTAGAGCTCGGTGAGGTTTACAGGATCAGGCCAGCACCCCAAGGTTCCAGATTTTTTTTAAAAAATCACATTTTAGAACTTAGGGAGGAGACTCAGGGTGAGTTAGAAGCTCTTTGGAGATCCTGATGGATGAGCTATTTAAGCCCAGATACCAGCAGAGTGGTCATTAAGACATTAAACTGCTCTGGAAGCGAAGGCAGTGGAGCTTAGGCACTGAGTAATTTTCTGCCAGGGAGTGACAGCGGGTGGTCCTGGCCCCAGAATGAGAGTGGCAAGCCATGGAGTCACTCTGGGCTCCTGGCAAAGTGCCAGATGCCCACTGAGCAAAGGGGGCAGGGCTGTGGTCTCAGGTCTGCCAGGTGTGCTGTGGAGGTTTCAGGAGTCACCACCACCCAAGCAGCAGGACATTCTCATGAGGTCAGTACCGACTAGGGTCTTGGGCTGGATACTGGGTCAGCTCAGAAACTCCAGGGCTCTGGAGATTATTTACATTTGGATTCTCCTTCTTAAAGGCAGGTCATAAGGATGGATGTGTGCTGGGTTGGAGGTAAAGGACACAAAGGGAAATACATGACCTTTGTATTCTCAGATGATAGAAGATCCATAAATCCCGTTCCTTCTCAAACCTGGCCCACGAAGTCAGCAGCCACAGCGCTAGCAGGCAGCTTGGTTCTGTCACCTGGGCTCGGCAGTGGGAGAACCCACGGCCCTTGGGCTCTGACTGGGTCAGCCAGCCGCAGTCTATCAGGAGGGCCTTGCTGATGGGGGCCGGCTCCCCCTACCCTCTGTCACGAGACCCCATCCACATCATGACCGTGACCAGGCCTGAAAGCCAGCAGGGCCCTGTGGTCCTCTTGGGCACAAAAGCCTTCCTGGGTCCCCCACTCCTTGATTACAGGAAGTAGGCTTCATTCAGTCCGCGGGACCTTCCCTGGCTGAGTTCCAAGGGACAGATTCAAACAGATGCTAATCAGGGAATGGAGGAGATAAACAGACAAGGGAGGAACAGCCAAGAAACACCAGTGCAGACGTGGGGCAGGTACTGGTTCCCCTTAAGGGATACACATAACAATAACTCTGAGCTGTTTAGCAGGTACTGAAACCCCCACCAGGTGGGAGAAGTTAACTGTCTACTGCCCACAAGCAGGGAGACCCCAGACCGTTTGGAACCAAAATGCTGATGACGGTGAAGCCCACTTATGTCATCACCAACCAATCATAGGAAAGTCTATAAGCTGACCACGCCCTTTTTTGAACCATAACTATAAAGAGCTTCAGTATCCCCTCCAAGGTGGGACACATAATTTGGAGGGTATCAGCCTGCTGTGGCCCCGCTTTACCTGGCAAAGCAATAAAGCTATTCTCGTCTACTTTATCCAAAACTCTCTCTGAGATTTAACTCAGAGTTGGAGTACAGCTGCCAGATTCGGCTTCAAGGGCAGCCTAGGAACCTTTCTCCTATGCAGGGGAACTGTTTTGAAAGACCAGGAAGATGATTAAAATAGAAACAAAATTTAATAAATTTAATGTTAATCTTCTGAATGATGGCGCTCTAATAGATGTTGCAATCTGAGGCTCCTCTAGATTCCAAAGTTTCCCGACCTGGCTTAGAGAGAGCAATATAGAAGTCAACAGCCATTTGATGTGCAGCCACTGAGTNGGAACTGTTTTGAAAGACCAGGAAGATGATTAAAATAGAAACAAAATTTAATAAATTTAATGTTAATCTTCTGAATGATGGCGCTCTAATAGATGTTGCAATCTGAGGCTCCTCTAGATTCCAAAGTTTCCCGACCTGGCTTAGAGAGAGCAATATAGAAGTCAACAGCCATTTGATGTGCAGCCACTGAGTAGAGATACAGAAGTCAACAGTCATTCAACGTGCAGAAGGGTGGGACTGCTCTTGTTGCAACCATCCTACATGTAGCCATTGAGTAGAGATACAGAAGTCAACAGCCATTCTACGTGCAGAAGGAGGGGACTGCTCTTGTCACAAACTGCGGATCCACTATCCAAACTACTGTCAGCACTGCAGACAAGATAAATGAAGCGTAAATGATCATGTATTTCCAAGCAGGAGCCACCTATTCACCTATTTGAGGGCATCTCAGGAGCCGAGATGGGGGCTTCCCTGGTGGCTCAGAGGTTAAAGCATCTGCCTCCAATGCAGGAGACCTGGGTTTGATCTCTGGGTCGGGAAGATCCCCTGGAGAAGGAAGTGGCAACCCACTGCAGTATTCTTGCCTGGAGAATCTCATGGACAGAGGAGCCTGGCAGGCTACAGCCTACGGGGTCACAAAGAGTCGGACACGACTGAGCGACTTCACTTTCACTCACAGGAGCCAAGGTGGAGAAGGAAATGGCACCCAACTCCAGTACTCTTGCCTGGGAAATCCCATGGACAGAGGAGCCTGGCGGGCTATAATCCATGGGGTCATAAAGAGTTGGATGTGATTTATGACTGAACTATCACCACCACAGATGCTAAGGACGTGGACAAGGAAGGAGTCCATTGTCTTTTCCTGGTCTAAGACATCATCTACAGCCAGAAATGCTGTAGGTGAATTTTTTAAATAGGGTCATTTCCATGTCTCCTGCTTTGTTTATCTTAAAATAGATTTGGGAATCAGCAATTGATGATTGGTGATTGGAAACCCATTTTATCTGGCCAACAGAGTATCAAAAAATGGTTAGTTGCCAATGATAAAAACTTTAATAGATTTTATAAAAGAAGTCAAGACTTGGTTTCTCCAGGGGCTGAAGGGAAGAGGACTGTCTGTGACATTTCAGCACACCTAAGGGACCCAAACAACCCAGATCTTCTCTAGACTTGCTCTTCTCCAGGCCCCCCCTCACTACCTGGTCAGTTTTCCTGGCCCCGCCCTGGAGGCAGTTTTGACTGTGATGCTTAAACCAGGCCTCCTGAGACTTTCAGGCCCGAACTCTGAGTCAGCCACATCTTGATAAATTATAAAGAAGAATCTTGATTATTGTGACTGCGCAACCATGCAGATGGCAGACGTGTACAATTAAGCCCTTCCTCATGCAGACACCCTCAAGCATGTCCAAGTGTCCCCTAAGGTGACAGCACCACTCCCAGATGACAGCCGCCGGGCCAAGAGTTTCAGTTAATGCTACGTCACTACTTTGTTCCTGTGGTCTTAATGTACTTCTGAGATTCCCCCGAATCCCTTTTTGTTTAGCAAAGGTGAGGACTATTCCTAGGAATCAGGCATGGATCCACTTTGAAGGGTGGCTAAGTTCTTCCACGACTGACTTTTGACTCCAAACCCACCGCCCGGTTTAGACACATCAGGTGAAAGGATGAAGGATGCTCTGACACACGGACATTAAGCCGCTCAGGAAATGGCTTTTCCCTGATTTTGTTTCTCTTATTGTTTTCCTTCTGACATAAGGCCAGTGAGCTAATATTTATCATAAATTCTCATCAAATGCACTCGAAGGAGCAGAGCCATGTGCGGCAGCGGGAGTGCTATCAGTGGCTACAGGGCTGCAGACCCACGTGAATTACCAAGACACGAGGCTGAGCATTTCCATTGTGAACCTGCTGAATGGAAGACCTGGAAAACTGGATATTCTAATTTATTTAGGGCAGGTGCTCATTGTATACAGAAAAATTCATTCTGAGGCTCTAATTCATTTTGTGAATATAATAATTTCTATCTCAATTGTTGCTTGTGAAAAACAGGCAGGGCAGTACACTGTGTATGAAAAATGTTTCAAAGGTGGTTTAAAAATAAGTGATAATTTAAGTAAATGATAGATATGAACCAATTTTTCTTTTAATTAAGCTGTATCTGAATTTAAATATATCCCGATTCATTTAAACGATTTTAATACATCAGGTTGAAAACCTAAGTAATTGTTATTTCAGATGTTTAAAAATTATACTTTTCAAAAGAAGGAATCTGTTCACCAAAAAACCTACAGTATGGAAAAATCAATACAGCATCTTGTATTATAAAACTTACACATCCCTATAATAAAAAGCAATTCAAAGTCCAGGGTGGCACTGAAGGGCTTGCATGAAAGGGGTGTTTTCAGTCTTTCATTACTAAATATCCTACATGGCCACTAGTGGCAAAGACTGTGCTGGGTGTGAGAAGGGTGTCAAAGATGGTTAGAAAGGACCACATCACAGGCAGTAACATGCTAGGGTCTCAGAGCAGAGGCAGATGGCACCCAGGTAATTCAGGAGGCTGAATGCATGGAGAGGGCAGTCTGAGCACTGTGACAAGGGGGATCTGGGAAGCACCAAATACTAGGTCCACGCTGGAATTCTGGCATCGGGCCACAGGGCTCCAAGTCATCTCAGGAATATAACTAACATAAAAAAGGTATATTTATGCTTGGGTGTGCAGGAGAGAGAAAATGGGCCCTGCTTAGATGGGATTACCTGGCCTACATTTTTGGCCAAGTTTTGGTTTTGTGTTGTTCTTACAAACAAATAGAAGGAGGTTGGACTTAATAAGTGAGTCAGTTTTTATTTATTGCAGTAAAACCCATAAAAATAGCTTTACTTTAGTTTCGCCACGTCAGTGTCAAGAGGGGAGCTATACATGAAAAGAACCCAAGCTCCTTCCAATGGACCTAACGAAGCATGATGCACCTTGAAGGGCAAAGTCTGTGAGGACGCTGGGCCACAACATGCCTTTCCTATTTGTCAATACATTATTTTCTGCAGCATCTTGTAAAGCTGAGATATGCAAAAAAAAAAAAAAAGAAAAGAAAAGAAAAGAAATAACATCCTCTTTATCTTCTTCATAAATGATTAAAGAAGATTAAAGATTTCAGCTATAATTTCTTTCCTCCTTAAAAAGAAATTCAGATTTATGTTAGAGGGATCATGAATTTTGCCTAAAGAAGTCAGGTTAGACACTGGTTTGCTCTTTTAACCTATATATATTTCCTATAGTCAAAGTATTTTTCATTACTGTTTTAGTCATTAATACAAAAGAAGAAAGAGTTGAAGAAGTGATAATATTAAGTTTGAATCCACAGATTCACTGACCAAGAAGACAGATTCAGTGATGTCTGTCTTAGGATGATGGTTGTCATCCTATCATCCTAAATGAAGCATCCTCAGCTTTCATGTCCTAAGTGTTCCCTACTCTGCAAACTAGAACACAAGGTTGTGTCAACATGAATGAGACAGCCGCCCTCTACAGAGCACAGAGAGCCTGGGGGGACAGGGCTAGGAACATCAGCACAGCCTTGGGGGCCAGCCACCTCAGAGAGCCATCAGTTTCAGCGCTAAACATGCAACCCCTTATAGGTTCTGTTAGACTTGAATCTCAAGGGTAAGAAAGAGAGAAAGAACATGTTTTCATAAGTTGTGCTAGGATACAAGATACAAAGGAGCTGTGGTGGAAAGTTCCAGGGCACTCAGGTAGGCATCAGTAGGATGGCCGTGCCCTGAGGTGGCAGAGAGAGCCCAGCTCAGGGCCGGTCTCATGGCCAGAGGATCCACCCTCAGATGCTCCTGTGAGAGATGACANGCTTTTGCTCAACTTATAGATGAATAAACTAAGGGGCAAAGAAGTTCAGAAATCACAGAGTTGGTTAAAATACAGATCCAGGAATTCCAAATCTAAACTCCCCTGTCTGCTAACCAAATCCTGTAGCTTGTTTATCAGTAACTCTCCAGCCACTTACCTGTGATTACTATCATGTTTTACCTGGTCTGTTAAAAATACATTTAAAATTCTAGGCTTCAGTTTGGAGGGAAAACCCTGAACAATCAGAAGTTTTTGGAATTTCTATTAACTAGGACAGTCTGAACCACATGATTGTTCAGGTCAAAATCTTACAAGTTTCTGACAAATTTGCCTTACAAGGCAGCATATTCTCTATTTCAGAAAGAGCAAATACCGAAGTGGCACATGCTGTGAAAATAACCCTTTTAAGGCTATCATCTAGTAAATAATCATGCAAATTTGATCGGAGTTATTGGAATTTAGTCTGAAGTTGTATCAAGGCGGTATGTTACCATCGGCAATTTCTTCAAATGCATAATTTATAACATAACCTCCGTGTCTGCCTGAGAGTCCAAGGTAGGATAATAAATTAATCCAGCAGAAGCAGACCCTTGGAGGATGAATTAACATTTAGCTAAGGTCATGAGGGCAACTGGATTGGTGGCTTCAGGCAATTCCTCATGGAGAACTTGCCAGATGACACAAAAATCCAACACATTCCCGTGACTAAAAATCAACTCTCCAAAATGCTTAGTTTGAATATCTAGGCATGCAAGGGCCTAGGGCTGCTTAGAATTTATACTGGGTCATATTTCAAAAAAATAGTACAAACTACCAGTACCAAAGACAAGCTTTCTATATAAACATCGAGGTGGGAGAGAAAAAGAACATCCAGGAGAAAGTGGATGAAGGGTGATGAAGAAGTAAAAGAGGAAGAAAAAGATAGAGATGTAAGGGAGAAAGAAATAGAGACTGACAGCTAGAGGTACAGAAAAGATAAAGCAAGGGAAGCTGGGGATAAGTGAAGCGAAGAGGGAGGAGGAGGCTCCCAGCTACAAGATAAAGAAGTTCTGGGGATGGGGTGACTACAGCTCACGACTGTAGTTAATATCACTATACTAGTAAGTAAGTAAGTAATTAAGAAAGTGTTAATCGCTCCGTTGGGTCCGACTCTTTGCAGCCCTATGGACTGTAGCCCATCAGTATCCATAGGATTTCCCAGGCAAAAACACTGGTCTGGGTTTCAGTTCCCTTCTCCAGGGGAATCTTTCCTGAACCAAGAATCAAACCTGGGTTTCCAGCATTGCAGGCAGATTCTTTACCATCTGAGCCTCTATGTATATACAACACTATAGTGCTATATATTTAAAAGCTAATAAGAGAGCAGATCACAAAAGTTCTCAACACAAGAAAGAATATTTTACAAACGGGGTGAAATTAAATGATGTGTGACGAACGAGAAAGGAAGAAAAGGTAGATGACAAGAGGGAGGAGAAGCTGAAATAATGGGGACCAGCTAGGCTTGTATGAGCCAGGACAGAGCCTCGTCCTGAGGCCTCACTGGACCAGTAAACAAAATACAAAAGAAGAAGCAAGGAAAGCTGTATAGGTATGCCTATACATTCGGATATTAGCTCACCCCTTAAATATCCCTGTGATATACCCAAGGTTTGAGTTTCACCCTCAATCCCTTCTGACAGTCGCCCTGAGCACCCACGTTCGAGCCCCAGCTTCAGCCGGGCACACATGGATGGATGACTCTGACTGTGGACAGCACTGCATGCCAGCACACCCCACCTGCCCAGGGGACGTGTCCACCGCATGGCACAAGGAGACTGGACATAAAAGTGCAGAGCTGAGCTCCCCTCTTCATGCCCCACATGTCCTAGCTCGTATACACCCCATGACTGGGGGAGTGGGGACACCCCCACCAACGGCCACGCCAACAACAGGTTCTTTCTGTGTTACTTCGGCTCCCCAGATCAGACGACAAGTGGCTGCAACCTCCTGATGTTCCTAAAGTTGCTGGTCTTTCTGCCTTGAGCCTTTTTCTCTCCTCGCTGGGTTCAACCTTAACACTGAGTGATCTTTCTAATAGAAAAAGCACATCCCATTACTACCTGCTTAAAGGCCACCAGTGGACTTAGCAACCAGGTCTAGCTCCTTAGGTGACCAGACAAGGCCTCCCCGACCTGGCTCTGTCAGCCTCTCGATCTGCACTTCTTGTCATCTATAACCTTGCTCACACTCTACCATTGGTTTAAAATTTTCTTTAAATTGAAGTTGGTTGATTTACAATGTTGTCTTAATGTCTGCTGTATGGCAATGTGATGGCTCTTTACATGTCTATACATATATATGTATATATTCAATATAGTCTTTTTCATGTTCTTTTCCATTATGGTTTATCACAGGATATTGAATATAGTTTCCTGTGCTATACAGTAGGATATAATTGTTTATANTGTTGTGTTAATGTCTGCTGTATGGCAATGTGATGGCTCTTTACATGTCTATACATATATATGTATATATTCAATATAGTCTTTTTCATGTTCTTTTCCATTATGGTTTATCACAGGATATTGAATATAGTTTCCTGTGCTATACAGTAGGATATAATTGTTTATAACTCATTTTAAACTACATAAAAAACAGATAATTTATCTTATTGCTTTTTGCCATCTATCTTTTATGTTGATCATTTTTATATAAACGGAATGCTGTATTATTAAGCAAGTTCTCATTTCCACAAGACAAAAGAGATCGTGTATTTTTCATGTATTGGAGGTGACGATTGCTTTCTGCAGCCATGTGTGTTTTTCTCCTCCCTTGATCACCCCTGGCTAGAAAGGGCAACCTTACTACACCCAACATGTTACCATCCTTGTCCTTATGTGTCCACGCCCTGAGTCGCTGTCTGTCTGATCCTGAGAGTCCCTCTCTCGTGGGACATTGTGCTGTTTAATTCCTTGACATGGTGCCTGCACATAACACAGGGCCAAGAAACTCCGTCATTGTCATTATCTCCCTTATCATGAGAAGGAGAAGTCTCTTTTCTTGTATTCCTCAAGATCTGTTCTGTTGGTAATAAGTATTAATACTGAACATTTCCTGGTGAACAAGTGATTTTACTGATTCTACTGAGCTTTAAGTACCAACTGGTGGGTAGACACCTGATCCTTAACGCTGACCTGGCACAAGAAGCTCTTCACAGTCACACAAAATCACAGCTGCGGACTCCAAATGTTTTCCCATAACCTTGACTGCTACATGATGCAAAATAGGAACCACCAGAGCCCCAGGTGTGGCTCGGTCATCCAAGACCACAGACTAATAGGACACTTTCATGCACGAGAAGCCTCTTGGCCAAGAGTGGGCCAGAAGCACCTGCATGGCAACAGCCAGGGGCTCACCTTTTCTTCATCACCAGCACGACCCCGAGAAATATGATCACAAAGAGCAGGATGCCAGCGATGACCCCCGCAATCTTGACTGTGTGGTCTGTTTGCTTCTCGGGTTCTGGGACTGGTTTTGGAGTGGCGGCTCCTGCAGGAGGCGGGGAGGCAAGAAAAGAGACACGGTGGGTAAGGGAGAATAAAAATGTTAGCTTTTTAAATTTTTGCCACCTTTAACAGAGTCGTAAGACTTATCGGAGCCAGCAGACAGACAGGCTTTGATTTTTTTCAGCAGCTNGGGACTGGTTTTGGAGTGGCGGCTCCTGCAGGAGGCGGGGAGGCAAGAAAAGAGACACGGTGGGTAAGGGAGAATAAAAATGTTAGCTTTTTAAATTTTTGCCACCTTTAACAGAGTCGTAAGACTTATCGGAGCCAGCAGACAGACAGGCTTTGATTTTTTTCAGCAGCTTTCACAGGCGCTGAAAGGGGTGTAATTGTTCTCATTGTTCTTCCATATTTCACTAAACCCCAACACAAGTTGGAAAGCACACCCACGCCTGACCCTTTTATGAGAGACTCTTCTCAAACACAGTTTTTAAAATATTATTATTTTCTCTGTGGGCTCCCTGATCTTTCTGCCTTTTTAAAAACTTCCTAACAACACAATAGACATCCTCAGCCTTTATCCAAATTTGATTTGCTGGAACATTTCCCCCAATTATTTTTCATAAATGAAGCAGTAATTCCATAACATATTAGCCCAAACACCTGGAGAGGGGAGATAAGCTCACTTACTGTGCATTTTACCAGCAATTTTTTTTTTTTTTTTAACACAATAGAGATATCCCCCCAACACACCCTCGCCTTTGAAAAGCTAAATCTAGGTCACATCTGGTAGGCAAAGACTCCTTCTAAACAATTTATTCACAAAGTGGGAAGCAACCGACAATCACACTACTGTCGCCCACACTTGGTAACTGTTTAAATGAGATAACCAGGGCCTGCCAGTGGCTACTGTCTTAGCTCTCCCATCTCCCAAACACTGTCTGTCCTGTTTACAGTGTAATGCAATGGAATGTCAAATCTGTGTCTGATGAAATATCCATCACCTCTGCTAAACGAGCTCAGGATGAAAAATACTAGGATTCGAACGTTCTATTCACTAAACAGAATCCACTTTCTATGGGCTTCTCCCTTTTTCATCAGAACACGACCGCCCTCGGCATCTGAGCCATCGCGTCTCTCTCCCTACTGATATAGCTCATTGGGAAGGTGGAGATTTTGTGTTCAAATCTCCCATGTTAGAATTTTCCTCTTGTTGGTAAAAAGGAAATTAACACTCACTCTGGGTACCAACCCTTTCCGCCCTGTCACTGGGCTTTACATTTATGGTTTATCTGATTCTTGAAAACCTTGACCATCACTGTCCTATATGCTCCACATGGGGCTTGGTCTGAGTCACAGCAGGGAAGTCAGGGGTCAGACTATAAACTTGCCATCTGTCTCCACTGGGAATGTATAAAAGCTTCTTTAAAAAAGTTATTTATATTTAGATTTTATATGAGACTCTGGACCCTGAATATGGCTGTGGCCATCAGATAGATGGAACTGGTCAAGATCAGAGAAACACAAGGCAGGAGATACCATGGCCTGAGGTTCCACCCATGTGTCCTTTCCAATCCAATCGACGGGAGCAAGGAGAGTAGTCGTGATGCAAAAACCACACCTAGTAATACAAGCCCTTCTGGATAGAATGACCCTTTACAGGACATTTTAATTTCTGACCACTTCAGGAAGATGTCCTGTTATTCCATTTGAAAGAACGTCCCTTGAACAGGTGTCAGATGAACCTTGAATATATCACTGTTACCATTTTTTATTGTAATTACATCTGAATTATACACCCCAATACTGGAACACACAGCCAAGTGGTAGATTTGGAGGATAGTACTTCTTTAACTAAACTGCTAAGAAAAAATTTATGTTAAAATGAGTATGTTTCAAAAAATGAATCATAGGCGAGAACAGCCATCCACGTAAAAATAACATAGCTCAAATTTACGAAATTGACGAAAAGCCCAAGGGTTTTCAATTTTGATTTTTTAAATATAATTTGAAAACTTAAGAAAAAAATCTATTTGGTTTTATTCTTCCAAATGCTGGCACACTGGGAGCCACTCCATTTATCTCACTAGAGACAGGTTACAAGTTCTCCAGGTATACTTTCTCCCATCCAAGTACTAACCAGGCCAGACCCTGCTTTGCTTCTGAGATCAGACGAGATAGGGTGTGTTCAGGGTGTTATGGTGGTAGACGACTTTCTAAACAAATGATTCTCTAAGTTTTTTTGTCACTAAATTATGCCAATAAATACTCAGGGAATAAATTATTTAGAAAAACTGGATATGGCTTAAAAATCTAAACAATCACAAGGATTGTAAACACTCCATGAGAAGAGCTGGTCGTGTTAATGGTCTCATGTCTGCTTCTGTTAACTAAACAACTAGTCTAGTTGTACTTTAGCCTCTTCTCTAAGCTCCGTGAGAACCGGGGTGTGACTCTGCCCATCCTGGGGTCAGGGAGAGACGTCAGCCCAGCGGCGCCTCATTTCCTGTAGCAAACAGGCGAGTGCACTGCTGTGCAGCCGGCGAGGCTCAGCATCAGCGTTCCTTAGCACTTACTCGACTTGTCTCATGTTGAAGGCCAAGGAAATGCAATGTTCAGCCTCCACAGGACACAGGGGCAAGGTGATCATGGCAGGAATCGTGCAAAATGGGGGAGCAACTCAAAAAGGGTGAGGAGGGCTGCCCTGCAGGTTTCCCCACCCAGTCACTGGCTTACTACCTGGGTGAAGGGGCTGAGTGAGCAGTCTGGGTTTACAACTACTCTGGAGAAGCACCGACATAAACACAAACTGGGCTGAAATAAATCACGACCCCAGGACAATCTCACGGAAGGGTGCCATTAACTGCAGGTGCCCTCGGGGACACACCATCCCTGCCTTCTCCTGCTCTGCCCCCCATCCTGCCTGAAATGGACCTCCTTCTGTCCCTCCCACTCAGGATGCGCTTCTCTCCTCTTTGTCCCTTTGGAAACCCGGGGCTGTGACCTGTCAGTCAGCCACAGACAGGATGATCTGTGACAGAATGTGGTTGCAGTTGGTACCTTGTTTCTTTCCCCCTGGGGCTTCCCTGGTAGCTCAGTTGGTAAAGAACTCACCTGCAATGCAGGAGACCCGGTTCGACTCCTGGGTCAGGAAGACCTGCTGGAGAAGGGATAGGCTACCCACTCCGGTATTCTTGGGCTTCCCTTGTGCCTCAGCTGGTAAAGAATCTCCCTACAATGTGGGAGACCTGGGTTCAATCCCTGGGTTGGGAAGATCCTCTGAAGAATGGTAAAGGCTACTCACTCCAGTATTCTGGCCTGGAGAATTCCATGGACTAAATAGTCCATGGGGTTGCAAAGAGTCAGACGGGACTGAGCTACTTCACTCATTTCTTTCCCTCTTACCCAAATCTACGAATGTAACAGTGTAACTTACAAACTGCTTGGCAAGAGGTTTTTTTTTTTTTTTAACAATATTTTCCCCTTGTCTTGTTATTTTTGTGCCAGGTTTCTAATGTTACAACCTTTCATTCCATTTATTTTCTTGGTATAAATTCGAATTCTTCGTGGAAAGGCATTTTTTTCTCCCTCTTCTACAGTGCATTCCGCTTAGAGGTTACTGCATGTGTCCGCACGTGTAGCTCCTTTAGAAGAGAATAAATTCAAATGTATGCATCTAAAAGTGTGTATTATGTGGGCTTGGACATAGTCACTAAAATGATAAATCCGCTAAATATTTCAGGGGGAAGGAGGGTGAATATCACCTCCACGGATGTGCAGGCTGCTGACTCCTAGTGACAGTACCAGGTGTACAGTTCTAATGACCAAGGAGAGCTTTTCAAAAAAAAAAAAGGATGGTGTTCTAGTGAACCTGCACTATTTAAGGTTTCAGATATAACATCCAATGTGAAAAAAAATCTCAAAAGAAAAGGAGTGATTATCCACGGCGGTGGTTGGTTGGTTTTCAACTTGGCAGGAACCAGTCTGTCTTGGCCCAGTGCTGGATGCTAAATTCAGTAACAGAAGCTCGCCAGGTTGAGAACTCGTTGTACTCAGCTATTGGCTCTAGGGTCTGGGCCCAGTTCTGACCACTACACAGACCAGACAAACTTCCCCTGGAGGCCCACGATGCCAGCCCAGCAGGATATGAAGTAGGTGTTGGGCATAAAGTGGAGAAATCTAGACTTGGGGCAAACATTTGGGAGTTGCCAGGTGATATTTAAAGCCATGAGACGGCAGGAGAGTGCTTGGGAGGTGAACTGAGAGGATGGATCATAAGGAGGGCCAGTAATGGGGACAAAAAGGAGCTGCTGATCTAGGGAGGAGGGAGAGGGAGGAGGAAGTCAGTGTGCTACGGAGCCAGAGAGGAGTGTGGGGATCCAGGGAAACTGCTCTTTTTTAATATGGGAGAAATGAGGGCATTTTGAATGGTGATGCTTCTGGACTCCTGGAGGGAAAAAGTTGATGATGCAGGAGGGAAAGGAGATGCCTGTTGGAGTAATGACCTTGATGGGACAGGAAGGGATAGGCCTGGAAAGGGTTATACAGAGAGGTAAGGGGATGAGGGCCTAGGGAAGACGGGGGAGCTGGATATCAGGGCTTTACGAGAAAAACGGCCTCATGAGATGAATCCTGATGATCTCAAAGCAGGTGGCGACGGAGATGTGAGGGTTGCGGTGGGGCTGGGAGTTTATCCAGGAGCACAGAGCAGGCCCCCTCCTCCCTCCTCGTAACTAGAAGAAGAAGGAGACGGGAGGAGGAGGAGAAAAGCCAGAGGGTGACACGGCTCCAAGTTCCATCCTCAGTGATCCGTGAGCCATCAGAAGCGGGAGCGTCCCTGGGACAGACACGGAACGGATGCTTGCTTGACCCTTCCTGGGATGCAGTCAAGCCTGGTTTTCAGTCTCAAATAAACAGCTCCTATTGTGCTTCAGGTCCTATAACGAGGCCCTGCAGGACACTCGAGAGGAATAAGATGAGGGACAGTTCACCTTTCTCTGCCAGACACAAGAGGCTGAGAGAGGGACCATGTCTGAGCTTCAAAACCCAACTGGAGGAGAGAAGGACAATCCATGTGGAGAGCAGTGAAGGCTACTGCCTCCCTGGGCCAGGGGCCTCCAGGGTCTGGCCCAAGGGGGTGACTGGAACTACACAGAGGCAGGGACTCATAAAAGGCACCCACTGGCCACACACAGGCCCTCTGGCCTTAGAGCCGGGCACTGGATCTCAGCAGTGCTCAGGGAAGTACCTGGCCTGCTTTCTGGGGGGGCAGAACTGGAGTTTGGGTTCAACGCCTGCACTGAATTCAAACAACAAAATACTTCATTCTCACAATGTGCAAGACCAAATACCAAAATTTCACTCTGGTATTTGTGGCTGGGGGAGAGAAAAAAGGGTCAGGAACAGCCATTCTGGGAAGGTGCTGAGAAGAGAAACAAGAGGTTGAGAAATGTTATGAGAAAAAATGAAATGGAAAGGTGAGGATATTGTTTCTCAGAGTGTGTTTCAAAGAGCACTGGTCCTCAAAGATGTTCTAAAACGTCCATCGGGGAAGCCTCAGCCACTCTAGAGTAGCATTTTATGACTATGGAATAGAGAATCTCTTTCAATTAATTTTCATAGTATTTTTTTCACCTTTTGCAGAGATCTTTTCTTTTTCTTAAAAATAGCAACACCCAGTTTTAAAGATTATTGTAGTTCATTCAAGTCTTATTGCTCAGAAAATTAGAAATCCTTGTCATCTGTGTTCGGTTTTTCCAGCTGTACCTTGATATTATTATATATAATCACGAAATATCTCCAAGATTTTTCATTTAAATTACACATCACTGTTTCTCTTTCTGGGAATGCAAAGTCAATCAGCACCCCTGGAATAATCTCTGTTCACATTTTATGTATTGTTTGTAACCTGATTATGCTTTTGAATTTATAACTCTTCCCGTGTACCTAATTTCCACTGCAGGGCGCACAGAGCATGTACAATGCACAAGTAATAATCAGAAACATAATTTTTCATATAAAACTGAGACGCTGGATTGTTTGATATATACCGTCTCTAAAAAATTAATCTACTTTTTTATTTTTGTTCTAATTTCATGACAGTTACTGCTCTCTTTGATTGATGGGTCTACATCTTGTGGGTAAGATGATCTATCAAATCCTGATCACTTATTCTCTGGGCACTAGAAGTTTCCAGAGAATTATGAGTGCCATTACAGGTCTGATGAAATGGCTTTATTTCTTCCGTTTGCATTCCTCAAATCATGGTCAAGTAATAAAATGAGTGAACTGCTTGTCAATAAGATGGCATCAGGTGTGTTCACCTTTCAGACAAACTGAATAATCAATAAAGGGAATGTGAATGGGTGATTTTGAGGATACTATCAGTTCAGAGTGTATATTTCCAACAGCTTGTTTGAAACTAAACTTTGAAGGCATTAAAACAAAATTCTATCTTGGGTTGAAGGATAGTCACCTAAAACCAGGTCAGTTTACCGCTCTACCCAATCTCTAAAAATTAAAAAAACACTGTATTTTCTTCATCTCTCTTCCCACTGCGACAGACCTAGTTTATTTCTTTTCTGCATTTTGTACTTGTTTCCTAGGGAGACATCCCGTCTAGCCTCTTGCACACTGATTTTCCTAAAGAACAGGCCTAATCAGCTCACTCTTTCATTTCAAAAACAAGACAAACCCCCAAAAGCCTCCAAATGCTCATTTCAAAAGGCAGCTGGGCCTCCCAGTAGCGGACTCCCAACTCTTTTCCAAACTTTACGCTTCTTCTCTTGTGACTTTCCTACATCCACCTGTGCTCCAACCAAACAGAGACGCCCAGTACTCTCCTCCACCTCCAGCTTCACAGCCAACATCTCCCTTCTCAGACCTTTGCTGCTGCTCCGTGGACCCACCCCCTCTCATACATCACGGATTCACAGAAGGCCTTTGAAGGCCTACTTGTCTTTCAGAGGCCAGTGAGCCCAGCACTGTCCCTGTGGCTTTCCAGGAAGTATTCTCTCTCCTACTGAACTGCTGGAGCACCTCCTTGTCACCCCTTTTGACTATTTCAATGGCAAGTTCCATTATTTTGGTAAGTCCTTTATATTACATCTTAACATCAGTTCCTTGGGACAAAGCTTGTTTTAGTTTTCAGTCTTCACATGACCTGGCCCAGCATCTTATTATGTCTCTGAAGTTCATGCTGAATCAAAGCTCTCTCACAGTAAATCTCACTTTAATTTTTTTGTCTTTCTCATTTGCGCTCTTTTCATAGCCAGACTATTCTTTCTCCATCTGCAGTAGAGTTCCCAGACATAGGGTGATGGATATAAAAGGAAAGAAAACAGAGGAGAAACTAGAGGTGTAAAGACTAGTCCTATTTTGTGGTCTTTCCTCTGCCTATTCCAAGCATTTATCAAGGGCTTACTGAGACAAATGGGGTCTGTGGCTGCCTTTAGATGACCTTCTGTGGGCATTAAGACAATACCCCGAGAAAGACAGACCATCTGGGCCTGGGCTCCAGGGACTGTGCCTGAGACAGCCAGGCACAGGAGGTGTTCCTCAGGAGGCTGATGACAGATAAAAGTCTTTGACAGTAAATTTACTGACCAAACTTTCATCAATGATAAAATGATATTACTAGAAAGAAAGAGCATGAAAATAAATATTAGTGGCAAAATGTTATATTTCCAGCACCAAAGCAGTGAAATATATATCCATCAATGACGAGAAAGGTAACTGGGTACATATCAGGGAGACAGGAAATGAGTATCTGTCAACAATAAAGTGTTATGAGCTCAATATTTGTAATGATTAAGTAGCTGTAGACCATTTTTCACGATCATATGTCGAATTTGTTTTAGAAGTCTTTAAAGGAGACAAAATTTATGCTGGAGAGTAATTACAATGGTCTGGGACTTTTAAGAAAGCGAAAAAGGAGAAATTTCTAAGATAATGCTACTATGATTAAAATTATTGTAAGTTTATTTAATAAAATGTTTATATCATTCCTATGACCTTACTTTAGAAGCATTTTCTAACTTCTTTGTTACTCAAAGAAGAAATAAGGTAGAAATCTGAAAATTCCCTTTTTTAAGTCTTTAAACTGGCCAAAAAACACATATAACTCACTCTGATGTAGTGTGTGCAGGCGCACATTTGTATGTAAATATACACCAATATCTACAGAAATTATTCAAAGACATATAAGAAGTACCCACCCCCCAAAAAAGTACCCACCAAACTGACAATACCACATGCTTTTTATCATGTTTCCTATGAAGTTAGACACAATCGTGAGTAAAAAACAACAAAAACCACCACAAAGACAGTACATATGCAAAAATTCCAGACAAAAATTGGTATGCTAATATGTGTTTTGACCAAGAACTCTAACTTGAGTAAACTGTTATAATTAATAATAGGCCACAATTAATAACTGCATCATTAGCAATACCAATACTACATTATACAGATTAAACTGAACATCAGTTACAGTGCTAGGGTGATGTATGGCTTGGATGTTTACCGGAGGAAATGGGAAAACTCATCAGAGATCCTGACAGATGTGTTGAACACATGTCATTTATTAACTCCCAGGCAGGTGCCAGGCTGATTTTCAAAGATGTTTCTCAGAGATAGTCACTCACTCTTCAAAATGAAAACAACATGTGGAAGAAAACTTATGTGGCTTCACCTTCCCTTGCCAACTGCTCCATATTTTTCTAACTTCATAGCAAGTGTCTGAAAAAGGTACTCAATGAGATCATCTATCATCCCTCTAGACAGAGTTCTGCTAAAGTGCATCGTCTCGGGCTCCCTTGAGAACCGGCGTAACCGAAGGACGAGCACAGAGATGTTCACGTCGACACCAAGAACAGTGAGGAGGGGCGATGGAGCCCCAATGGCCAGGACAACAAAGGGGAGCCTGGCGCTTTATTCCGTGCACCGGGCCACAGGGAGGTGCAGAATAGGTTAGACACTGCTCTGGGCTATTACAGCTTCAAATAAAGCAGCTGTCTTTGAAAATGTGGTGATTTTTTTTTTTTCCCATCAGTAGCATCATCACCATGGTCACCACTAGCAGAATATAGCTTATACTCTGATGCACCTATATCTCAAAGGCAGGCAAGTGGGAAATACCACCCGTGGGGAAACTCATCATGGGTCTCCACATATAAAAAAATAATCAGATTCCTCCCACACTCTGGGGCTCCTGGAGACCCCAGCAGCCACATGGTATTCATGTAAATAATACCCTACCTAGCATCAAGAAAGCCATTCATTTTCTGGGAAGTTCAATTTTACATTCAAGCTTGGGAAGAGCAGTGGCCTGGATTAATTATCATGGGTTTCTGAAAGTCCTAGGAGGCATAAACAAGCCTTTATCAGGACAACAGTGAGTGACAAAGTCATGACAGAAAGTTACAAGAAACTGCCAGCTCCTCTGCCTTGGCCCTGACTCAGCTGGTGAAAGGCCCGTTATATATGTCATTGGGGTAATTCTCCCATTGCCCTGACTGGGGTTAAGAAGCAGTATTCTCCATGTTTTATAGACATGGAAGCTGAGACTTGGAATTTACGAGACTTGCCCAAGAAGTCTGAACTCACGACCTTGTATCTCAAGTAGATATTTTCTGAATTAGGTGCGTGGGATCCATACTTGACCTGAGAACTGCCCTATTGCATCCAGGACAGAGACTCTGAGGTCCAGATTCCTGTCTAACGTGTTTGAAAACGGCCCTAGGAAGAGTGCCATGTGGTTTAGAAGGTGACCTGCAGTCTAAACTCTAGGGCTTTCCCTGCTCCCTCCAAGCCGGTCAAAGGGAAGCCGTGACTCTTACAATGATCCACCATTTGTCCCCAAGAGTCAGGCGGGCAAGGGTAAGCAGGAGCCTTATCCTAAGTGGTCGATCATTGGCTTCAAATTTCTTTGAAGTCTGTTGCTTGATTTTTTTGAATATAGCATGTAAACATTGCCTGTTCCTCCATGATATACTGATGTTTAATACAAACAATGTTTTAAATGATTTACCATCAAGGAAAGTGGCACCTCCCTGCTGAACCCGGTACCGCCCCCTTCTGGGGGCTTCTCCAGGGGCTCAGCAGAAAAGAATCTTCCTGCCAATGCAGGAGATGTGAGTTCACTCCCTGGGTTGGGAAGATCACTTGGAGAAGGAAACAGCAAACCACTCCAATATTCTTGCCTGGGAAATCCCATGGACAGAGGAGCCTGGCGGGTTACAGTTCATGGGGTCGCAAAGACTCAAACACAACCGAAGCAACTCAGCATGCATGCACACATGTGGTCCCTAAGCTAGAAAAGCCATGGCTTGAGAAGGAATCAGACACTCAAAGCCAAACCCAAGACTCTCATACATGAAAATAATGACAATCCTAAAAGCAGTGCATGTATGTGCCTGTCTGTTGCGGAGGTGGTGGTTAACAGGCTAGAATTTTAGGAGTCAATCTTTTCATAGACTCCAGATCTCTCTATCAGCCCTCTGGAGACACTGATATTGAACAATTTTTCATACTGATATCATCAAAAGGGTAAATAAGATGAGGCACTTGGATTGAAAGGACTGAGCTTTTTCAACTTTCTGGACTTTCCCTTGATTATCAATACAAGGTCAGCAGAGTATTTAAAACAATAATTCTCTCTCCAGAAATGAGTTCTGTGTCTCTGAGCTCTACCTACCCTTTAAGCTTTCTGGATTTGTTGCCTCAACATCTGGCTCTGTTAAGACATTGGGGGAAATTCTGACTTCTTTTCCATTCTGACTCAGTATATTGGACCACACCCATAAATACTTTAAAAAACCTCTCACAAATGCTAAGCATTTTACAGTATTCTGAAAAAGCTTATTTATAAGAGAGACTAGTCCAAAGTCAACCAAAAAGCACAGCAGTAAGACATGGCCCTTTGCCTGCAAATTCTCAATGGAATTCACTGGTTTCTTAGACATGAAGCTGTTGGAGTTCATCTTGATGCCTTCTGTTCTAAATTGTGGTATGTTTTTCTAAGGCAAGTGAAGGGCTAAAAATGAAAGTAGCACAATTGGTATCTAACAACAAGAGTCAATGAACGTCTATAATGTCGTCTAGTTCCACGCTAGACATTGAGGTAAAAGGAAAGACTTGGTAAAACAGCTATTGTCATTCGGCCTTAATAAATATTTTAAAAATATCCAAAGGGAAACTGGATGTGGGGTATATAGGAACTTTTTATTATCTTTGCAATAATCCTGTAAACCTAAATCGGTTCTTAAAAAAAGTTCATTTAAAAAATAAAATATCCAGGCCTTTTCCATGTTTACTAACATCAAATATGAACCAATATAATTTTACTATAAAGTTGATACTATATACTCCTTACAGGAAAGGCAAGAATAATTTAACTCATTAACATAAAATCTTTCATGCAAAATCTCTATTTTTTAAAACTACAAGCATTGTTTTCTCCCCAGTATTTTGCATCTTTTACCAAAATCCTTGTTTAAGCTCAAACCTTTACCTTCAGCATTCATTTTGGATATGCATAATGCATGAGATTAATAACAAAATTAAAAGGTAGATTTCCTAAAATATAAATTCCAATTTATGCTTTTCAAGCCAGGAAGCTCTGTGCCTTAAGCAAATAAAAGGCACTTAAATGCATTGCGTTAGTTTCCTTTATCACACTGCTTGATGGAAAGAGAAAACACAAAAGGATACTGAAAAATTAAATTGCTGTCTTGCTTTGAAAATCTTTTACATAGATATTCCAAAGTTTATGTAGTAAAAATGGAAAAAGCAACACTATTTAAGTGCAATATATATCCTTTAAATTATATTATTTTTGAAACCAAACGCTTGACATTTGACTCAGTATTTCCTTACAAAAATGACAAGGAAAAAGGAACAGAATCTCCCATGGCAGTCCTGTATCCTCTCACCATTTTCTTGTAACTATACCATTTTATAGATGAAACTGCCACAGTGAAATGACAAATATAACACATAAAAGAACAAAAAAGGGCAATAAATCACCAGTGACACTACAGCCTATTAAAATGCATTCAGCTGGTGTTGCAGGAAGAATAAAAATCTCCCTTCACTTTATATTCTTCTATCTGAGAAGGAAAGTTTAGAATTCTCAAGCAACACTTCTAAGAGATGCTGAAATTCTAACCAAATTTCTCACATTAACTGTTCACATTGGCCTCCAAAACATACAGCACTGATACCCCTCGTCACTGTTTATGATGAAATGCCCAAGATGGGGTATGTGAATTGCTAATCCTCCATACTGAAACAATACAGAATTTGAATAAAGCCAGGACACCTCACTAGCTGGAAAACGGTAGGTCTTATCCAGCCACTATTTCCAATTATCAGCTTAATGAAGAGTTTGGCATTTTAATTCATAAGGAAGTCTAATGGAGGCATATTCTTTGCTTAATTTTCTCCCCAAATTCCCTCGAAAGGTCAAGTCAAAGCTCCTGAGACTGAAAATGTCTCTGGAATCATATGATACTACATTTTAGAGCACAACTGAGTATACGTGTATGTTAACTTAGTTGCACTTACTGTATTACTAAGAGCCCAAGATACTGGTGCATTCATGGAAGTGGCATAATTACTGGACTGCTTATCCCAGTCTTAACAATGATGGTAAATATAAGTAAAGAGTTCACGTCACACTTCCTTGAATTCCCATCTCTTAACACAGAGCTGGTTACACATCAAGCTTTACAAGGAGGTGAGAGGCTCTTCAATGTGATGGATGAATGAGAGGACCTCCTCTCCTAAGGCACTGATGGTAGATGCTCAGCCCTACAGCCGAGGGCTTCAGAGACTGAAACGCTATGACTTACCTCTATCAGAATTAAATAAAAGTGCTGGATGGGAGTCTGGGCATTGGAGGCCCAAGGGGCACTCTGTACCCTCTGGTCCTAGACCTGACGGCAGGGACAGGAGATCCTTTGTGGGGGATATTATTTGTTTTAAAAGTGGTGTGGAAATTAGCTCACATCTGTAAGGCAATTACATCTTTTCCAAGTGAATTCATTCTATCAAAAAATGAGAGCTGGTCTCTGAGTGCCTTTCAAGCGCCCAGCTCTAAGTGGCAGGTTGTGGAAAGTATAAAGAGATATAAAATACAGCCCTTGGAGTAGTAGATACAAATAGTTCCACACCTACTTCATAGTAGGCACAGGTAACTATCTCCAGTACAACACGTTGTAAGTCTAATGACTGAACTCTTGAAAGGGCCAGGTACAACTGTCTGGAACTGCAGATAGTGAGATTCTATCTCAGGGCCTGAATATTGCTGAGCTTTATTATCCTTTTTGTTCTTGGCCAGTTTTGATTCATACAAAGGTCCCAGTAAACAGCGCTCAAAACACATGAATTGGAGACCTGGGGCCAGACGCCGAAGGAAACCACCCCGTCTTGAAGGTCCACAAAGTGCCCCCATGACCTATGTGAGCCTGTGCCTGAAGTTTCTAACACATCTGTTTTCACGCTGATAATAGATGATCAATAACCCAGGGCAGGAACTCAGACTAAATCGGCTTCCTGGCATTTAGCTCTTCCAGTCACATTGGCTCCGTCTGCTCTTTTCCTCCACTCCTGCTCACAAAGGGCACCATGGACCCACCAGCTGGGTCTGAGGCAGAGAAGTGGACAGGCGCAGCCTGGGACTGGGAGTAAGACGGATAACGCTGTTGTGAGTGGGTCCATCTCTCTCCAAACAGTGACATAAAAGTGAAACCTTTCTATGACTTGTGCCAAAAGAAATGCTGATTAAAACGGCTTTTGTAAATGCGCTGAAAAACCATGAGTCTATTTTATTTGCAATGGAAAGGGCGACTAAATTAGAAATCTATACTATAGGTGAGAACTGAATATATGACAGTATGGCCTTTCTGTGAGAAAGAAATTGCTTATCTAATGATGAAAGCAGCCTAACTGCTTGTTTCTCTGAAAAAAAGCTGGACCTCCATCCTGAACACACTTCAGGCCAACTCTGGAGTAATTTCTAGGTGGATTCAAGAGCCAAGCAGAGAAAATACAAAAAATTCAGGGTCCNAACATCTGGCTCTGTTAAGACATTGGGGGAAATTCTGACTTCTTTTCCATTCTGACTCAGTATATTGGACCACACCCATAAATACTTTAAAAAACCTCTCACAAATGCTAAGCATTTTACAGTATTCTGAAAAAGCTTATTTATAAGAGAGACTAGTCCAAAGTCAACCAAAAAGCACAGCAGTAAGACATGGCCCTTTGCCTGCAAATTCTCAATGGAATTCACTGGTTTCTTAGACATGAAGCTGTTGGAGTTCATCTTGATGCCTTCTGTTCTAAATTGTGGTATGTTTTTCTAAGGCAAGTGAAGGGCTAAAAATGAAAGTAGCACAATTGGTATCTAACAACAAGAGTCAATGAACGTCTATAATGTCGTCTAGTTCCACGCTAGACATTGAGGTAAAAGGAAAGACTTGGTAAAACAGCTATTGTCATTCGGCCTTAATAAATATTTTAAAAATATCCAAAGGGAAACTGGATGTGGGGTATATAGGAACTTTTTATTATCTTTGCAATAATCCTGTAAACCTAAATCGGTTCTTAAAAAAAGTTCATTTAAAAAATAAAATATCCAGGCCTTTTCCATGTTTACTAACATCAAATATGAACCAATATAATTTTACTATAAAGTTGATACTATATACTCCTTACAGGAAAGGCAAGAATAATTTAACTCATTAACATAAAATCTTTCATGCAAAATCTCTATTTTTTAAAACTACAAGCATTGTTTTCTCCCCAGTATTTTGCATCTTTTACCAAAATCCTTGTTTAAGCTCAAACCTTTACCTTCAGCATTCATTTTGGATATGCATAATGCATGAGATTAATAACAAAATTAAAAGGTAGATTTCCTAAAATATAAATTCCAATTTATGCTTTTCAAGCCAGGAAGCTCTGTGCCTTAAGCAAATAAAAGGCACTTAAATGCATTGCGTTAGTTTCCTTTATCACACTGCTTGATGGAAAGAGAAAACACAAAAGGATACTGAAAAATTAAATTGCTGTCTTGCTTTGAAAATCTTTTACATAGATATTCCAAAGTTTATGTAGTAAAAATGGAAAAAGCAACACTATTTAAGTGCAATATATATCCTTTAAATTATATTATTTTTGAAACCAAACGCTTGACATTTGACTCAGTATTTCCTTACAAAAATGACAAGGAAAAAGGAACAGAATCTCCCATGGCAGTCCTGTATCCTCTCACCATTTTCTTGTAACTATACCATTTTATAGATGAAACTGCCACAGTGAAATGACAAATATAACACATAAAAGAACAAAAAAGGGCAATAAATCACCAGTGACACTACAGCCTATTAAAATGCATTCAGCTGGTGTTGCAGGAAGAATAAAAATCTCCCTTCACTTTATATTCTTCTATCTGAGAAGGAAAGTTTAGAATTCTCAAGCAACACTTCTAAGAGATGCTGAAATTCTAACCAAATTTCTCACATTAACTGTTCACATTGGCCTCCAAAACATACAGCACTGATACCCCTCGTCACTGTTTATGATGAAATGCCCAAGATGGGGTATGTGAATTGCTAATCCTCCATACTGAAACAATACAGAATTTAAATAAAGCCAGGACACCTCACTAGCTGGAAAACGGTAGGTCTTATCCAGCCACTATTTCCAATTATCAGCTTAATGAAGAGTTTGGCATTTTAATTCATAAGGAAGTCTAATGGAGGCATATTCTTTGCTTAATTTTCTCCCCAAATTCCCTCGAAAGGTCAAGTCAAAGCTCCTGAGACTGAAAATGTCTCTGGAATCATATGATACTACATTTTAGAGCACAACTGAGTATACGTGTATGTTAACTTAGTTGCACTTACTGTATTACTAAGAGCCCAAGATACTGGTGCATTCATGGAAGTGGCATAATTACTGGACTGCTTATCCCAGTCTTAACAATGATGGTAAATATAAGTAAAGAGTTCACGTTACACTTCCTTGAATTCCCATCTCTTAACACAGAGCTGGTTACACATCAAGCTTTACAAGGAGGTGAGAGGCTCTTCAATGTGATGGATGAATGAGAGGACCTCCTCTCCTAAGGCACTGATGGTAGATGCTCAGCCCTACAGCCGAGGGCTTCAGAGACTGAAACGCTACGACTTACCTCTATCAGAATTAAATAAAAGTGCTGGATGGGAGTCTGGGCATTGGAGGCCCATGGGACACTCTGTACCCTCTGGTCCTAGACCTGACGGCAGGGACAGGAGATCCTTTGTGGGGGATATTATTTGTTTTAAAAGTGGTGTGGAAATTAGCTCACATCTGTAAGGCAATTACATCTTTTCCAAGTGAATTCATTCTATCAAAAAATGAGAGCTGGTCTCTGAGTGCCTTTCAAGCGCCCAGCTCTAAGTGGCAGGTTGTGGAAAGTATAAAGAGATATAAAATACAGCCCTTGGAGTAGTAGATACAAATAGTTCCACACCTACTTCATAGTAGGCACAGGTAACTATCTCCAGTACAACACGTTGTAAGTCTAATGACTGAACTCTTGAAAGGGCCAGGTACAACTGTCTGGAACTGCAGATAGTGAGATTCTATCTCAGGGCCTGAATATTGCTGAGCTTTATTATCCTTTTTGTTCTTGGCCAGTTTTGATTCATACAAAGGTCCCAGTAAACAGCGCTCAAAACACATGAATTGGAGACCTGGGGCCAGACGCCGAAGGAAACCACCCCGTCTTGAAGGTCCACAAAGTGCCCCCATGACCTATGTGAGCCTGTGCCTGAAGTTTCTAACACATCTGTTTTCACGCTGATAATAGATGATCAATAACCCAGGGCAGGAACTCAGACTAAATCGGCTTCCTGGCATTTAGCTCTTCCAGTCACATTGGCTCCGTCTGCTCTTTTCCTCCACTCCTGCTCACAAAGGGCACCATGGACCCACCAGCTGGGTCTGAGGCAGAGAAGTGGACAGGCGCAGCCTGGGACTGGGAGTAAGACGGATAACGCTGTTGTGAGTGGGTCCATCTCTCTCCAAACAGTGACATAAAAGTGAAACCTTTCTATGACTTGTGCCAAAAGAAATGCTGATTAAAACGGCTTTTGTAAATGCGCTGAAAAACCATGAGTCTATTTTATTTGCAATGGAAAGGGCGACTAAATTAGAAATGTATACTATAGGTGAGAACTGAATATATGACAGTATGGCCTTTCTGTGAGAAAGAAATTGCTTATCTAATGATGAAAGCAGCCTAACTGCTTGTTTCTCTGAAAAAAAGCTGGACCTCCATCCTGAACACACTTCAGGCCAACTCTGGAGTAATTTCTAGGTGGATTCAAGAGCCAAACAGAGAAAATACAAAAAATTCAGGGTCCTGTCTGGCTGACCTAAAGGATAAGGAGGCAGAACAAGCTCTGGAGGGGCTAGCGGGGTCGGTGGGCTGGTGCGGTGGGGGAGCGGGGAGCCTCTGCCACCGCTTAGGCAGGGGGCGGTCACTGAGGGCCAGGTCATGGTACAGACTCTAGAATGAGTCAGCCTGTACCTGCTGTCTCTCTAGCAACACTTTGAAGGACAAGCAGCCAAGAAGGCAGGCTGTGGGGTTACCTTGGGAGTCAGTGAAAAGGTGGAGTCGGACCTCTGCCCAGGATCTAGAACAGAAGGTCCTCCATAAACAAACACTGCAGCCTCTTTGCTCCTCAGTGGGGACCTGCTTCACTAGCTTCCATGTGTTATGCGTTGTTTAGCTGCTCAGTCGTGTCTGACTCTTTGCGACCCCATGGACTACAGCACGCCAGGCTTCCAGGTCCTTCACCATCTCCCTGAGTTAGCTCAAACTCATATCCATTGAGTTGGCTATCTCTCTGAGTTTGCTCAAACTCATGTCCATTGAGTTGGTGATGCCACCCAATCATCTCACCCTCTGTCGCCCCCTTCTCCTTCTGGCCTCAATCTTTCCCAACATCATGGTCTTTTCCAATGAGTTAGCTCTTTGCATCAGGTGGCCAAAGTATTGAACCTTTAGCTTCAGCATCAGTCTTTACAATGAGTATCCAGGGTTGATTTCATTTAGGATTGATTGGTTCAATCTCCTTGCTGTCCAAGGGACTCTGAAGAGTCTTCTCCAGCACCACAGTTCAAAAGCATCCATGTGGTATGCTGCTGCTGCTAAGTCGCTTCAGTCGTGTCTGACTCTGTGCGACCCCAGAGATGGCAGCCCACCAGGTTCCGCTGTCCCTGGGATTCTCCAGGCAAGAACACTGGAGGGGGTTGCCATTTCCTTCTCCACTGCATGAAAGTGAAAAGTGAAAGGGAAGCCGCTCAGTCATGTCCGACTCTTGGAGACCTCATGGACTGCAGCCTACCAGGCTCCTCCGTCCATGGGATTTTCCAGGCAAGAGTACTGGAGTGGGGTGCCATTGCCTTCTCCGATCCACGTGGTATATATGACATTAAAAAAAGATCTCTGTCTGCTTTGAGAGTCACATGAAGGAGAAAGAGAAATTCCTTGGGGCTTATTTCATGAGAGCTTTGTTGATATACTAACAAAGATTCTCTCCACGGCCAAAGCCTAGCCAGACTCTTCTGAGTCCCTCTAACACAAAGGAATATGTGTGTCCTGAGGATGATGTCCAGAAAAGGCTGATCACACACTCTCATGTCTTTTTCCAAGTGTCACCAGTCCAGTGAGTCACTGCTGCTCCCTCAGGAAGGAGGGGGAGTGACAAGGATGCTGCTCTGGGACAAAGCCCCACGAGGCTCCTCTGAGTCTCTTCCCACCAGGCCCCCACCTGGGCCCACAGAGACTCCAGCAAAGACGAACATAATTTCTAACAGCTCAGGGCTGCATCCCTTGGGAACTCTAGGCCCCTCAAAGTGCCTGCCTCAGAAACTCAAGGCTGCCCGAAGAACTGACTATGGATTCCAGAGACCCTTGAGGACAGGGTCCCAGCTCCTAGCTTCTGTGCAACGAGAAAAGCCTGACAGACGCCAGTCAGATGGTGCTGGATGGTATCACATGGACCAACGTTTCATCTCCCCGACCCTACTGAGTTCCCATCACCTGCTCCCCACTCTCTCATCTTCCTTGTAAAGTCCCAGTCACCTCTGAGCAAGTCAGACTGGAGCTCAGCTGAGTCCCTTACAAGTTAGCAGTTAATGAATAAAATCTGTTTTCATCACTTTAGCCTATGTTGGGCTGTGTTTATCTTTGACAGCACAGGCATCTGGTACATGTATCTTTTTCAAAAACTTCAAATTTTACATAGAAATAACTGTTGGCTAGTTCTCTATTATATTTAGTACTAATTATATCTAGCAAGTAATTCTTCATGGTCTGACATAACTCAATTGTACTCAAATCCCAGAAGTCACTTTGTTTATAAACACTTTACTATATGGATCTTATCATTTTAAGATGTAGGGCTTAACCAGAACAGATGATAAAAAGTATTTGTTGAAGGAACTCATTCTCCACAGCATCTCAGAGCTGACCAGGGTTTTAAATCCTAAACAAAAATATCTTAATACAAAATAAACAGCCTAGAGTTATTTATGAAGTGAACAAAAAATCTTAAAGACAAATATCTTTCATATGCAGTTGTTACTTTCTTCCCAAAGCAGTTCTATATTACAGACAATTAATAAAGGAACTAAGAGAACCAAGTAGAAAGCAGAAGCATTTCCAGTTTCTAGAATTTTCTCTGTGTGCTCTAATTAGAGTATAAATTTTGAGGTAAGACAGGACCTTTATTCCAATTATATATTCTGTTCCCTTTCACAATTCTCTAACTATAGTGGGTTAGTAAAGTGCTGTTTTTTTTTTAAAGCGTGTGTTATAACCCATTAGTGGGAAATAAAATCAGCTTAGTAGGTAGCAACTAAATTTTTTTAAATAAAGGTGAAACAGAATAAGATAGGACAGAATAGAATAGGTCAGAGTGCAGCTTATCCAGGGAGCAGCACTGGTAGAACAATTTCTAAATCTTTTGCTTCAGTTAAATGTCTGTGTCCGTGTATATACCGGTGGTGATGTATTCTTACAGTTGACTGAGTCAAAAATTTTTAAGAAACAGTCCCAGTGCGATGCCAGACCAGCATCCTGCATCTGAGCTCCATTCACTTTGTGAATTAAACCAAGCTAACACTCATGGGCTATTTGGTTGTGTCTGACATGGAGGTCAGTGGGTTGCTTATGTTCTCTGCGCAGAGAAGGAAAGGGGCATACCATCTACACTAGGGTGGACCAAGCCAGCAAGGATTTCATCCCAGGATCCAGGCTGTGGAAGACTCACTGTCTTATCACTGTTTCCTCTACCGACAGCATCTGACAGCATGCGTAGCAGTAAAACATCAGCACAATTAAAACAAAACAGACCAGAAAACTGCTGAAGACATCATTCAGAATGCATCCCTTGTGATTTCCTGCTGACTTCTGGAAGGGCCTGCATTGATCTGGTAAACACTGCGTCAGAGATGTGAAAGATTCACAAGAGCCCCATGGACCATTTCCTAAGCAACTCAACACCACAGGACAGGCTTCGAAATCCGTGTCCATTGCCCCCACTGCTACAAAGCTGCTGCCTCTTCTCAACTGTGCAACAAGCGTGAGAGTCATTTTTCATCCATAAATGCATGTGTGTGTAGGTTTTGGTGTCACGTGTGCAAATATGTCTGATGCCAAGAATCTGGGCAACCCTAGAAAGTAAATGTACTTGTGGGAGTCAGTGCCCTCCCTTGACCTGGCACACAGAAGGTGCTCGGTTAATGTTGATCCATGACTGAATAACTGAGCTCTCAAGCTTGCATTACAACTCATGAATAAATCTATTAAAAAAGACAGAGAACACGAGCTACTTGCTATCCAATGGATGGGCTGATGCAAAGAAAGAAAAAGAAAAAGAAAAAAAAAATTAATTGATCCTGAATTTATCTGGGTAAGAGGAACCATCACCAACAGCAGCAGGGAGTACTATAAGCAATGACCAGAATAGTTTTGCACTAGTTTGGGGGGCTTATTCTAACACTCCGCCATTTTCATCCCTAATAAACCAAAGTAAACGCTGGCAATCACCTGCAGCCCTTAAAAGAATGGCTACCATATACTTCAGCTACGTCTGTTTCCCCTGCAGACTAGTTCCAAAATAATAAGGTGCCCTGGATCTGAAAGCCTTGTGAAAGACGCTGATTAATGAGCCTTAATCATGCAAGTTTTAGAAAGAACATGATATTAAAAATGTCCCTTACTTCATTTCTAGTAAACAATGGGCTAAACTCAAAGGTAGCAGCTTTAGGGAAAAATCTCAAAAAGGGTTTTTTAACTGTGTTTCCTACAGGTACTGGTTTTACAATAGTGGGGCTGACCTGTTTTTAATGTTTGCTGGCCAGAGATGGGTGCCAACTCAGACAATGGGGAGGTCAGACTTGCTGAAGAGCCCAGATTACCTTCCAGGTGATGGACACTGAACCCTNTCCTAGTAAACAATGGGCTAAACTCAAAGGTAGCGGCTTTAGGGAAAATCTCAAAAAGGGTTTTTTAACTGTGTTTCCTACAGGTACTGGTTTTACAATAGTGGGTCTGACCTGTTTTTAATGTTTGCTGGCCAGAGATGGGTGCTAGCTCAGACAATGGGGAGGTCAGACTTGCTGAAGAGCCCAGATTACCTTCCAGGTGATGGACACTGAACCCTATGCAGAGAACCATGGGCCAGGCCTGACATGTAAAGGTTTTCAGAGGAGAAGATCTATATAAGAAAAGGCATGATCTCCTAAGGAAATTTACTGTTGGGAGGAACATGTCACACATTCAGGATAAGACAGTCTCTGCGACAATCAGAACTTCACCCAGTAAAAGAAACCCACTTAAAAGAAACTTGAAAGCCAAGGCAGCAGAACTTTTAAGAAGTTTATAGCTTTTAGGCTCTGAAACAGAGGCCTGGAAATATGTATGGAATTACAGCAGGGAAAGAAGTAAAATTATCTACACTTCTTTAAAAAGCAGTCTATGGTTTTCTTGAGTCTCAGCTGCTTGATTTTCTAAAATACTAAGCTGACAGAACAGTTTAAACCTCCATCAAAAATTCTTACTATGAGTTAAGCTTTACTTTTTTTTCCCCCTGAATGGTAGGGTATATTCCTTAATTTCATACACACAGAACAGTTGCAGGAGTGGGAAATCCTATGGAGAGCAGCTGTGTTTCTTACTTGGCTTGCGTCATGCCTACAACTCATGCAATGAACTCCCACACTGGTAATGCTCTGAAAGCAGAGTTAAGAGTCCTGCCCACGTGCTGGTGTTAGAAAGCTTGATGATGGCGTGCTTATCTTGCAGGACCAAAGCTAGTCTTCTGGCATGCTCTAACTACTCACCTTTGATGTGCAGGAATCTACCGGATTCCTTTCCTATGTGAGTTTATATGTTCGTCCACACACCTTTAGAGGGATGGACAAGCTAACTCTTCCTGGTATAAAGAAGCGTGCAGTTCAATTATGCGACTCTCAGCCATTCAATTTTTTAAAAACTTCCATAAATTATTCAGTGCATTTGACTTGCAGATTTGTCTCTGCTGTCTATAAACAGTGTGCTTTGAAACAAGGATCTGTAAGGAATCCAATTGACTCTGCTCTACTCGTGGGAACTCAAAAAGCCGTCTGAACAGCGTCACCCAGTTTCGAGTGGCTTCATTTAATGAAGGCAGACGAACCTGTGGATTGCTAAATGCGTGTGCAAACTAGACCCTGCAAGGTGAAAACAGACCTCTCATGCTCAAATCTCGATGCCTTTCTAGATTAACATGGATAACTGGGGAAACATCTTTATGTGTTTTGATAGAGATCGACTTTGACGGCACTGCCATGGCAAATCCAGCAAATTTCATTCCGTATAACGTTAAGCTAGAGAGGAGCATACCGACAGACAGACAGACAGACAATGAGGTCATGCGGCGGGGCTGTGCTGGATGCAGGGGACACAAGGGCACACAGAACAATGAGCACACCACGGCATCAACGTGGGCACACGTCGGCACCGAGTGTCGGAGACACTGTCAACAAGCCTTAAAGCGCAGGAGGAGATGCAGAGGGGAGACAAAGCTGAGAAAAATGAGCAGGAGATGGGCAAGATGACTCGTCTGTACTTGAACGTCTGACCTGTCAGCTGGTCGTCGCCTGCGGCAGGGGCGATGCGAATATGAGGTGTCGTAAGCTGAGTCACGATTATCGCAGCTATGGCAAAGGAAGATCCCCAGGTCAGCATGCATGAGGGAAGAAAAAGCCAGACTGAAGCTAGGCTAGCAAGGAGAATCTCCATCCGCATATCACGTCATCTCAACTTTCTTCCAACAACAACAAAAAGAGAAGGAGATGAGAAAACCACCACCGCGAGCTGTTGAATGTTCTGAATGCGTTTCCCTTAGACAGGCTTTCATCAGGCAGTTAGCTTTCTATATAGTTGCAAGCTTGGGCTGAGATTCTGGTTAAATTGACTATAGGGGAAAATAAAAACAAAAAGTAAAAGCATTAACTCTGAAGAAAGAGCTAGACTGAACAGTGTCTTTAACTGTTACTGAGTAGAGGGTAGAAAGAGTCATTGCAAATTCTGATGATCCAAACTTGCAGCTTTTAAAATGTATTAGGTTATTTAAAATTCTTCTGCTTAAATCACAATAATTGTTCTTCTCGTTAAAATCACCTTTGTGGAGAATACTATCTTCTTTCACTAAAAACATTTTAATGTTGGGAAATTTCTCTGATCACTAAATTTTGTGTAGAGCATTTCCATTTAGGAAGTTTATTTTGTCACATTCAGGGAAAGGAAAAAAAATGCATCTCAAAACACCAGTTGAAAACAAAAAGACTAATCATTGCCTTTGCTCTAGTTATCATGGTTAACATGTGACCAGAGGAGTGATTAAGAGCCTTGAAGCAGAGCAGGCGGCCTGCTCAGGTTGCCTAAACAGCTCAGCAGCTGAGTTTAAGCGGTTAACATTTATGACACACAGATATTGAAAAAAAAAAAAATAAAGAAAATTAAAACGTCAGTTCTAACATGATACAGCTGGAAAATGATGCAAAGAAAAAATATTGGAGAATTAAAGACAGGCTTACATGAACGATTACTAATTTACACGGAACAGCCTGGGTGCTGTTAGAAATGTGGCAGTGAGTAAGGGACATAGATCATCTACCATCTGCAGACAATTAAACCCAAAACTGCCAGTGCATAATATTTTGAAATATCCTTCTGTACCGTTCAACTAGTGCTGCTCCTTATAACCAAACAGCAGCAGCCACTGGCTTTAAAAGTGGTATCATCGTCTTTCACATGTTATTAATGAAAACTTTTTAGTGTTGCTCAGTGACATGAATAAACTTAACAGTTTGGTCAGAGAAGGGAGAACTCTCAAAGTATTACAAAGAAATTTTTTTTTGGTTTGACACAGCATGTGATTTTGTGTACTGATGTAATGTTTTGGTTTGACACAGCATGTGATTTTGTGTACTGATGTAATGAATTGCAAACAGTAAAAGGCTATTTCTAAGACTTGTGACAAAGTTGGTACCAATTCCAAGTTTATACACAGAACACTTGCTTGGTCATAGATGCTGGTGTTCAACCAACATTCCTGTGAGGTTTTCCATTAACTACAGGAAAATCTGACTCACTCTACTTCTAAGAAAAATTATACTGTATCCATAAAGACTGAACATCTGTCCGATACTGAAATTGGTAAACGATAATGAACAAAAAGATTTTGAGAAGACCTATGTCAGGCAGCCATGCATTCACAACTCAAAGGAAGGTAAGCTGAAACCCGTGGCTCGAAACTCAAATGGAAAAGTCCAGGATTTTCCATCTGATTATGTTCTGCTTTGTAAAATGTTCCTTTGTGACTATTACTCTTAGTTACAAGGGATCTCTTGATTTTATTACAAATTACTATAAAATAGGGGTAAGCCAGCCCACTGCTTGCCTTTGCAAATAAAGTTTTATTGGCACAAGGCCATGTTCCTTGTTCACCCATGATGATGGCCGCTCATGTACATCAGAGGCAGGGCTGAGGGGCTGAAATGGAGATGCTGTGGGTTGGTCGGGAAGCCTAAGATATTTACTGCTAATCCTTACAGGAAAACTGGTTGTACTATGTCTTAAATACCAAAAGAACGCACTACAGAAGAGAATACTGCCTTAAAGATGGCATCTGGTCTGATAGACTTAGAGTCTCCTTTAGGGACAAAGCTACACACAGCACAGTAAACACCACGCTGGTGTGTTACTTACTGGTGGTGGGGTCTTCTGGAATTTGATGAATCAGCAGTCACCAAACTATGTTCTGTATAACTCTAGGATTCCTTGAGAAGTGAGTTTGGGTCAAATAAATTTAGAAATTTTGGGGTTGAACAAAGCTATAAACAGGTTTCTTTTTCTTAGGAACTTCTTGGGACCCTTAATACACTCAAGACATACATTATGAAGACTGTTTCAGACTGAGAAAAGGAAATATTTTCTCTGTCAAACACAGAGTGGCAAATGTGTATCATATTTATGTTTCTATTTCTAAACCCATAGCCAAATGATAGCAGATCAGCATATATGAGCAGCCTTGCTATATAATTTGTTTTCTCGTGTGTTGAATATGAGTAATTAAAAGGAATCTTAATTAGCTTTACATCTCGACAGACATTCTTTTCAGTTCTTCTTTTCAGTGTACTTTCATTCTGTAGCATCGTGGCCTAGAAAGGATGGCATGTCTTTGAACAAAACAGTGAACAGAAAAACAGTCTAGAGGAACTTCTCAAAGAGCCTGGTGATTAAAAAAAGAAACATTCACATTTCTGAATATAGTTAGAAATTGTATCAGGACAATAGAAATCCTTCAAAGTTTCCTGAAGGTCTCCCAGCAAACTGCATTGCCATACAAATGTAAGTTAAAGACTACACTTAGAAACAGTGAAGCATTTGTGTACAGAAAATTCACCTTTAAAATACGACATTAAAATAATGGTTTTGTTTTCTTTTTCTTTAGGGTTTATATCTGACTCCTGTAATAGTTTTGGAGAGAATTCAGCATGTGTTTTCATGCAGTTTTTGTCTTGATTTCTAGCTATACTGCTGCTATTCAAATCACAGCAAGGACAGGAAGACAAATGACACCCTCCCTTGAATACCAAAAACAAACAAAAGCCTCCAAATTTTTATTAACTCAAAATCTTCAAAATTTAAAAAGTGATACATTTATACTTGGATATACATCTATACTTAGAAGTCTTATAGACTGCACTCTGCCTGATACAATAGGCCCTCAAAGATTTTTCATCCTCTTAGATTTGCTGAGGCTTGTTTTGAGTCCTTGAACATGCTCAATCTTAGAGCATGTTCCATGTGCACGTGAAAAGAATGTGTGCTCTGGTTTTTCTGGATGTAATGTCCTGAAAATATCAATTAAGTCTAGCTGTCCTATTGTTATCATTTAGGGTCTCTATTGCCTTATCAGTTCTCTGTCTGGAAGATTTGTCCATTGATTTGAATGGGGTGTTAAAGTCTCCTACTATTGTTTTATTCCCATCAGTTTCTCCCTTTATGTCTGCTAGTATATGTTTTATGTATTTAGGTGCTACTATATTAGGTGCACCCCCACTCCAGTACTCTTGCCTGGAAAACCCATGGACGGAGGAGCCTGGTAGGCTGCAGTCCATGGGGTCTCAAAGAGTCGGACACGACTGAGCGACTTCCCTTCCACTTTTCACTTTCATGCATTGGAGAAGGAAATGGCAACCCACTCCCGTGTTCTTGCCTGGAGAATCCCAGGGACGGGGGAGCCTGATGGGCTGCCATCTACGGGGTCGCACAGTCGGACACGACTGAAGTGACTTACCAGCAGCATATTAGGTGCACATAAGCTGACAACTATAATATTCTCTTCCTCTTCCTGTATTGATACTTCAATCATTACACATATCCTTCTCTATCTTTCTTTATAGACTTTGTTTTAAAGTCTGTTTTGTCTGATATGAGCATTGTGATCCCCTCATTCTCTTGTCATTTCTGTTTGCATGATGTATCTTTTTCTGTCTCCTCACTTACAATCTATGTGTGTCCGCAAATATTTTTTAAAAATAAAAAGTATAACAAGTTTCCAAATGTATATATTGTCAAGGAGAAACATAGCTGTCATTATGTCATGGAAAACATTATTTTATGGGAGATTAAGGCAAAGTATACAGTTTAAACTAATTATTGTATCAGTTGGAATGACTATACCTCATTTAAGACAAAAATTCTAACCGACTAACAAAACAAATTTTTACTTTTAAGTGTACCCTCTCAGTTTAGAATTGATTATCAACAAAGTCTTCCAAAATTAGCAGAAAGGAGTTTCCACCGTACTAGTTACTATAAGGCAGCCATAAGGGATGTACACCGATTCCTAAGACACAGTTAGATCAAGCGGTCTTAAAAAGAATTCAACTATAAACATGTGAATGTGATTAAAAATCAAAAATAAAAACTAGGAAAATTTCTATGTATTCTACCATAAAGATTAAAAAGAATTCTATGAATTGGGAGAGTAACCCCCAAATATCAAGTACTAATATAGTGTCATCATACAATGTCTTTTTAATGTAAGAGACAGAATAATCTGGAAAGAGTTTGCCTATAGCTAACAATCAAAATAAAGCTATATATACTTATGAGGAAATTAGATATATATACATTAAAGGAGGATACATAAAAATGCAGATGACTCTTCAACATATAAAGACATGTAATAACACATCTTAGGTAGTTTCCTGTGTCCAGTTTTTACGAGGCTTTATATTTGAGATGACTAGTGCCAAAACATACCCTTGAAATATGATTAAAATAATCACTACATTAAATTTCAAATTAGCATGAACTACATCTTTAAGAGACATATCTGTGTTTGAAATGACAAATTAGTTCCTTGTGGAAAAAAATCTACTTCCATACTTGCTCTATAAAGACACATGTCAACAGTTGTTTCATGAGAATATTGAAATCTTTGTAAATTCAAAATGCTGCTTAGGATAGTGGTGTAGTGTCTGAAAATTCAGTTAAGCCACTATACTGCCAGCAGTATGTGGCAGGAACAGTCAAGGTGTCTGAACTCTTTTACATTTCAAACATCTTTATGATATGGTGTCAATAATATAATCAGATCTGCCTGTTTCTCTGTTTTGACTGGTCAAGATGGAATGGCTTCCTTCATTGCAAAATCAATTTTAGTATCAATCAGAAAAAAGTATCTGATTATAAAGGTGATGAAACATTAGACAGTGCAGTAAAGGAAGGTTGCTGAATCTGTAAATGTAGAAATTAATGAAATAAAATTGTATCAAACACTGTAGTTTCACCCACAAGGAGAGTATTTCCCAAGGTTCCCTCCTTGGTGATGATTTTATGAACAGGAATAACAATGGGATGCAATGAATATTAAAATCTATTTCCCTCTTTCTCCCCAAAGTTTATTTGATAGAATAGAGTTTATTGGTGTGTAAATGTTTGCAAATTGACTCAGAAAATCTGAGCAGGGAAATATTTAGTCAATCAGGTCATCTGATTGCTTAATCATCCTTTGGTGAATTGAAAAACAAATTACAATATTGATTAAATCTAGTTGATGATGGAAGAAAACCATCCAAATCACCATCTAATTCAATCTATTGTGAAAACAGCAAACATCAGATTTCCATGTTTACTACTGTGTTATTTATATAGTTACGTAACTATGCAAATGAACAAGATAGCAGATATTTTGTTGTTTTGAGTCAACTGGGCACTGACTCAGTTTTAGTAAAAATGAGGACAGATACTCGTACACTGCAAAAGCACGAGTGGCCAGAGGTCTGCCAAGTGAAAAGCCAGGAGATACAGGGAAACACTGGTGTAGGAGTCCAAACACTTGGGATCAAGCCTTGACCCACAGATTATTAGATGGGTGTCACTGGCAGGTCAATTCATCTCCCCAAATACGCATTTTTCTCATCTCCGAAAAATAGCAATTTGTGTCTGTTTTCACAGTAATTTAGAAGAAATAAATGAGAACATGCATATGAAAGCAATTTTAACTTTCAGCTGTGACATGAAAGGCAAGGCATTATAAATTAGGCATTCTGGAACTGGGTTTTCAGAATTCAATAAAGCAATCTGAGCATGGGTCATGATCTGGAGGCCTAAGACGGTCAACACCTCACTCAAAGGCCTTATCATATTGTAATAATTAATAGTTAAAAGTGAATTACAATTTAGAAAACACACCAATGTCTCTAGCTCCATTTTTTAAAAATTAATTTAGCCCTACAAACAAAGGCTCTTAATCAAGTACACTATGACATAAAGAATTGAGTATTTTAAAATCAATATAAGGAGATTCTTGGAAATACAGCTATGAGCTCATGAGGACAAACAAAATATAAATGAGCTAAGTACATTCTACAAGGCCTGACACGTAATAGGAAACCAAGGATATCTCTCAAGTCAATGGGACAAAGAGGTCATGTATCTTCAGGAACTGAGAATTTTGAAAATGCCAATGGGCACCTGTCATCTATTTAAACTCTGCTGCCTGAACGTTAAACGACAAAAACAACAAGATATTTTCATCCAACAGAAGTCATCAAGGGAGTCCCTGTGATCTGACGAAATCTGGGGCTTTCCACTGTCCTTTCTAAATTCAGCCTCATAGCATGTGCTCACTGTCCTCATGTCTTGTCTAATGATTTGCAAGAGTGTATCTAACTACAAGTGTTAATGTATGTTGCCTTGTTCTCATGTAGCTTTGGCCATTTCTAAAGGCATTTATACACTTCCATGGGATGGTTAAAAGCAGACTGCAAGGTTGACAAGATGAGGTCACGGCATGTATACGCGCACATGCACGCACGCGCGCGTACACACACACCCCTAGAGTCTCTTCTTTAGGTGCAGAGCTTATGCTGATTCACCCTAATCTACACCTCTTCCTTGATCACATTTTTTCAGGATTATAACCAGGCCTGGGAAACAGAAGGTCCACAGTAACATCTCCTGGTCCCTGGGTTGAGAGAGACACACATCCCCAGTGAAAAGAGCCCAAGCAGACTCTGTTTTACAATTATAACTAGATAATTGCTTTAAAGGGTTTCCTTGGTGGCTCAACATTGAAGACTCTGCCTGCCAATGCAGGACCCTTTGGTTTGATCCTTTGGTTGGAAAAGTATCCTGGAGAAGGGAATGGCAGCCCATTCTAGTATTCTTGCCTGGAGAATCCCATGGACAGAGGAGCCTGGCAAGCTATAGTCCATGGTATTGCAAGAGTCGGACACAACTTAGCAACTAAACAACAAATTACTTTAAAACAGCAGGAGGTAATGTACCGTCCTGCATCTGAAGTTCTCTAAACACAGTATTACTAGGTAGGGTACTGTGGTTTAAAACATGGGTAGGAGATCATATAAAAAGTAATTCTATTTTAATAGAATTTTAAAAAAGATAACCACTGAAAACTGCTTTGAAACACAGCAATATGACTTCTTATTTGAAAAAAAAATCTACATGACACACAGTTCACTGCCATACAATCCTAATACATACATGGAACATACACACGTACAACACACTTCTTTCAGTGACGTGAACATTTCAAGAAGTTTTGAAATACCGTCTAAAATTGGAGAGGACAGATACCAGAACAACCCACAGTTTCAACCTACCTTTTGTGGCCACTCGGACACAGTCTATTTTGGTTTCCTGTGTTAAATAAAGAGGGGAGAAAAATCACTATTCATGTTGTCTGTGAAACCAATAAAATCTCTGCAGTTCTCCTTAAATACAGATAAGGGGAGGTCTCATTGTTCCAAGTGTGGCATTAATCACACGTGATTACTCCCTGGACTGTGCTCTGATACATTTTCTGGCTCCAGGGATGGTGGTGGTGGTACTTGTGGGCACCTGTCAGCAGGGGGTGGGTAGGAGCTATGCACAGAACTGCCTCCGCCTGGTGGGGGCCCCCAGCTCCCTTCTCCAGACCCCTCACTGACTCCCTGTGCAAACACTCGTGGGGAAAACCTGTCTCCCTGATTCTCACTGGCCAAAGGCAGTCGTGGTGCTGAGACCCATGCTGTGAAGGAAAAACCACTGTTGTGTCTGAAAAAGTCACCCTTTTCTCTAAGGAGACTTTCTTGTCTCATGAGAGCTCTGGGTTGGTCTAAATAGGAAAGGGAAGAAAAATTAAAAAACAACTTGATAGTTTGTATTTTGTTTTCATTTTATCTTTCTAAAGCTGTTTTCTCTTAGGAAAGAAAAAAAAAAAAAGATAACTAATTTAGTCCCAGCTATAGGAAGCATAAACTCTTGTGGCACCAAAGAAATGGGACAGAATATGCTGAAAAGACAGATGTTGTGAATCTCACAAAATTGTAAACGAGCTAAATGTACGTGCTGGAGCTGTGCTGCTTTCCTGTAAAATAGTAAGCTAAGCAGAATTACTAGCCAACTTTTGGTAACAAGTAAAAACTGAAAATAAAAACCATCCCATTGACAATATATTCTTCCTACTGAAACCACATACAAATATGTTTGTTTCTTCCCAGGGATTTCTCCAGGTGAAAATAATTTTTAAAAAGAGAGAATAAAACATATTTATTCCAAGTAAAAACACACAAAAGCATGACTTCCCTTCTTACGACTACAATATGTGATTTGACTGTGTTCGCATTAATAATCCTGAACAGCCTAAGTAAACAGCCATTTATAAAACTTACCCCATTGGCTCTACTAGCTGCTTGGAAGTAAATTCTGTAGCTTTTATGGGGAAGGAGAGGAGTGTTCCAGTACCCGTTGTAAGTCTTATTATCACCAATAGTAAAGGGCTGAGCTGCTTGGAGGCTGTTGGCTGGGAATTCTGCAGCGAAGTAATACTGGGAATTCAGTATGGAGGCGTTCTGGAAGTGGATGGGCACCGGGTAGCATTTTAAGATTTCTGTGGTCTTTTTCGTTCTTCGAGGACGCTCTTCCTCAACCACTATTTGGTAGACACTAGAAAAAAAGAGAGTATTCTCAGTGATGGTTTAGGAAAACAGAGCTGAACCTCTTTTGTTCAATTGCATGGACCCACAGGACACCCCAGATAAACAACAAACTGGACAGAGTCAGTAATAAGGGCTTAGTGCCTCGTGGACATGGACTGCACACTTGCTCCATGAACGAGACAGAAAGTGCTTAGAGTTCTTCCACAGAGCTCTCTAACCCTGAAAAGACAATTTCTGGAAGGAAAGAAAATTCACCATAGTTAAAACATTTTTATATAGCAATTTCTGCTGTTGATGTGAGCACAACACCAAGACAATGTTCCTCTTACACAGTATTGAAGATGAATTTGTAGAAAATGAACTTGGTTTAACCAATCAACAAAACTATATTAGCTGTAAGTTCATTGAAAAAAGCAACATAATATTTTCTTCAGTGACATCTTTATCAGGTCACAAGATACAAGGTGTGATGATTCAGGCTAACCAAGGTGTAACTTCCATATATATATTTTTTTTAATTGGAGGATAATTGCTTTAGAATATTGTTTTGGTTTCTGCCATGCATCAACATGAGTCAGCCACAGGTATACATATGCCCCCTCCTTCCTGAACCTCCCTCCCACCTCCCACCCAACCCTACCCCTCTAGGTCATCACAGAGCACCAGATTTGAGCTCCCTGTGTCGTACAGCAAATTTCCACTGGCTGTCTATTTCACACATGGTAATGTACACGTTTCCATGCTACTCTCAATTCGTCCCACTCTCTCATTCCTCCACTATGTCCACAAGTCTGCTCTCTCTGTCTGCATCGCCACTGCCGCCCTGCAGATAGGTTCATCAGTACCATCTTTCTATATTCCACTTATATTAAACTAATTGAAGAAGATACATGCACTCCAATGTTCACTATTTGCAATAGTCAGGACACGGAAGCAACCTAGATGTCCATCAACAGATGAATGGATAAAGAAGTTGTGGTACATATACACAGGGGAATATTATTCAGCTATAAAAAGGAACCCATATTTTCTTATATTCCTTTGCATTCACCATATTCAGTCAGTGGAAAGACAGGACATTAGGAATGCAGGAAAAAAGGCATTTGCATTTCAAAAGTCAACAACTTGGAGTCAAAAAGAAGTTTCTAAGAGGAAATCATGAACAGGGCATTTGAATCACATATAAAGATAAGATGGGGCTGAGTATTCTAAGAAGATGCTGTGAGTTCAGATGTCCCCTGGGGGGACTGGGTCTCCTGGTTCCTACCCACCTTTCTCTCAGCACCCCTTTTCAATGTTTGTGAAATTTGAATTAGCCTTAGGGGAATGGGAGAGACCTTGAAGGGATGGATTTCTTTACTGAGATGCTTACATTCACTAGAATGATGAACTTGTGTGCAGTTCGGTTGGAGAAAAAAAATGATTCTAATACAGAGAAACCTTGGCAGCAGTTTTGAAAACCTGAATCCAGATTAGATTGCAAGTTCTTCTGACAAGGAGATGTACCTTTTTCTTACTTTATCAGAAAAGCACCACAACTCCCCGAGCACAAGTCTGATTCTGGCGTTGCTCAGCATGGACACCCGTTTAAGCTGGGGAAACAGAGCAGGAGGGAGGTGCTTTCCACCCCCACCAGCTGGAGTCAGCAAGGGGAGGTCTCTCTCTATGCTCCTGTCCCTGTGAACTTGGGATTTGCACCTGGTGAATCTCCTGCTTCTGGAAGTACAACCGCTTAGCACGTTCTATTACGGCCATGCCATGCAGTAGCCGTTCAGTTTGCAATTCTGTTTCAATAAAAATTGACGGTTGTAGAACATGAGACTGATTGCTCACGAGGCAGGGGGTCCAGCAGGATTACAGTGTAATGATAAAGAGCTTTCTGAGCAGGGAGGTAAACTCAGCAAAGAAAATAGGACTCTTTCTAACCTCAAGACGTTTTTACCGTTCCTGCAGGATGTTCCACCAAACCCTGTGGTGTTCTCACCTGCAGGATGGATGCAACATGGAAGGAAGACGTTAGGGAGGACCTCCCTCTAGGGGTCAGGGACAAGGAACCCAGACAGAGGTGAAGTGGGACCCTGACTTCACACCCCCTTCTCTTTGACCTCTTACATCTACAGTCAGATGTGGCAATTACAGTACATCTGCCAAGTTCCTGGACACTACTCCACTAACTATGGGATTGGCTAACCTTGATGATGGCATGCAACCAACAGAATGTAACAGAAGGACAACGTGCAACTCTCACGGCTTCAGTCAGAGAAGTGCAAACATCACCGAGAAACTGTGGCTCTTCTGCAGGGCTTGATGTTGGGGTGGCCGACACTGGCATGTGTACCATTTAAGCTCTACTCCTAATTCTGCTAAAACTTGGCTTCTAAATTAATGTCTTTGGATCTTATTTTTTTTCCAGTGAAATGAGAGAATCAGATGGATCTCCAAGGGACATTTTATATTTTTTATTCAGCATACAAGGACTACTCTGGCAAGATGGACAAATCAAAAAATAATTCATTGCTTTGCAAAGAGATTCTCCATTAAATAACTCTGAACATTGGCTTTCTTCTATTAGAAATCTTTCCCAGTTTATTTGATATATGACATGATGTTCCAAATTCCACTTTAAAATCAATTTCTTGGAAGTCTAGTATACTATAATAGATAAAAATGTAGATATATGAAGATTTATGCAAAGAAAAAAATTGTAGAAATTATTTCATACAGGAAATACTAGCCNACAAGGACTACTCTGGCAAGATGGACAAATCAAAAAATAATTCATTGCTTTGCAAAGAGATTCTCCATTAAATAACTCTGAACATTGGCTTTCTTCTATTAGAAATCTTTCCCAGTTTATTTGATATATGACATGATGTTCCAAATTCCACTTTAAAATCAATTTCTTGGAAGTCTAGTATACTATAATAGATAAAAATGTAGATATATGAAGATTTATGCAAAGAAAAAAATTGTAGAAATTATTTCATACAGGAAATACTAGCCCAGGAGCCTTGCATATGTAGGTTTTATTTTCTGGTCTTACTGAGGAGAGAACTGAGGTTCAGAGGTGAAGTGCCCATTCTCTTTGGGGCACACAGTTAAGTAAAGCTGATGTGGTCTCCTGATCATCAGACGAGACAGTCACTTCTGCATCTTGTGAGACTTAGAATGAAGTGGGCATGAAGTATATATATTTGAAAATATAACATAATCCAGAAGTAATGTCTACTTTATGTACCTTATATGTAATATATAGGGAGGAAATATACTGATAATTGCTAATAATATGCTTTGCTAAAATCTAATACTAAGTCTATTTTGGATTCATTTCCTGAATATACAAGGCCTGAGAGAGGAGGAAATTACCAAGGAGAAGTTCTGTGATAAGATAATGCGGTTAGATTGCAAGTCTATGCTGTATGATCCACAAATAAACAAGAACTGGAGAGAATCAGAAGTTGCATCTCCGTTTCTTCTCCCCCACTTCCATCACCTCCACTTCTCACTTTTCATCCGTTTCCACCTCTCACCTTTGCTAGTTTTGCCCAGTGCTACTCTTTTATTAATTCAACAAATATATTTTGAGCCCCTAGTATGTGCCAGGCACTGCCCTGCTTTAACTTGAACAATATATTTGACACTCCCTAAGGCTTCCCAGGTGGCTAAGTAGTAAAGAATCCACCTGCCAATACAGGAGACATGGGTTTGGTCCATGGGTTGGGAATATCCTCTGGAGAAGGGAATGGCAATCCACCCCAGTTTTCTTGCCTGGAGAATCCCATATACAGAGGAGCCTAGTGGGCTACATTCCATGAAGTCTCAAAGAGTCGGACGCGACTTAATGACAACAACAATAAGAGAAAGACAGTTTCGGTTTGGAATTGAAATGTCATCTAAGTGAATATGAATGAAAAAAAATTAATTTTTCCAATGAGCAAGTTTATGAGGATCATATGAAAATTCAAGGACTAAATGATTATTTAATGGGCTTGATTTTAACCAGCTGGCATGTTAGGCCATACACTCTACTCCAGATATATTACTTCTTAAATAGCCACCATCTACTCATCTTCAGATATATTAAAGGAAGAAATAAGTAGACCAGAGCAATTTCAAACCCCGAATGTCTTTTCATCCTTGCTCCACGAGACAAATTAGATTTGCAAGCATCCAGACCTCAAATCTATTTGCTCTTTAATAATTTAAGCACTGAAAGGTCAGGCAGCTCTTTTCTATCCCCCTCTATCAAAGTCCAGGCGCTAATGAAAAATGGCCAGGTCCCTTCTCTTGCCCAGTGGCCACACGCTGCTGGCCCCTGGTTGGAAATTAACACGGTATTGACAACCAGGTCAACAGTACCTGGACAGAACTCGATGACTGATGTGTTTTCTTTTGTACAAATAACGTCATCCCCACTGATGATATTCATAAGAACTTTCCCATCACAAGTGTTAGCTAAAAAGCAGCTTTGAAAATTTCACTGTTTGAATGCTTCTCCTAAAAGGATGATTGGGAAAAAGGGAAATTCTCAAGGATGGTAAACCAAATAGAAGCTTCTAGCTTAGTGAGCTGAATTAAAATTCTATTATCTTTTTAATGTATTAATCATATTCTTTTTGTTTATCAGTCACACCATTGCTAGCCTTCTTCCACCACTATTTTGGAATTTAAAGTAACACAAAACTTTTCTGCAGCATTTGCAACATGAAAGCACAATAAACTGTGAGGATTAATCTGCCAAAAATGTGACATCATTATATCCAAACTGTCTTACGGAATGAGGTTTAAAGTTTAATTGATGCTAGGCTTTCCTACAACAAAACTCTAAGCCTCTTAAAAGGAGAATAAGAAATCTGCATTTACACAGAATAGCCCTTGAAGTATAACCTAGGAAAGAACATCTGAACATCTTTCATGGACTTTGTTAAACATAAAAGTTCAAATGCGATGAAATGGTTTTGGTATTTTCTAACTTTGAAGAGGTTGGGGATAAGCCTGCTGCAGATGTGAGACTGGCTTTAAAATGTGCATCCTAATTCTTTTCAAGATTAAGCCTTTAGTTGTAAGTCCATTCTTCTTACCTACTTACTCTGTTCCTTATCAGCATAAAATATTGAAGGGTTATCCAACTAGATGGACTTGCGCGGTGGCTCAGATGGTAAAGAATCCACCTGCAGTGGAGGAGACCTGGGTTCGATCCCTGGGTTGGGAAGATCCCCTGGAGAAGGGAAAGGCTACCCACTCCAGTCTTTCTTGCCTGGAGAATTCCATGGACAGAGGAGCCTGGTGAGCTACAGTCCATGGTGTCACAAAGAGTCGGACATGACTGAGTGACTAACACTTTCCCTATCCAACTAGATAGCAGAATGTTGGGTAAAGAGGAGAGATGAGGGGAGAAAAGTCCTGATATATTTCATTGTTGCTTCTGCTAGTCCTTTAAAGTTGGTGTTTCTCATCATGTCAAAGGCTTAGAATAGTGTTCATTTTGTAACACTTAATAGTAACTTGAACTTGATTTGCAATTTTTGGTAAAAGCCATCTATTTTCTCTTTTCAAAAAAGAATAGAGGGGGAGGTGAAGAGAGAGAAGGGGTGATGTTTGGAGACAGTTACATAGAAATTTACAATACCATGTGTAAAATAGGTAGCCAACGGGAATTTGCTGCATGACTCAGGGAAATCAAACAGGGGCTCTGTGACAGGCTGAAGGGTGGGGTGGGGAGGGAGATGGGAGATAGGTCCAGGAAGGAGGGGACATGGGTGTACCTATGGCTGATTCTTATTGATGTATGACAGAAAACCACAAAATTCTGTAAAGCAATTACCCTTCAATTAAAATTTAAAAAAAGAATTGAATCTAATATCAACAGCTTCTTGAAGATTAGCTCTTTGTGGGGGGGTGAGGGAAAATGAAAATATAAATTATATGCAAAATGGGTAAAAGAAATGTGTAATTCAGGTTTATTTATGCAATAACACAGACTGCATTTCCTTCCTGTTCTTTTCCCAGTCATTTCCTTTCCCCAAACCTGTCAGCATTTACTGAAATGACACCCTGAAGATCAGAGTGACTTGGCTCAACTGAACAACATTTTAAAAAATATTGCCACCAGTTGAAAATTAGGGGAGAAAAAGGTCAGCTCAGTAAAGTCAATGTGTTTATCATCATGCCTAGGATCCATGTAACATGGGAGCTGAGAGCAGCTGAACAAGCATGTCCTGCTTATTGACTCACAGATGAGATCTGGTCACAGTTTTCCATGGACAGTGGACCCTGGGTAACACACGGTGGTCGAGTATTCTGTGTTGGCCACTTTCATTTCTCTTTGTCCTGCTCTGTTCTAGATAAGACTGGCCTTCTACTGCTGTGGCACACTTGCAGGGTACCACAAATAAAACCGATGTTCTTGCAGCTGTAATTCATCATCAGGAGCTTGCCTGGCATCCCTAAGTTACTTCTGTACTGAGTGTGTGTGCACGTGTGTGTGTGTGCATGTGTGTGTGTGTGTGCATGTGGTCCCACATCATACTGTTCTGCTAGTTAGTGATAAATCTGACATCATAAAATATTAATTATAGCTGAAAGGTTGGGTGAGAAATATGAACTCATTTACTGCTCCATATTGTGAACAAAGGGAAGGGAGGGAAAAATCCTACAGTTATGGAGGTCTGGGGTAATAAAAGGACAACTGGAACATTAGACTTGGGCTGAGAAGCTGTGTAAAAGGCCATGTGTTATTAATCTTCACAACAGGCACCAAACTGCAAGTAAATTAGTCCAAGATGGAACATCTTTAAGAGTGACTTCTCCCCCTTTTGACAAATGAAGATGCTTTCCTTTGCACATTTCATTTCACTTATGTTTATCATAATGTAATCATCACAACCGCATAACAAACACATGACTGTAAAAATTATAACCCAAAGTCCCCTACTATTTTTAAAAGCTCTTTTCCCTAACTTGCTCTAGGGTTTTAAATAAAACTAGAAAAACTGAATACTATCAGAGCCACACTAAATATCTTCATTGTTGTATGTTTATATTATATTTAATTCAGAATCTTTCAGTCTCTAAAAGTATTCACAGCAATAGTGCAGGCCAGGTGAGATGTGCACGCATGAGTTCACAGTTGTGTCCAACTCTTTGCAGCCCCAGGGACTGCAGCCCACCAGGCTCCTCTGCCCATGGGATTCTCCAGGCAAGAATACTGCAGTGCATTGCCATGTCCTCCTCCAGGAATCAAACTCACATCTCCTGCACTGGCAAGTGGATTCTTAAATGCCATTGTCTAGAAGGGGCAAGAGAACAGTGAACTGAACCCCACACCAGGGGAGTCAGTCCAGCTCTATCACCAAATCACCCCCTGACCACTGGGGTCCTTTCAGCTCTGATATTTCATAGCTCCTGGTACTAGGTCAGGCAAGCTGTGACATCGATGAGTGAAAGAAAGTTATTTTATCCATACTTCCTTCCTTTCTGTGATATTTCTCACATGCAAGCCCTGTAAGAGGCACAAGGGAGGAAGAAAAAGAGGAACAAAGACCAGACTGTCTCCATGTTGACAAGCACAGCCTTGGGGTGTTAGAAGCAGGTTTCTCAAACTGAGAACTGGGACGAGATGGTGATAAGGGTTTGTACCAAGTGAAGGAAGAAGCAGGAAGCAGTCTCTGTCTATATCAAAGTCTCCCGTGGCATCAGCTGCTCCGGGAACGTCTGATCTGGGCCTAGTGCCCAAACGCTCCTGCTGCTGCTGACACCCAAAGACTGTCCTGTGCTGCCTACGGCCACCAACTTTCCCCCAAAATTAAAGTCAAAGCAACAACAACAAACAAAAGAGCGAATGTCTTTGTGGTCCCAGCGCAAACCCTATTTCACTACAACCCCCTGGTGTACAACGTTCCACCTAAGTCCCAGCAGGTCTTCCTGTCTGACTCATCAGAGCCTGCCTGCAAAGCTCCCAAGACCCCTGGGGACCCTTCATCAGTAGGGCTGAAGACTGAGGGTAATGGGCCGGACTGTGGCTCCGATGCCTGTGGGAAGAATCCTCGGGTTTCCCCAAGAGGATCCCTGGGAGTGGCTGGGTTTTCCTGTTTCCATGGTGCCCAGATCCTACTAGAAGGACACTGAAGGGCCTAATGAGCAGGGCTGAGTGTTGACGCCCGTCCCCTGTGATGCCCAAGGGGAGGAACAAGAAGCAGGTCCCTCTGCTCCTCGAGGTCTCTGCTCCCCACCCCAACTCTCCCCAGGCAACCTGGCAAACCTGGAACGACCTTTCCTACCTTCTACAATCCGGCCGCAGGTAACAACAGCCATCATGTCTCAATTCTACTATTTCATTTGATATCCACTGTAATTACGAAGATCAAGTCAAAATATTACAGATATGTTGGTTGGTTGGGGGGTGATGGCGGCAGAATCTGGCAGCGGGGTGCCCTTGCTGCCTCCCCAGGCCACAGGTGGCCCCCTGCCTGGTCCTGTCCCTGAACACGAGGCCTGTGTGCCTGGCCTGCAAGCCCTGGGGCACCAGGCTGGGGTTCCGATCTCATACGCAGAATCCTTCAGAGGGGGTTACGTTCAAGAAAAAGAAAATCTGAGACAGGGGAAGGACAGAGAGGCAACATATTTTCATGCACAAGAGCAAGTTTTGAAATGGTCTTGGAGGGAAAGTTAAATTAAGTTCCATCATATAAAAGCTCAGCTACACCTACTCTATTATTTTTATCTTCCCCTGCCATTTTTCAGGTTGCTTTCCAAGGGTTCTGGAAGAACAAACTTAGTTTCCAAAATGAACTTTCAAAGAGATGACTGACACTGTCATCCTAAAAGCAACTTTAATAAAAATGATCTTTGTTTCCTGGCAGTAAAGGGATCCAGAATATTATTTTTCAATACGAGAAAAGTCACCCCAAATCAGGTGGCAGGAGGTGGTGGTAATAAGAGGCCTAGCACAGTTGCTGTGAACACACTCGGTAGCAATTCAGCTATCAGTTCAGTTCAGTTCAGTCGCTCAGTCGTGTCCAACTCTTTGCAACCCCATGAATCGCAGCACACCAGGCCTCCTTGTCCATCACCAACTCCCGGAGTTCACTCAGACTCACGCCCATCGAGTCCGTGATGCCATCTAGCCATCTCATCCTCGGTCGTCCCCTTCTCCTCCTGCCCCCAATCCCTCCCAGCATCAGAGTCTTTTCCAATGAGTCAACTCTTCGCAGGAGGTGGCCAAAGTACTGGAGTTTCAGCTTCAACATCATTCCCTCCAAAGAAATCCCAGGGCTGATCTCCTTCAGAATGGACTGGTTGGATCTCCTTGCAGCTATAAAAAGTCACAAAAAACTGAGCCTGTATAGTAATAGAAAACTGAAGTTTTACTGTTAAGTGACATTTTGGTCTTTGTGACTGTGTACCAATGAAAAAAGGAAAAATTTTAGGGTGGAAGTCAGGTACTTAGAGCTGTTTTCCTTAACCAAGTTTAGCAACGGATAGAACCTTTACAAAAGGTTCCAGAACTGTGACAAAAGAACCTTTAACCCCAAAGGTTTAAGGTGCTCTTTAGAGGTTACAATTCTTCAATAAAAGAGAGGGAACAATTTAAAAAACCATTAATAAGCATTTCAGAAGAATTGGTATTTTCTTTCTTTATTCTTTGGGGACTATTAAGATGCTAAAAGGAAAAAAAGAACATACAGATCAATAAAAAAGGCTGATGAATTTGATCAAAACAATCCAAAACACTAAAGCAACTCTGTTCAACCCAAGTCCTTCAAGTATCAAAATGTATTTTGGTGGTAAACACTGAACAGATTCTGATGGAGTTAGACTTGACCAAAAGTTTTACAAAGTCTTAAAGATCATAAAAAAGAAATAATAAAAACAACCACCCCAAACCCCTGCTTCTAACTTTTAAGAATTAAGATTCTTAATATTGATAAGCCCTCAAGATTGCAAGGATCACAATCTAAAGACAAAGGTGTGATATGTTTCCTTAACCCTGGAAGAGACAATGAAGAAAAGACACTAATTTTCAGAAAAGCTCTTGTTGGCAAAGGGAGACGCAATCACCTTGGTTACAAAGAGATTCTGCTGGGATGATGTTTGCAGTGTGGACGGCTCCTGGGAGGCGCCTTGCAGGCCACGTAGTGTTGTACAGGGAGAGCATGGCTGTCAACACCCCGCCCTGACCCGAGACCTCAGTTCCTTATCTGTGCACAGAGCACGGGCATCTGAGCAGGAAGTCTGTTCTGATGATTAGAATCATTTCATAAAGGACCAAGCATGGGTCTGACACATTATAGCTGTTCCATCGAAGTCACAATAATGCTTCATTTTTTATTATCATAATTATTATTCCTGTCAGATCATCACTGAGGCTCAGGAGTATTTTACTGGGACTTAGAAGCTTTCCTGTAACACAGGCATAAGACAAGGGGCTACTCTGTTGTCTATAAGACATGACCGTCTTCACAGACTGGAATAGCATCAACAGTTATAAGAAGAGCTTTCCTACAATGGGCAGAGGACGTCTGAGTTAGATGCTGTCCTGAGAGCTCTGCTTCCCGTCATTCACCTCCCAGCTGCCCTCGGAGGTGGACGTTCTCACTCACATCTACTTCAGGAGGAGAATGAGGCAGAAAAGTTGTGCCACTTGCCCGAGATCATGGGGCATATAAGCACTAGGATCTAAACCCAGGGTCACCAAACCCCATGCTGGAGTTGGCTGCATATTTGATGATTCTGAACATTTCTACAGCTTCCTTCCCAGGAAAGGGCCCTTGTTTGTAACTACTCCAACCAACAATTCTTTCTCATCACTGTGGGGTTTTGATGGAACAACAGGTTTTCTAAAACCTTGATAAGTTTACAGAATGATCACACACATTTCTTTCAGTGACCATCGGCTTACTGTCAAAGTATGGGTTTCCTTTCGAACACAGATCCTACTTAAGTGATAATGGTGTATATTGGTATAAAAGTTAAAGGCAGTAATGATGAGAAATTTTAGGCATACTACCAAAAGCAAGAAAAAAAGGGAATAAAAACTGAACATCAATCCAGTCAATACTTCTGCTAAGTAAAGTCTGATATTACAGTTTTATACTTTCTCAACACCTCAGCTTACAAAGAACTTTCACCGTATTAACCTTTATGACAATGTCATGAGACGGGTGGGTCATGTGTGGACTCCAATTTCAGAACTAAAGAAAGACTCATAGGTTCATAGGATGTCCAGATTACACAATAAATAATAATGTTGCCCAGATGCAAACTGAAGACTGCTGGTCCACGTGAGTGTTCTTTAAAAAAAAAAATATAGCCAGTAATAAATTCGTTTTTAAAGTTTTCATTTTGAAAGTTTCACATTTTTAGTTGACTTTGATGAGAATTCTTTGTTTTCAGAGAATTCTTTGTAATAATTCTCTATGGTCCCCAGCTTTTTGGAATATAGATTTCCACTGCAGAGCATTAAAATTCAACATCTGTACACACTCTAGAGTGATCACCAGTACAAGTCCAGTTACCATCCATCACCACACAGCTGACCTTCTTCATCCATTTCACCTACCTCTTAACCCTCTTTCTCACCTATGGGAGGATGGAAAGAAAAGAAGAAAGGGAGGGGTGTCAGTGACCCCACAAGGTGGGAAGCAGGAGAAGTTTCAAAGGCTTCAGCATGAAAGTGAAAGTGAAAGTGAAGTCTTTTCCGACTCTTTGCGACCCGTGGACTGTAGCCCACCAGGCTCCTCTGTCCATGGGATTCTCCAGGCAAGAATACTGGAGTGGGTTGCCATTCCCTTCTCCAGGGGATCTTCCCAATCCAGGGATCGAACCCGGGTCTCCTGCATTGCAGGCAGACGCTTTATCCTCTGAGCCTCAGCATAGGCATGTGAGATTCCAGTGACCTTCCGATGAAACGCGTATTTTTAACAGTGATTCTTTTGAAGTAGTCCTTCTGAATATAATCTTATTAATAGCAATGTGACTGATCCAAGGGTAAAAGCAGGGTATTTATTTTATGCTTCTGTACTCTATGGAAGAGTGTAGTATTTAACTTTTATTTAGTGATTAGAATATGAATATAAAATCCTGGAGGTTTGAGACCGTCAGCTTCTCATCTATAAAGGCGTCATTGACAATGACTTCAGCTCACAAGGAAAAGATGAGGTTCAATTCAATAAACATCTATTGCACACTTAATTAGGTTTGAGATACTGAAGGATATTCAGAAACTAAATTATGAAAATCATTTTGCGACCTTTTTGGATTTCCTATTACATTTACATACATTTTACATAATGATTAGCCCAGGAAAAGGCTCACTTCCAACATTAAATTCATAAATCTAATTAATACTCTTGAGTGCCGGTCAAACTTCATTTACTGCCTATGCAGTTTTAATTGTATTTTCTGGGATGGCCACTGTCTACACCTCTTTACTTTCTCTGATCCTAGGCCGTTCTATGGGCTGCTCCTCTCTTCAGTGAACCTACAGTGGTCTTCCAGTACCGACTAGTCAATTCCTGCAACTCCTTTGAGTTTCAGCTTAAACAGCACATCCTGATCTCCTTGTTGGGTTTCCTCCTCTGTCACATGCCCTCAGTAACTCTTTATATAGCTTGCTCACCATCCTAGCACTGTGACTTGAACATAAAGATGCTTCACAGATGTTTGGTAAACAAATGGATGAATAATTGGCAATGTTGGTGCTCAAATTTCTTATAACACTTGGCACTGTTACAAAGGGCAAGATTTTCACCAGACTAATAACCTCAGAGAGCTCTTACCACTTCTCACGGAGCAGGACATATACAGATACTGGACAGGAAACGCTATAAGGAAATGCAGAGAAATGAAAAAAGGACACAGAGAACAACCCCAAAGGGATATGATGATAAAAATGAACAATGCTCCCTAATCATTCTATATCTAACAGATTGAAGAATGAAGTGTTACTTAAATGAAGATGCTGAAAACCAAGTACAGGTAACCCTCACAAACATAATGTAATAACAGACTTAATAAAATAGTTTCTGGCGAGGTAGAAGGCACAACAGCATGTTCCTGTGCTTTGCTGTTCTCATCATAAACAATTACATTGTGCATATTTAGAAGTGTTGGTTGAGCAAATGTTCTCTGCCGAGGACAATGACAAAACCTGTTCTTATTATATGGCTATGCCCCCGACCCGCCACCCATAGGACCACAAGGTGCTGACACCTGCGGAGAGTGGTCAAGTCCTCTTCAAGTGGACCCTGGGCTCCCAAAGCCCAAAGCTCTCAGCAGCTCCCTGGACTGGCTTTCACTGTCTGCCTGGAGATTGACTTTATCAGCCTCTTCGAACCTGTAGTCTTTCCTCATGTATTTATGAGATTGTGTGTGCACACGCTTAGTTGCTTCAGTTGTGTCCAGCTCTTTGCAATCCTATGGACTGCAGTCCTTCAGGCTCCTCCATCCATGGGATTTCCCAGGCAAGAATGCTGGAGTGGGGTGTCTGGGGATCTTCCCCACCCAGGGATCGAACCCAGGTCTCCCTCTCTCTCTGTGTCCCATTTTTTCACTTCTCTGCATTTCCTTATAGTGTTTCCTGTCCAGTGTCAGTATATGTCCTGCTCAGTGAGAAGTGGTAAGAGCTCTCTGAGGTTATTAGTCTAGTGAAAATCTTGCCTTTTGTAACAGTCCCAGTGTTGTAAGACATTTGAGCACCAACATTAGCCAATTATTCATTTATTTGTTTACCAAATATCTACAAAGCATCTTTATGTTCAAGTCACAGTGCAAGGATGGTGAGACAGTAGGTGGATTTTTTACCATCTGAGCCACCAGAGAAGCCCAACAATACTGGAGTGGGTAGCCTATCCCTTCTCCAGGGGACCTTGCCAATCCAGGAATCAAACTGGGGTCTCCTGCATTGCAGGCAGATTCTTTAGCAACTGAGCTATCTCAGAAGCCCTTATGTGATTGTAACACTTGAAAAAATGGAAATGAGGCCTCTGTAGTGAGATAAGTTAGTCTTTGTCAAAATGTTCAAGATCCTGTCTCCCGAAGGTTCTCAGTCTTAGCTGGGAATGTGTCTGGAAACCCATCCCTTCAGCTCTGTGGAATCAACAATCGTGATCAGGAAGATCAGTGGTACCAAGAGCTCACGGCAGATCAGTGCTCAGATTCGTCAATCAGGTGGTAAGTTGTTCAAGTCAAGGCCTTTGCAACCTCTGGGTCTCTGGGTTTACAACAACAGGTTTTAAATGATTCATCTGTAAGATTTACTTGTGGTCCAGATAGATGAAAGGGAAAGAAACAGCAGGTAAGTTTCTCTATCGTCAGTGGACAGTGACTTCAACTTGTACGTCTGCCTCCCTCTCCCGATGGGGGGCTTCTGGGGTCCTGGTTAGTGTGGGAAGGGGCTGCAAAGTGCTACTGACCTCACCTCCAGGGATGTGCTCACATATAACATATGACCTCCACTATAAACAATGCTCAAGGGCCTTCATGTAATCTGTAGCTCTAACCTCAGACATTTATCTTTGCAGAGACAAGCACAGGTTCTTCTGGGCATAGGAATGAAAAAAAAAAAAGATGAGAAATAGTGTGATCAAAAACTTGAGTCTTCCCTGCCCTGAGTCAAGAGTTAGCTGCACACATCCACTCAGCGTCCTGGAGCATTCATTCCTTCTGTGCTCTGGCTTTCAGTAAGCAAGACATTGCGCCTCATCCATTCACAGGCATTGAAACACATCACAACATGTATAATATTCAATAATCATCCCCAAAGGGTGATACAGCAAAGGGAATGTAGAGAGAAGCAAAAACAGAAAGATCCAGAAGGCTCTTCTGAGTAAGAGGGCCTAATCATGCCGCCTGTTTGCTGTTTACAGAAACTGAGATCTAAAAAATATTTGCAAATGATAAATAATTCCCAATAAATTATCAGAGTCATGGCTGAGCTAGTTTTTATTCACTTCAATAATACTTTCAACTGTTAATATCACCAATCAGCCTGATTAGGCGATACATTCTCTCTCTTTATCTTTCTTCCAAGAAACTAAATGTTTTTGGTTCCCCAAGTCCTGTTCCTAAGAAGTAGCATTTGGCATTTACAAGAGCCCTGCTCTAAGGGTTAGCAGTATCCGACTGGGTGAATGAAAGGAACCTGGGCAGGGCTGGGGGTCCCAGGTACACTTCCTCTGTCATATCTGCCCTTCACCCTGCCCAGCTAACCTGCCCTCCAGGCTCCGGCTGATCGTTCCTACATGTTTTCCTTATGTCAATCCCTGGATGGCTGCTCACAGCCCAGCAGTTGCACCTTCACCCCCTGGTGTGGAGCATGAAGTCATCTGATCTAGCCCCATCTCCCTTCCTCTCCTCCCATCCAGCCACGCCAACCCTCTGTAAGTATAACACACTTCTCATCCCCAGATCAGGCCAGCCCAGTGAATCACAAATACCTTTCTTTTAAGAGAGTAAAAGGACAAGCAGATTCTTTGAGGGTACACAGAACATCAGATTCCATTGAGTCAAACACGTTAATTGTCTCATTGACTCTTTGTCGGTTTGGCATATAGTGAACTTGACTTTTAGAGTCATTCTATGGGCTTCTCTGGTGTCTCAGCGGTAAAGAGTCTGCCTGCCAATGCAGGAGACATGGGTTCAATCCCTGGGTCAGGAAGATCCCTGGAGAAGGAAATGGCAACCCACTCCGGTATTCTTGCCCGGAGAACACCATGGACAGAGGAGTCTGGCAGGCTACAGTCCACAGGGTCACAAAGAGTCGGACATGACTTAGAGACTGAACAACATGAAGGGAATGAGCTGGACACAACTGAGCATCTAAACAACAAAACAGAAGATAGGATTCTTTCTGTTTTACGGTTAAGCTTATTCAGTAGAGCTGATAAAGACTATAATTAGCTAATGACTCAGGGTTCAACAGGGAAACTCCTAACCTTTTTAAAGAGTTTTTGTACATTTGGGGGACAGTTCATTACCTATTTATAGCATCAATCCCTCAAAACTCAAAAAGGCAGAAATAAATAGTTAGCCAGAGGCGATCAAACTGTCAAATGCAGTAGAGAGATCAGAATTCATAGGAATTCTACATAGAATTTGATAGAGACAGTTATGGAATTCTTATTTTTCATGTTTCATTTCAAATCAGATTTTTGTGATAACAGTTTTGAAGAGAATAAGACAAACAAAGGAAAACTTAGAAGTCTACGGCTGCTGCTGCTGCCGCTGCTAAATCGCTTCAGTTGTGTCCAACTCTGTGCAACCCCATAGACGGCAGCCCACCAGGCTCCCCCATCCCTGGGATTCTCCAGGCAAGAATACTGGAGTGGGTTGCCATTTCCTTCTCCAATGCAAGACAGTGAAAGTGAAGTGAAGTCGCTCAATCGTGTCCCACTCTTAGTGACCCCATGGACTGCAGCCTACCAGGCTCCTCCATCCATGGGAGCTTCCAGGCAAGAGTACTGGAGTGGGGTGCCATTGCCTTCTCCGAGTCTATGGCTAGTCTTCTGAAAAGAAACAACGTGAGCCACTTATGTTATAGTCTGAAGAGTACCAGCGCAAAACGCACTTACATAGCATTAAGCGTGTGTGAACCTCTGTTTGAAGAGTTTTGAAAAATATTACCTCATTTAATCTTTACAAGAAGCCTAGAATGTTGAAATACTCAAAGGCTTCTTGTGTGAAGGGGAAGAGAGCAAGGCGTCCAAGAAGGTGGTGACAACAGAGTGATAGAGTCTTTCCTTGGACTTAGAAATGGGAGACAATCACACAGATTGCTGCTGCTTTAAAAAAAAAAGTTAAGAAAGATCTGGTCCATACTTCCTAACATCAAACTTCTGAACCATAGTCAATCGTATGCCAACAACTGCAGTTCCTAAGATAGGCAACTTCTTAGAACCAAGTGTGTGATTATTCACACCTTCTGTTAGTAATAATGGCCTCTTTTTTTCCTTTCACTGACAAGGTTAGTTGCACCGTCCCATCCGAGTTGGCAGGTATCACAGACTCACTGGTGTTCTCACACTGAGTCTCTTTAACAAAAACTGCTGTGTTATACCCAGCTGGAGACGTGAGTGCAGGCCCACAAGGAGAATAAAGCTCATTTCCCATATAGCGCCAAGATCAAATGGAACACGTTTGAGAAATGGAACACATTTTCTTTAAATAAATACAACTGCTCTGCTGCTGCTGCTGCTGCTGCTGCTAAGTCGCTTCAGTCGTGTCCAACTCTGTGCGAACCCAGAGACGGCAGCCCACCAGGCTCCGCTGTCCCTGGGATTCTCCAGGTAAGAACCCTGGAGTGGGTTGCCATCTCCTTCTCCAATGCACGAAAGTGAAAAGTGGAAGGGAAGTCGCTCAGTCGTGCCCGACTCTTAGCAGCCCCATGCTCTGCTCCCTCTTTATTCTCGATGGAATGAAAATTTGCTCTTCACCTTCTTTTAAGACTAAGAGTGGATTTTTCAGAGGAGAAGAGCTGTATAATGAGAAAAATAGCATCTTTTAATGCATTTAAAATTTTCTACCTAATTTATTACAAAAGAATATTTGATGAGTGTAGGCATGCTCAGTCATGTCTGACTCTGCGATCCTGTGGACTGTTGCCCACCAGGCTCCTTTGTCCATGGGAACTGGAGTTGGTTGCCATGCCCTCCTCCAGGGGATCTTCCTCTTCTAGGGATGGAACCCACGTCTCTAATGTCTCCTGCACTGGCAGGCGTGGGGTTTTTTTGTTTGTTTTTTTGGGTTTTTTTTTTTTTTACCACTAGTGCCATCTGGGAAGCCCTTGATGAGTAAGTAATATGAGTAAAAAATAAACAACAGAAGTCAACAAGAAGCCTTAAATATCAGTACGTTTCCAATTTTACTATGTAAGGCAAAACAGCATAAGGAAAAAGGACAGGAGTACATGAAAACAGCACACGTTTGCAGTCTGCCATGATGACAAATACAAGCAAAACCAGTCTAACAAAAATCTGGATGTTATATAAAAATAAACAAATTCTTGACTTCTATACGAAACTGCAGCTATTACATGATGCAAGTTTTTCATTTTTAAATCAGAAGTGGTCTGGATGAATAAAGCATTTATGCTTGCCTTTGACTAGCAAGAAATATTTCCTATCTCATTTGAAATCTTAATTAACTAGAACACACATTGAAAAACTAAGGCAAAATATGCCTTCAACTCCTTATGCCCTCTGCTCTTCTTTATGAATGCAATGAAGTTCCTATTTGCTTTAAGATTTTGGCCCCAATTCTCAGCCACAGAAACTATTCACAAATTGCTTTTTAAACCTATCTGTTGAGGAAGCATTCAACTGAAAGGACAACCACATATAAGTCTCCGATGACTACCAATGCACAGCATTAAAGTAATCAGGGCTAAAGACATGGAAGCAACCCAAATGTCCATCGACAGATGAATGGGTAAAGAGGAGGGATGTGGTGTGCATTTACTGGAATATTACTCAGCTATAAAAAGAATGAAACAATGCCATTTGCAGCAATAAGGATGGACCTAGAGATTATCATACTAAGCGAGGTAAGTCAGAAAGAAACAGACAAATACGGTGTGATATCACTTATATGTGGAACCTAAAGTATGGCACAAATGAACTTATCTATGAAACAGAAACAGACTCACAGACATAGAGAACAGACTCATGGTCACCAAGGGATCAGGGGGTGGCGGGGTATGCAGTGGGACGCTGGGATTAGCAGATGCAAAGTATTATATATAGAATGAATAAACAAGGTCCTACTCTGCAGCACAGGAAACTACATTCAATATCCTATGATAAACCATAGTGGACATATATATGTCTAACAGTCACTTCGCTGTACAGCAGAAATTAAACACAACATTGTAAATCAACTATATTTCAATGATAACAACAAAAAAATTGGGGGCTTTCTCTTTATAAGAGGAACAAAGTTGCTGCCATGAATTAAAATTACATTCACACAGTTCAGCCTCAGTGTTAATGTCCTGGTTGCTGATATGATTTCTGCCCTCCTTCCCTTTCTCCCTGCAGACTCACAACTGTAATAGATGTTTTCCCCACTCAATAGTTTCTCCTGAATGAATGAATCAAAGAGTGATTTGGTAATCTTTGAACATTTCGCTGAAATGAATATCAAAATATTTAATTAGTTAACATATTCAAGCTCTGAGTTTTAATTAAGAAGACACAGAGCTCCAAAACATTTATGAACAAATTAAAGCAACAATGCCTAAAGAACAAAAATGAGAGTCATTTGAATTACAACAACGTGATTGAGTCTCAAGCTACAGCCCATTAGAAGGTATAAAACATCATTAATGAGGGTTACTGCACAGAGCAGATTATAATACAAGCACATACATCACAGGAGCAAAATCACAGACAGAACTTCTGTCAGTGCAAGAAAAGCACAACACTTTGTGTGCAACTCATTCTTTATTTAGAGTTGCTCTTTTACTGCCAGATTATAAGGGTTTTCTCTGTTGGACTGTGTCTGCATGTAATAAACAGTGGAGAGGAGAAGAGAGAGAATGGAGATGATTCTAAATGAGTAGAAGAAAATGAAGCTTTTCCTCACCTTATTAAAGGAAAGAAAAAACTGAATCCATGGACAGACATTAAAATTCTGCCCGGGGTGCCTGTTTACTTGCCGGAATGATGGACTTTGTGTTCTTCCTGGCCATCTTGGGATTTAAATAATTTTACGTGACAGAGCTGGTGTGTTGATCAATAAAAAGACAACAATCACTTACACTGAGAGTTTAGTGTAATTTCAAGAATCTGCATTAAGCAAGTTGAGTGTCTGGAGTGGAATCAATATACAACCACCTCACTTAGTGAAGTGCCTCAGTGAAGTATGACTAAATTTTCAACACCAATGAATATGGATTAAAGAAAAATCAAATCAATCGAAAGAATGGGTTCTTTGCAATCATACAATGACAGTACTTTTGAACACATAACACTGCGCAAAATCCAGGAAAGCTAACAGATGTTCACTTCCATTTCCTCTTCTCGTATTTATCTTACCATTTGGGAAAAGCTTTCTTGTATTGCAGTTTGATTACATGTGCATTTTGCAAATTTCCAGATGTGTTCAAATGTTTCAATCTACATTATGGCTTTATATTTTAGGTCCCTCTGATTCCCTAATCAGAGTTCTTATTTCTCTAAACATTAAGTGAAATTGAAAATTTTCATATAACCCATTTAGATTGAGAGTATTATGGACAATTTTTTTCCAAACTAGTCTTTCTAGATATATTGGGCTTCTATCTACTCAATAGATAATCAGTCCCATTATGCTGCACTTATAATGAATCCCTTGAAGAGAATATTCATTTTTCTGCAAAAAAAATCTTTTTGACAGGTGAGTCTGAGATAATTTCCTTTCTCAAACTTGTGCCAATAAAATTTTCCCATTTAAGACAAGCATCCTTCCAGTAATGGTAGCATCGTAGTGGATTTCTTAATAATAGTATTTAAGAGTTTGCCACAAGAATGGATCTCTATTCTAGCATTATAGATTTCCATGATGGATACAAATAGTAAATTTGTTCAAGTTGCTAACATTGTGAAAGCAGGCATAATACAGGTAGACTGCAAAGTGACCCCGGCCAGTTCCAGGAATGATTAGCCAATAACAAGATGATGTTTCATAAAAGCGAAACAGTGCTGAACTCAGGAAATCAGGCGGTTTGACAGGTGTGAAAGAGCATATGACAACATAAACTGAAATCTTCTCGAGTTAGAGCTGGGCCTGATGAAAGGATGGGGCACCTGCCTTTTGGAAAGCCTGATCAGCATCTGAATTTGTATTTTTGTAGACATAGAAATAAAAAGCCCAAGGGTGTCTCCAACTAACTAGTAAAGCTCCAGAATCTCTAAAAACAAATGTGAAAGTGTTAGTTCAGTCATGTCTGACTCTTTTTGACTCCATGGACTGTAGCACGCCAGGCCCCTTTGTCCATGGGATTTCCCAGACAAGATACTGGAGTGGGTTGTCATATCCCTTCTCCAGGGTATCTTCTCAACCCACGAATTGAACCTAGGTCTCCCACACTGCAGGCAGATTNATCTGAATTTGTATTTTTGTAGACATAGAAATAAAAAGCCCAAGCGTGTCTCCAACTAACTAGTAAAGCTCCAGAATCTCTAAAAACAAATGTGAAAGTGTTAGTAGTTCAGTCATGTCTGACTCTTTTTGACCCCATGGACTGTAGCACGCCAGGCCCCTTTGTCCATGGGATTTCCCAGACAAGATACTGGAGTGGGTTGCCATATCCCTTCTCCAGGGTATCTTCTCAACCCACGAATTGAACCTAGGTCTCCCACACTGCAGGCAGATTCTTTACCATAGGAGCCACAGGGAAGCCCAAGATGTAAAGGAAAAGAACAAAATCCTGTCTTAGCAAGGCAGATGGTGGCAACAGGAATAGTCATTTGGGATGCAGCTGACAAATTTGAAAGACAAGAAAAGGAGTTCTGGGGAGAGGACTAACATGGATTGTTAGTCAAATCTTAAGACTTGGAAAGACCTACACAAAGATACAGAGAACGATCCAGCTGAAAAGGTTAGGAGGAAAGAAGCAACAAGAACTGGAAAAGTGTGAAGGAGCTTCTGTAGGAACAGAACAGAACATGGGAGAAACGGTTAGGACCTCAGCCCCCTTCAGTGTGGAGGCTCTGAAAGTAAATAACCTCCGCCCCCTCATGTCATCACGAGGCCTTTCGACGCAACCCTGACTCCTGTCCTCATGGCCTGTTATTGCTGACTCTGGGCAGCTCTTAAATTGGTCAGAGAAAAACAATGTCCTCAAGGTCACGGCTGGAGTGTGAATTTTCCTTTAATAATAATTCAGCGCTCTGGAGTGAACAAAGTCTGACTTGCGGTTATAGGTACGCTTGGGTCTTGGACAGACATCTAATGAGGGTGAGTCTGGGTCATTCAGTTTGTCCAGCCCCTCAGTGTCACACAGATCAAGTCCAAGGGCCTGGGTATTGTCAGTGGCACTGCTTTCCTTGCAGAAATAATTCTTACACCTGGAAGAGAGCTTTTACACATTTCAGAGCATTCTCACTCACTGCACCTATGAACGGCCATCCGAAATCCCTTACAGGGGCTACTATGTTAAGAAGGCAGAGTAATTTAAAAATTGTCTCTTGCCATTTTGTAGGGTTTTCAAATAAAAATGTCTGTTTCTACCCTAATTTGATCTCTCTATCAACTAATTCTTGTCTGTTTTTTATCTTGAGCCTGTGAACTGAAACTTATATATCTTATCAGGCAGAAGGAAGTTCAGTGACTCACTCTTTGATACTGTAGAGAAAACGTGATCAAAGACAGACAGGTTTCAGAAGGTTAATGAAATAAAACTCTACAAAAGGCACAGGGAAATGAACCCCACACAGCCTTATTTGTGAATATAAATGTTTCCTTGGAGAATGCTATTCAAAGAAATAGATTATTTTGAAGGGAAGAGATTCTGATAGTACAAAATATCGGAATACTTCTGAAATGACTAGACATTTCATTTATATAAATTATTGAGCTTATGACAAGTTCATATTCAAGAGTTATTCAGGCATCCTTTGCTTCTTCCTAAGAAGAATACATTTATTTTATTCATTCACTGTAAAAGTTATAATTTGTAATTTCTTGGCTATCTAAATCATCATGTGATGAGAAATGGGGTCTACATGGCGGTAATAAACCTAAATCTGTTCAAATAAAGACTTTACAATTGTCTTTCCAATCACCTATTTCTTTAAAAGAGTATAGTTATATAGTACACATTCAATGGAAAGATTACAGTCGGTTTACTAAAGATTAAAGACTTAAAACTCCATGTAAACAAAACAAATAGACAAAAATAACTCACAATGTCTATTTAAGGAATATAGCTCAGGACACTGATACCATCTGCCCATAGGTAACTAAACTGCAGAGAGCAATTACCTTTTAGGAGGAAAGCCACCTCTGAACAGACTGGGGTTTTTGTTCCTTAACTTCAAAGAACAACCACGTGCATCAGAATCAAACTCCTTACACAACACTTAATCACTCACATCAAAGCCCCTTTTCCCCCCTCAGCCCTTTCTTTTAATTAGAACTCTTAAGGACACGGTTTTACATGTTGACTGAGGTCTGCGGCAAATCCCTAGAAGGCATGTGGGAGAAATGAACCCATCTGATTTGGGTTTTCACCTAAAACAACCCATTCTCGGCTCCATACCTGACAGGTGCACCTCGACTGTGTGCAGGCTTCAGCAGGACCGTCACTGTGTTGTCTGTCTGATTCAAGGGCGTCTCCAGTTCATAAGCCGGCATGGAGGGTGCTGGGGAAGATGCAGGAGATGGGAGACCAATGATTTCTGGTTTGCCTTTTCTTCCTACTTTCATTTACAATGAGCACTAAGAACACAGTACACTTAGTCTATTAATAAATCGCGATGAACAGCCTTTATGTATCTGGCCAACCCCTAACGCGAGGGACAACTGTTACAATCAGCATGTGTTGACTTTGGTCTTGAGTTTAACCTGGGAGGGGGCATGAGTGGACTTAGGAGGTGTTGGTAATACTCTTTATTGATTTGGGTTCTCCCTTGATGGATGTAGCCATTACACCCACACATTCATGCACCTCATTGTAATTATATTGCAAACTATAAAATAAGTTTAATTTGTGTGTTTTTATGTACATATGTTTTTCTCAAAAAATTAAACGCAAATTTAAGAAATAATTGCTAAGATCATAAAACTGATCATTTCAGTTCTCCCGTCTAAAGCAAGGTTTCTAGTGTCTCAAAGGTTCATCGGAGATTTGAAGAGGTCCTTAGGAGTCAGGGGGCCTTGCTGGGACTTAATGACCACTTATGGGCTCTTCCGGAAAGTACGACTGAGAGAGATACTGAGTTGAAGTAAGAAAGGCTTGGGTTTGACTTTCTGCTGCATTTTGTTTCGACCAGCATGAAAGCTCAGGGGCAATTATTATCTCTGAAGCTTTAGGTTACTCATCTTTTAAAACAGGAGAAATTATCCTGTAGGGTTATTACAGGAACTCAAAGGGATAACAGACAAAGAGAGTGGGGCAAATATAATTCTATAAACGTTCAATCTCTTCGCAGCACAGATCCTATTTCCAAGGCCATTTCTGGGCATTCTTTGTTTTCTAGATTAAGTCTAATTATGACAAGATAATGGAGCTCTTGAATAATTTTGTGATCACTGTGGACACGAGACATCATTTCATGAAGGCTGTGATGCTGGGGCTGTGGGCACATGGCCTTTTTAAGACCCTCAGGTCTACGTACCTGATGAGAACATTAAAGATCATTTTTTGCAAATACAGTTTCTAAAATCTCTTACATATACAAAGCTTTTATGTAAAAGACATGGATTACAGCTCAGGTCCATTTATTGGATTTTCTCAGCACTAAAATTAGCTCAAATTCTACTAAAAATGAACTCCAATTCATGACACAGAAATTAAATTTTGTACAGAGAGTAATTCTCGGAGGTCCATGAAAGTAGAAAATGGGGGGTCCATAAACTATAAAAATTTTTTTGGAACTATAAAAATCAAATATTTACTGCTAATGAACCTTTCCAGCATAACTAAGACGTTAACTGGCTTTGCTTTGGGACAGAGCTGCAGAACTTGATGAGCTAAGAGTGATCAGACTCATGCTAACCAGAACTTTTATCTAACACAAATGGGAAAAATGAATTAGTTTACAGAAGAGTAGCCTCTTAAAGATAATAACCTTGGAAATAGGATTTCCATGGGGAGAAGTTACCCCCAAAAGGGGGATGTGAAGCTGTGTACACTGGCACACATGACCTCTTTAAATTTCTGTGATAAATTCATACACCAGATTAATACCATTTTGATTTACATGCAGAGTCAATTCACTTGATCAAGGTTAGAGAAGAAGTACATGGGAAAATAATAGCTAGGATTCAAATTTTCTGATTCCATGCCCAGTGGTCTTTCTACTCACCCATCTGCACCACTTAATGTCATTTTCCCAACCTCCCAAGTATTCTTCCTCTTTTACAATTCTCTACATTGCTTTTATGAGCTAAAACTTTCTATCAACTGTCAAGTGCCTATTAAACTTTAAGTTAAGTTTGTACTCATAAATTAACTCTTACACAATGCAAAGTTATCCCTTAAGCTATACCTGCTTAAAATCAAAATTCCAAACCTCCTTCCTCTCTCAAAACCTAATAGAGTGCTTACAGTACTTGAGTTTATCTTCCTCCCTTCAGTTCTAAAGGAAAACGTAAAACCTTTCACAAAACTAGGGATGAGGGACAACAGGCATGAAAATCAGGCTATCACTTGGCTAACCCTGACTGATGATAAGTGACCTCCCTCACCCCCACCCTGCTCTTCTAACCCACAACCAGTCACAGCTCAAACTCAAATACTTCTGCATTTGGATCCAAAGGGGGAAAATGGAAGAGAACAATGTTCCTGGAACTGTGCTTATGGCTGCTGCATTTCCCACACCAGATGGTAACTCCATTTCCTCTAGTCTGAGGCTCAAAGACATTTTCTGCACGGTCACACGTGCCCAGAAATATTTCCCAAGTTACGTCTTTTGTTGGGTGGCATAATTGAGTCTCTACAAGAAAAGAGCTGGCAGATATAAGTGCCTGGCTCCCCCTGATCCCCACTGCCCGTAGACACCTCTATTTTTTGGTTGTGAAACCACTAATGGTGAAGATCCAGGGAAGGCTGAGCCTTCAGGAAGGGACTCCACATAAAGCTGCCTTTCTGCTGAGCGTTTCATCATGAGAGATTTCCTTACAGACATTTTCCCAACCCAGCTGCTCTGGGAACTTGGGATGGAAGAGGGCAGAGGGTCCTCAGAACAGGATCTTCTGCTCACATTAAAGTTCTCCAATATACACTCTTGAATCAGTGCTTACTTCCTGACCAGGATGATGATCTGAAGCTCCTGACTGGTAAATATTTGTAGCATTTCACTGAATTTCATGAGTCTGATTTTCATACACTCCCAAATATGAATTTATATGTACATTTGGGTGAGTTTTGCACACTTGACAACAGGAATGAGAAAGTACTCAAAGGCTACTTCTGATAAAAGACAAAGCTCATGAATGTATGATACCTGATATTTTGGTGGTGAACTGATTTGTTGCCGGGGGTCCAAAGCCCTTAGCTGTGCTGGCTCGAATGGTGAAGGAGTACGTGGTTCCTGGATACAGTCCGAAGAACAGGAAGTGGGTTTCATTTCCCAGTTTTGAAACTCTTCCACTTTGATTGGATAGATCTATTTCTGGGTCAAAGGAACTGACTGCTTTGTAGGTGATCTGTAAGAGAATAAAAACGTGATGAAATGTCTGGGCAGATGGACCAAGACGGCATCTTTATCCAATAAACTGTCGTGATGCGTGCACTGTCAGAAGCTTGATGATAAGCTCTCCTGTCCCACTGGACTCTTCGAATCCTGGAGCCAGTGAATGGGCACAGGAACTCGGCCAAAACTGTTACGAGTTATTACTTTTATAGACAGAGGAACTGAAAGCCAGAAGATTAGGATATAAAGAATGAGCTCATGTTTAGGCTAATACCTTGAAGCTGTTTGCTTTCAAAATGTCATGTTGGAAAACTACATTCTAGGTGGCTTAAAACAAAATAACAAAATAGACAACCAACTCAAACAGGTAAGACCCAACAAGGAGATGGCCTCATCTCTCACCCAGGGGCCAGAGTCTGGTTTTGCACTGAAGAGGATTACTGTCTACTGGGAACAAGGGTACTTTTAAGCATTCTACTCCATGTGGGCAAAGATATCTGCTCCAAAAATAAATCCTAGATGCTCATCAGCAGCTCTTGATGTTATGACTGTGGTGTCTGTGATGTGGCCTATTCATTTTCTTCTTTAGAGCAAAGCTGTCCAATAGGACAGTCAGGATGGGAAGGTTCTATTCTGCGCTATTCAGCATGGTGGCCCCTAACCATGAGTGGAGCACAGGGAACATGGCTGGTGAGACTGAGAAGCTGAACGTTTTATTTCATTTTATTACTATTTGAAAAAATCCTTTTAAAAAATGAAGTATAGTTGATGTAGACCACTTAGCAACTAAACAACAATAAGGTGGATATGTGCTCAGTCGTGTCTGACTCTGTGAGCCCATGGACTGTAGCCCACCAGGCTCCTCTGTCCATGGGATTTCCCAGACAAGAATACTGGAGTGGGTTGCCATTTCCTTCTTCAGGGGATCTTCCTGACTCAAGGATCGAACCCATGTCTCTTGCATTGGCAGGTGGATTCTTTACCACTGAGCCATCCAGGGAGCCTACACTCTGTTAATCCCAAACTCCTAATTTATCCCTTCTTCCCTTTCCATGTTGGGTAATCATTAAGTTCATCTTCTATGTCTGTGAGTCATTTTATTTGAATTAACTAAAACTTAAAATGCCCAAATGACTAGAGCTGCCATTTTGGACTCAGTGCATTTCTGGAAGTTTTCAAGATATTTATCACATAACAGTGTTCAAAGCACCCTGGATGAGTCTGGATTGTGTGAAAATAAATACAACATAGGTGTCTTTAAATTCTGCCCTTTTAAATGATGCTTGAAAGAATTTCACTCTAAGTAGTTCATCAACTCCTCAAGAATGTGCATTTTAGGGGTGATTACTAACTTCTCCTGGTTGTAATGATATAATTTTTAAATGCGGCATATTCAAAAGTTTTAAATTGCAAAACTGAGCACTTTTCTTGCTTTCGAATAGGTTAAAGTTACTTCTAATTTATGTGCATGAACGCTAACACTGTTATTATACCAAGTGATAACTGACATTCTTTCTTCTTATATTTATACCATGTCATTATAATTAAGGAGACCTCTCTGAGAGAATATTTAGATTGAATCAACTAAGCAATGGCAAGAAAACGTTTGCTGTATGTATTAATCATTGCCATGCGCGACACCATCAGAGTCTGGCAGGAGATCTGCTGTTAACCCTCGCGCTGGTTTCCTTCTCAAGGTTCCTTGGAGTCAAGAGTAAGACTGAGTTCACTCGTGTTCCTGTCCAGTGACTTCAGTGCCACCTCTGTGTACCTAGCTGTTTACATTGACTCCCACCCTGAGAGCCCCAGAGAAAGCAGATCTAAGCTGTGACAACATAACCACTCCCCCCACGTCCATTACTTCACGCATTCACAACATCTCCACTGCATGTCTCTTGGGTGCCAAGCACGGTGCTCTGGGCTGGGGTCTCACGTGACTCAAATGTGGTGACTGACTGGGGGGAGGGAGCAACCTGGTAGGTTCAGGAGAGATGCAACGCAGAAGTTATGACACAGCCTAATCGGAACATGCTGGCCTCCCTGGTGGCTCAGTGGTAAAGAATCCACCTACAGTGCAGGAGAGTGGGTTTGATCCCTGGGTTGGGAAGATCCCCTGGAGTAGGAAATGACTACCACTCCAGTATTCTTGCCTGGAGAATCCCATGGACACAGGAATCTGGTAGGCTACAGTTTGTGGGGATCACAAAGAAGCCAATATGACCTAATGACTGAATAACAACAAGAAGGGAATGATTTCAAAGAGATTGCTGTGAGTTCAAGACGGAACCCAAAGACGTATCCACCCTGTCTCGAGCTGGAGCTTGCATTCCGCGTATTCATCAATCCTTCCCAAGCCTACCCTGAGGATCTCTGGATCTGCTCAACCCTGGCAGTTGTGACAGTGTCCCCACCATCCATCCGGCGGTAACTCATGGAGTGCACTAAGAGCTCTTTGTGGTCTGAAATTGTGATTAAACACAACAAGGGAATTCGAACTTTCCATATAACTGTCTCTTTTTTTTTCTGAAGAGTGATACCTTATTCTTTTTGATCCCATTGTGATAGGTAAATATTTGGCCCTCAGTGTATGTTCTCCTGAGAACTCCCGGGGACAGCAGGTGTGCGCTCACAGACATATTCACAATGCAGCAAGGAGAATGTCAGCTCTGCTGGTGCCAATGGCAAAGCAAACAGCAAAGGCTTCATCAGAGCTCTTGCTGTTTTACCACGGCTAAGGGGTTTGGGCTCACCTCTAGCCATGACCTTGCAGGATCAGCTAGACTGGGTTTCTTAACTCTCTTTTAGTAACACCCCTCAATAATTTATTTAAAAACACAAATTGTCTCTCCCTGATCCATAACAATGCACATATTGTTGCTGTCTAGTTGCTAAGTCGTGTCCAACTCTTTGCGACCCCATGGACTGTAACTGGCCAGGCTCCTCTGTCCATGGGATCTTCCAGTCAAGAATACTGGAGTGGGTTGCCATGCTTTCCCCCAGGGGATCTTCCTGACCCAGGGATCAACCCGTGTCTCACGCACTGGCAGGTGGATCCATTACCAGTGAGCCACCACAATGCGTGTATAAATTCCTCTGAAAAATAAAAAATAGCGAACCCTCTCCCTCATCTAAGAAATCCCTAAAGAGCAACTCTGTTGTGTCCAAGTGGACACAAAATGTCAGAAAGTGCATGCTGCTGCTGCTGCTAAGTCGCTTCAGTCGTGTCCGACACTGTGCGACCCCATAGAGGGCAGCCCACCAGGCTCCCCCATCCCTGGGATTCTCCAGGCAAGAACACTGGAGTGGGTTGCCATTTCCTTCTCCAATGCATGAAAGTAAAAAGTGAAAGTGAAGTCGCTCAGTCGTGTCTGACTCTTCGCGACCCCAGGGACTGCAGCCTACCAGGCTCCTCCGTCCTAAAACTCATCCTGAGCCCTGGGACTCTGAACTTCACGCCCTGTAAGGAGCCGATGATGGTCAGTAAGCGCCTCTCCTGAGTGGTATGTCTGAAGGGCAACCAGCTCCACGCTCACACCCAAGTGTAATGTGCCTTTTTTGGTATTTATTTTTTCATTTGCTCATTCAGCATGTCTGGGAAGTGCCTGGCAAGTACCAGGCTGTGGATGACCAGCAGGGACTCCCAGGAGGGAAGTCCAGGGCTCAGCTCACACCTGGACATTTCTCTGGCTGAGGGCCAAGTTGACTCTAACAACACCTCCATTGAGAAAGAACCCTGATGTCCCAGGGTGAACCCAAGGACTTGATACAAAGCCCATGCTGAAAACACACTGACATGCAGACCACACATGTGGAATCAACTAAGTGAGATGGAATGAGCACACACTGGGTGATTTCTGATTGGCAGGTTGGTGCCTGAGGCACTCAAGCATCATCTTCCCCTCTCATGACTAAGTCTCAAATCCTAGAGAACCCAAACAGGATAACACACCATCTCCGACCATGGCTGCAATGCCAACCAGCCTCAACTAGGTCCTTCAATGCATGCATAAGCAATCAGAGGAAGCAACAATTAAACCTGATTCCAGGAGACACAAGAACCTAGGATACTTCAGGGAAAAATTCAAAATTTGACTGAAATGTAGGAAAGATCAGCAGAAGTGCCTTAGAAGGAGAGTGAGGGGAAGGTGTTAGGAGGGAAGAAGGTATCAGCAGAAGCAGATGTGATGGATCAGAAGGTTCACAGGGAAAAGAAAGTTCCATACACACAGCTCCTTCCATTCCAGCTGAAAACCATGGCAGAAGCAGTAATGAATACCAACCGGGATGATACCATAGGAGGCCCGGAACACTGATGCCAAACAGGCCCCTCAGTTCTCCTTCTCTCCACCCTTCCATCTGTCTGATTGGGCTTCCCTGGTGGTTTGGACAGAAAAGAATCTGCCTGCATTGGGGGAGTCCTGAGTTCAGTCCCTGGGTTGGGAAGATCCTGTGGAGAAGGAAATGGCAACCCACTCCAGTATTCTTGCCTGGAGAATCCCAGGGACAGAGGCTACAGTCCATGAGATCACAGAGTCGGACATGACTGAGCAACTAACACTTTGACTTTCTTCCTTTGTGGGGACCCTGGCTCACTGAGCCCAGCTCTCCAGGCTGAGGGTTTTGAGGGACTTTCAACGCTCTGTCTGTGTCCCCAATCAGCTGATGAGCCCAGGCTGTTCTTTACTACGTGCCTGACAATCTTGCACGTGCTGCTGCATGGAAGCATACGTGGTTCTCATTTTATTCCTTTGTATACTTGGTTGCTGACAGGACCGCTTACTTCTTCTAAAAGAGGAGGGAGAGATCTTATATAGTTTGTCCTCTTCCAACATCTTATACATACTAAGTGGTTTCTTTATTTTTTTAACGCTTGTTGATGGGTTACTCTCATGACTAACAGCCTGGAGGCCATATACAGTTACTGGGGACAATGAAAATACTGGGACATGTATCCCTGTGCACTGGGGAAAAGTGAAAGCCACTCAGTCATGTCTGACTCTTTGCAACCCCATGGACTGTATAGTCCATGGAATTCTCCAGGCCAGAATACTGGAGTGGGTAGCCTTTCCCTTCTCCAGGGGATCTTCCCAACCCAGGGATTGAACCCATGTCGCCTGCATTGCAGGCAGATTCTTTACCAGCTGAGCCACAAGGGAAGCCCAAGAATACTGGAGTGGGTAGCCTATCCCTTCTCCAGGTATCTTCTCAACCCAGGAATCTAACCCCGGGGTCTCCTGCATTGTAGGCATATTTTTGGCAACTGAGCTATCAGGGAAGCCCTTACTAACTGATAAAATTCCTTAACCAGGCTCGATATGCAGTGTTTGCGTTTTGATGTACTATGCTTAGTTGCTCAGTCATGTCCAACTCTTTGCGACCCCATGGCCTAGAGCCTGTCAGGCTCCTCTGTCCATGGAATTTTCCAGGTAATAATACTGGAGTGGATAGCCATGCTCTCCTCCAAGGGATCTTCCTGATCCAGGGATCAACCTGCTTCTCTTGTGTCTTCTGAATAGCAAGCAGATTCTTTACCAACTGTGCCACCTGGGAAGCCCTCTTCTTACCTATAGTTGAGTTTTAAGACCTGGTTTATGACACAGGGGGCTTCCCTTGTGGCTCAGCTGGTAAAGAATCTACCTGCAATGCAGGAGACCTGGGTTCGATCCCTGGGGTGGGAAGATTCCCTGAAGAAGGGAAAAGGCTACCCACGCCAGTATTCTGGCCTAGGGAATACCATGGATTGTATAGTCCATGGGGTTGCAAAGAGTTGGATATGATTGAGCAACTTTCACTTCACTTTATGACACATTCACACAGCCCTGTTGTAGTAGCGTTTAGATTAGTGTCAACTGGGACATCTTTGCTGTTGAAGTCAGAGAGATTAATGGGTTCTGCTTCTGAATTATGATTCCTATTGTTTTTACATAAAATCTACTTCTTATACAAAGATTATGCTCCATGGAATCAGAAAAATCGAATCTTGTCTTTATTCTCTGTCTGCCTAGATATAAACATGTGGCTTTCAGGACAAGTGGACTGATTTCTTGGAACTTAACATTGATTTCGAAGATTGTATATTTTTTAGTAAAATATTCTGTTATCCTAAAGGTAAGAATCTAGAAGGCAGAACTAAAAAGTGGTCATGGGGCCAAAAGTATTAACTAAAAGATTCTGATCACCAAGTTAAAAAGAACCTGTTTGACTTGATTGTAACAACTCTACAAAAGCAGAGGCATGAATTTTCATAACACTCTATTCTTTTCCACGAAACAGCCTAGGAAAGTATCAATCATTCCACACGAAAATAAACTTTTTTCCTTTCCTCTTACTTTGTTTAGCTTTCAATGAACAACATTTTTTTTTTTTGCATTTCAATACCAATTTTCCAAAGGTACAAGGAAGCACAGCTGTGAAGCTAGTTGGGTCAGGGAGACGGGTCACCAGTGATGACTGTCTGACAGTGAATCTTTCCCAGCTTTGTCAGTAGCTTTGAAAGGTATTCAGGTAAAGGTCCCGTGGGAAGAAAGGCCGCAAATTTCAGAAACCTAACAACATATAATTTTGTTGAATTTGCATTCATATAAGTGCTAGCTTGAAAAAAACACGCATCTGCTTGTTTCTATGACAATAGGCAGAGTGAAATCACGCTCATACAGATGTGATGATGACTGCCACCCCGCTAGGGCTGAACAAGTCATTTTTTTCCCCTGAACAAGTCACCAGGTTCTACTCTGCTATCAATAGACAAAACTATGTCACAGAAGTCTACAGGTGTTCTGTTAATGCTAAGAAACCAAGAGACATTATTCTGTTGCTAATCCAAGACAATGTCCAGAGACTCTGCTAATTGGATCATCATGGTTCTATAATTCAGGAGTAAAGGAGTTTAGGGATTCCCTGGTGGCTCAGACAGTAAAGCGTCTGTCCACAAAGCAGGAGACTTGGGTCCGATCCCTGGGTGGGGAAGATCCCTTGGAGAAGGAAATGGCAACCCACTCCACTACTCTTGCCTAGAAAATTCCATGGAAGGAGGAGCCTGGTGGGCTACAGTCCAGGGGGCCGCAAAGAGTTGGACACAACTGAGCGACTTCACTTTCACTTTCAAAGGAGTTTAGAGCTGGCAAGGACAGGATGCCGTGGTTGCCTCCTAAATAATGCATATATTGCACATGCCTGCTAAGTTGCTTCAGTCGTGTCTTACTCTCTGCAATCCTATTGACTGTAGCCCACCAGGCTCCTCTGTCCATGGGATTTCTCCAGGCAAGAATATTGGAGTGGGCTGCCATTTCCTCCTTCAGGGGAATCTTCCTGACCCAGTGATCAAACCCGTGTCTCTTTCATCTCCTGTATTGGCAGGCAGTTCTTCACAACTAGTGTCATCGGGGAAGCCCAAACTAATATGTACTACAGAACACATTGTTTTTAATAAAGGTGATTTCAGGGAGGGGAGGAAGAAGAGGGTGAGATGTGTGGAGAGAGTAACATGGAAACTTACATTACCATATGTAAAATGGATCAGTTCAGTTCAGTCACTCAGTCGTGTCCAACTCTTTGTGACTCCATGAAGCGCAGTACGTCAGGCCTCCCTGTCCATCACCAGCTCCTGGAGTCCACCCAAACCCATGTCCATTGTGTTGGTGATTCCATCCAACGATCTCATCCTCTGTCGTCCCCTTCTCCTCCTGCCCTCAACCTTTCCCAGCATCACGGTCTCCCAATGGGAATTTGCTGTATGACTTAGGGAACTCAAACAGGGACCCTGTGACAATCTAGAAGGGCGGAGTAGGGAGGGAGGTTTGGGAGGAGTAGACATGGGTGTACCTATGGATAATCACACATTATGTATATACCTATTGATGTCTGACAAGAGAAAGCAATGGCATCCCACTCCAGGACTCTTGCTTGGAAAATCCCATGGGCGGAGGAGCCAGGTAGGCTGCAGTCCATGGGGTCGCTAAGAGTCGGACATGATTGAGCGACTTCACTTTCACTTTTCACTTTCATGCATTGGAGAAGGAAATGGCAACCCACTCCAGCGTTCTTGCCTGGAGAATCCCAGGGACGGGGGAGCCTGGTGGGCTGCCGTCTATGGGGTCTTCAGTCCGACATGACTAAAGTGACTTAGCAGTAGCAGTATTGATGTCTGACAGAAAACCACAAAATTCTGTAAAGCAATTATCTTCAATTAAAAAAATAAAGTGGCAAAAAAAGCAAAAAAAAAAAAAGTGATTTTTAAACTATGTCATGTTGTGGCTTTACATACAATAACAGGTAATCTGGACACATCTAAATCCTTGTGAGTATACACCCTGAAATTATTCATAATTTGAAAACCCATCTTTAATTATTTTTGCTTCTACTCAGTAACCATTATAACTAGGGAAAGCATTCAACTTCTTAAAAGGCATGATGCCACTATGTATTTTTAAATACTAGATAGGTGAGCAATCATATAAGTTATAGTAAAAAATTAAATTACNACACATCTAAATCCTTGTGAGTATACACCCTGAAATTATTCATAATTTGAAAACCCATCTTTAATTATTTTTGCTTCTACTCAGTAACCATTATAACTAGGGAAAGCATTCAACTTCTTAAAAGGCATGATGCCACTATGTATTTTTAAATACTAGATAGGTGAGCAATCATATAAGTTATAGTAAAAAATTAAATTACTAACAAGGGTATATCTTACCTCATATAGAGTGATGACACCATAGGTTTGAATTGGTTCTCGCCATTGAAGGAATATCTTCTCTTCAAAGGTACTTCCTTGGATGGATTCAGTAAGAACAGCACCTGGAACTAGAAGTGGGGAAAATCGATACGTATTTTAGTACAAAAAAAAAAAAAAAGGAAGAAAGAAAAGTTTTTCTAGGCTTGATAGGTTTTTAACTCTCTATTGAATCAAAAGATTTTAATAGATATATTCCACTTTCTTGAAAAAAACCTGGAATTTAAAACCATTTTGGCTAAACTGTCTTTATAAAGAAAAGAATTTCATCCCATTTTTCTCTAAAATGTTCGAATCAGACAATTCAAGTCTTGTAAATAAACTTTTTTTATTTTGTAAATAAACTTTTTTTTTATTGTTCAGAAATAAAGAAGGATTGGAATGATGCAAATTTCTACACATTAACTCATGAGACTGTAAACTGGTGCAGCCATTTTGGAAGATGGTTAAACATAGATAAACTACCATATGACTCAGCAACTTTAATCCTAGGTATATATCCAAGAGAACTGAAAAGACTGGTCATTCGAAGACTTGTACACAAATATTAAGAGAAGCTATTCATAATAAGCAAAGAGGAGAAACAACCCATCAGCTCATGATTTGATAAACACATCTCAATAACGTTTAAAAGATGGGGCTAGAGAAATGTTTTGTTAGCTGGTGGAGGGTATGAGGAGCCCTTAAGAGTGGCTGAGATTGTGCCAACTGGAAAGACTGACCAGCATTTCAAGAGGACACAAAGGTTGTACATATTTGTTTAGTTGATAGGCTACCTATGCTGCTGCTAAGTCACTTCAGTCGTGTCCGACTCTGTGCGACCCCATAGATGGTAGCCCACCAGGCTCCCCCATCCCTGGGATTCTCCAGGCAAGAACACCGGAGTGGGTTGCCATTTCCTTCTCCATTGCATGAAAGTGAAAAGTGAAAGGGAAGTCACTCAGTCATGTTTGACTCTTAGCAACCCCATGGACTGCAGCCCACCAGGCTCTTCCATCCATGGGATTTTCCAGGCAAGAGTACTGGAGTAGAGTGCCACTGCCTTCTCCTATAGAGGGAGGATATTGACAGCTACTCTAAATAGGACTAAGTGGGGTGTAGCAGAAAAAATATCACTGATTCAGATGGGAGGCCTGGGCTCTGATTTAAGACTTTCCAGGGATTAAACAGTGAAATCTGGGCAATGCACTGACCCTTCTTAGTTCTCAAATGTTTCATTTCTAAAATGAGGAAGTTGGAATAAGTTGATCCCTCATTCCAAAACTCTAAATATGTATATATATATATGAAAATAGTTACAGTTGTTCCAGATTGAAGGAAGTGATATGAAACTACAGTGAAACACAGAAACAAGATATTTAAGGAGTGATGATACTGGTGAGTTCCAAGAAAATTTGGATTCTGGGCTCTGAGACTAAAATGCTCAACACAGTCAGAAGCTGGACTATGATGGGCCAAACCAGAGAAAGCTAAACTCATTCTCTTCTCCTTGACCTTGACAGTATTTATTTTGATGTCATCAGGTTCCTAAAAGTATCAAGATGATTATGATGTATGTGGTTTTACTGCTTTATGATAATCTTCTGACTTTAAAATGTGTATTAATCTATGCGGGGCTTCCCTGGTGGCTCAGACAGTAAAGAATCCACCTGCAATGCAGCAGACCCAGGTTCAATGCCTAGGTTGGGAAGTTCCCCTGGAGAATGAAATAGTTACACATTCCAGTCTTATCTGGAGAATCCCACAGACAGAGGAGCCTGGCTGGCTACAGTCTATGGGGTCACAAAGAGTAGGACACGACTGAGCAACTAACACTTTGACATTCATTAATCTATGTACAGGTGCAAGGAGGGCAAAAGCTTAGAAAAAACAAATCTTTGATTTAATTTAATTAGTATAAATGGGAAAAAATTTTAAAAAGAGATTGTCAAATTGATGTTGAACAGAGGGTATCTTAAAAGGATTAACTTAATAAAATGTACTGGAGGCCTTGTAACCATGAAAATGTTAACAACAGGAAAACCTAAATGGGATTCATATAATTGCTTTTAGGTCAAGAACAGATCAAGTGATTAAAATAAAATACCAGAAAGGTTAGTTAAATTAGGAAGATAGCACTTCATGGGAACTTAAGTCTGACACTGGTTTTTAGAAGTTGTAGAAATTCANAAATTGCAAAGGAAGGTCAACTTCCAAACTCATTCTATGAGGCCACCATCACCCTAATACCAAAACCTGACAAAGATGCCACAAAAAAAGAAGAGTGTTTTTTTAGAATGCAGGTTGGGCCCTCGGGTCTTAAGACTATGCTATGCTATGCTATGCTAAGTCACTTCAGTTGTGTCTGACTCTGTGCGACCCCATGGACTGCAGCCTACCAGGCTCTTTCATCCATGAGATTTTCAGGCAAGAGTACTGGAGTGGGGTGCCATTGCCTTCTCCGGTCTTAAGACTAGTAAGGAATATTAGTGGTAAAGAACTTGCCTGCCAGTGCAGGACACCCAAGAGATGTGGGTTTGATCCCTGGGTCAGGAAGATCCCCTAGAGGGAGAAATGGCATCCCACTCCAGTATTCTTGCCTGGAGAGTCCCAGGGACAGAGGACCCTATAGTCCATGGGGTCACAAAGAGTTGGATACAACTGAGTGCACACACACACAAACACAAAGAAACTAAAACATTCAAATGCATTTTAAGTTAGAAGGTGAGGACTGTGCAGTTTTTATTTCAGTTTACATACACACGCTCTTGTGAATTTACAGGTGTGTGTTTGACTATGTCCACAATGTAAAATACATTTTATACTGCAGCAGAAGAGTGAGAACCACACTGCTGGAGAGCTTTTTCCCTGGGGGCGCCAGGAGATACACACACCTAGAGAAAGTCTTCCCTGGGGGCACTAGGAGATACGCACTCCTAGAGAAAGTCTTCCCTGGGGGTGCCAGGAGATACGTACAGAAATGTTCTTAGCAGCATTGTTGACAAAAAAATAAGAGAGAAAAACGCAGAAATAACCTAAATATCTACTGAGAAGAAAACAGACAGATAATCATACAACNGGGGGCACTAGGAGATACGCACTCCTAGAGAAAGTCTTCCCTGGGGGTGCCAGGAGATACGTACAGAAATGTTCTTAGCAGCATTGTTGACAAAAAAATAAGAGAGAAAAACGCAGAAATAACCTAAATATCTACTGAGAAGAAAACAGACAGATAATCATACAACAGCAAAGTATTCTCCAGTGATTATGAATGAAACAATAACGAATTGTGGAAATACAGAATTGAGTGAAAAACTCAAGTCACAATAGAAAACTATGATATAATTTTATAACACTGAAAAACCAGCAAAAGGGAATTAAAGCATACATGTATGTTAAAACCGCTTAAATGAAGAAAGAAGAGAAAAACAGGACAAATATCCATGGAAACTCAGGATATTGGTGACCTCAGTCCTAGAGGCAGGGGAATAAAATGAGAAACAAACAGTTAGATACAGAGGTTCTAAGGAGGCTCTATTTTTAAGCTGAGGAGTCAGTTAATGTTGCTAAGTAGCACAATTTATGCAGATGACATATATTCTTTTGCTTTTATGTCAAATACAGATAGTGAAGGACAGGGAACCCTGGCGTGCTGCAGTCCATGGGGCCACAAAGTGTCAGACATAACTTAGCGACTGAAAAACAACATAATAACTTAAAAAAAGGTTATCACAGGAAGGCATGAATATCCCAGAAACTGTTGGCTCTTTGAAATTCTCTTCCTGCAGGACAGTCTACCTTTGGTTCTTAGGAGAGAAAGACTGCGGTTTCTGACAGCCAGACCTAAGGGAAGCAAGATAACATATCAGTGAAGACGTTCTGGATATTCACCCATGGTTGGGGGCCTTTGACCTTAAGAGCTTTATGGAGCCATGTACTCACATGTGCAACAGACATCTCACCAGCAATGCTTTTGGCCCAGACACCAGAGCCCTGGATCCTGCAGGCTGAGTCTCAGGCCTGGCTCAGCCACTCAGGGGACAGGTGTTGCTTCTTCTGACCCCTATCCCAGCTCTGAACCTCACCCTGTTTCATTCCTGGATTCTCAGAGAGGCCTAATGCAGAGCTCAGGACAGCCACGTGAGGAGGGAAGAGTGTGAGCAAGGTAACCGTCCAAGGCCACAGCTGACCCATGTGTACAACATGTTGGTACAACATGTTTGTGTACACATGTTGTACATGTTCCAACCTATGTTTGTGTACAACAGAAAACACTCCTTCCTTAAGGCACTTATGGTCATCTGCTGGAAAACTGCATAAGAATCATATAAATCTATGGGGCTCGTGCAATGAATGGGCCCTGCATGCTTACACCACGCACATTCTGTACAACTGTACACTGTGGTCCTGCTGGAAACAGTGTGCGTAGGTGTGTGTGTGTGTCTATGTGTGTATATTTGTGTGCTGTTCAAAAACATACAAGTTCCACGACCAAAAAGATATAGGCATGCTGCATGCACTGAGAGCTCTGAAGGAATTTAACAGATGGTTTCAAAACTTAAGATAAAGCAGTGCAGAAGTGGATACGCTGTGTGCATGTTGACAGAGGTATGTGGATTTTTTTCAGCAAACAAATAGAACTTACTGGCTTACCCTTTAACCACAAATACTAACTTCAACAGCCATATATCCACATACAGTACACGAACTGAATTTTCATGAAGGTACCAGTTTTAGCTATTCCTCCCTACTCCTGTCTGTCCCTCATGACTTTCCTTTTTGATGGTACGTCTGAATCAATCTAAGGACTTCTAATTGATGCCCTCTTATCATAGGAACCAAATAAAAATGATTCCATGAGTAAGTCATTCCTGTCAAACAGGTCATAACCATTCTTGCTTTGCACACCAGTCAGGCGAATCTGTCTGTTGCATCCCAAATACCATTCTCCCTCCAAAATTAATATATTTGGTCCCACAGATCCATACACATAAAGTATTAGTCACCTTTTTTATCTGCAAAAAAGTAGTCTTCAATCCCTTTCTATCTTGAATCAAAATCAGTCTCTTTTCATGACTATTTTTTCTTAGTTAAGAACTCTGAGGCTTCTAGACACCCACACTGTCAAAATCCTCATGTTCACAGGTTGATTACGTTTTTATATGTTTTCCTGTCTTCTGTAACAATCAAGTTCACTGACTACTGATCCCATGTCTAACACAAATGCTTTATCCTATAAGGATCCTATGTTCACTAATCAATGCATTAGTTAAAAGGATTCTAACACAGTCTAATAAACACCAAGCATCTAGATCAGTTCCTTTGTTTTCATAAGTCAATTCAGAAACCATCTCCTTTCCTGTGGTATTTACCGGTTTTCTACGAAAGGCCTTTCCAAGTTCTGCGCTGCGGTTTGCGCATCTCTGTCTTACTTTCTGCTTTATAAACATGGCTCCCCTAACGATTGCAATGGTCCATTTCTGCCTCAGCTCCTTGGTGACATTTCCGAAGTGTAAAGTTCACGCCTGCGGGAAGAACACTGCTGCTATACAGTCAAATCGGAGTCTTCAGTTGTTCCGGTGCTCTGCAATGACCGAGCTGTAATTCATCCTATAGATGAACTTTACAAGAAACTGTTGTGTGAAATAAAAATGAGCTTCCAGTAAAAGACTTTCTCGGTATTTATTTCAGGCTCTATTAAAGGAGGAGGCAAGTGATTCTCACAGAGTTTTTCAGAACTGTCAAAAATTGGTTGAGAATGTGTATTGACCTTCTCTAACCCTCATAAACCTGTGATGACCACAAAAAGGGTCTTACAAGTTTGGATCTGTTTTTTTTCATCCAGAGGAAAAGCGTATCCAGGCCAGTCACTTCTGGTTATGGAAGAATGTGATGAGTGTTGAAAAGAAGCCAACTGAATACCATTTTAGATTCACCCATAAGAACCATTCTCTGTAGTGGACACTAAGTAGAGAAATCTTATTTTAAACCCTTTTTACCTGTTCAGAGCTTCCTATTTATTAATAGTTCCTCCACCAGGAAATTGAACCCTGGCTCTCCCTCGGCAGGGAAAGCAGAGTCCTAACCACTGGACCACCAGGGCATTTGCTCAGCCATATTTTTCATCTTTAATAAAAGAACAAGGAAACTGTCACAAATAAGGGTTTTATTATTATTATTATTATAGCTCATTCCTCACTCAACTTTTGAAAATAAATCACAGTTCACTGAGACATATTTATTTCCTTTTGAATTCAGTTAACTTGCCACAGAAACTTGTCTTAAAAAATTACAAACAACTATGCCTCCTTGAATATTTGCATATTTCTTAGGAGAGGATTAAAAACTATGGAACATATGGATAATCTTAATAAAGTAGATCACCCATTTGCCATTTAGTGTTAAAAATACTCAGGATTCTGCCATACTGAAAATTAATTAGACATTTTTGTGAGGATCCACAGATAATACTTCTAATAAGTTATTAATATAATACCACATATCTTAGCTTTTTCATCCTTTCTGAAGTTGAATTCTATGGGGAGAGGAAGCCTGTTGAGCCTGTGGGGCAGACCTGGGGGCCAGCCTGTTGGCAGCAGAGGATGGACTGGGATGGGGAGAGCCTGGAGGGAGGGGTACAAGGCTGACTTCTCCCCAGAGGACCTGCTGGTGATGGCCAAGCCAGCCTGGACTAGGAGAACGGCAGCTCGGGAAACATCCTGGAGCCACACACCATGGAATGTCCTCATTAGACGGTCAGGGGGAGGGTGGGACCAGGGACAGGCAGACAGTCCTGCCAAGACAGGGGCCAGAGTGGGGGAGAGCAGGGGGTGTGATGGGCCTGACTGCTTGCTGCCTGAGCCATCCATGAACAGACAGCAGGTATGGCCCTTAGGATAAACCTAAAGCTCAAGGTCGGGGGAAAGTGGGGAAGGATTTGGAGGTTACATAACCGTTCAAGTCACTAACACAGATAGCGATTCCCAGGAAAAGTATTTAGAAAGAAGATAAAGCAAAAGGAAGCCTACATTAACTGGACCTCTTTTTATTTTGATTTTATGTTTTCCTTTTAAGATTCTTTGCAGCATCTCCTTTCCCCTGTGAAACTGACAGTAATAAGATATTAAGAGTTATAATTTTTAAACCATTCATTCTTTGATATGTGCCACTTTCAACACATTATTTTACAATAGGCTTTGCTTGAATTTTAAAAGAAAAGTTTTTCCTCAGGTGAAGAATTTTCAGCTCTAAACTAGAGCCGACTGGTATGTGTATTTTTGTATTTGGTACCTACTTAATAGTTACACATTTTTAGAGAATGCCTCATTTAAATTCTAATGTATTTTAATAAGGAATGAAAGAAAATATCACCCCATATATGTATTTTTTTTCTTAAATTACCCCTAGTGCTTGATTACTCCTCCACAATCAAAATCATGTCTTAAATATGAATGATACAAGACTAGAGCCTGAACGTCTAACAGAGAGATTTTAGCTGCTTGTTTAAAATGACATACCTAGCTATTCAGTAATCACTTTATAATAACCCCTTTCATTTCCAAATCTACTTAGCCATCAGGCAGCACTGAGGAAAGAGCTGGCAACGGGTTTTACAACTGCACATTAGTTTTACATTTCATGACAAGCTAATTCTAGAGAGTTCCAAAGAGAGACAAGCTCCGGTCCTTGTGATTTTCTTCCCTTGTCGTGGGGGAAGCATGTGTCGAGCTGTAAAGGAAAGATAAAAGCCTACAGACATATACTTTTCACCTCATCCCCATGTCAGTGGCAATTTGCCCCACTGTACCCCAGGTGCCATGGTTCATATCTAAGTCAACAAGACGTCACCAGTCTCCCAACTGCTCTTCACCCCAAGCCAAAGACCTGCAGGGGTTCAGAATCCCAACCACAACTGGACTCAGTCAGAGCATGATGGGGGCAGGGGTCTTTGTAAAAGGGGGTGGGTTGGGTTTAAATGCTGCACAAACACAACGCAGAACGTCAGCTAACTGTGTAAGGCAGAAAAAACATCAAAAAGCGAAAGTGCCAGTCACTCAGTCGTGTCCAACTCTTTGTGACCCCATGGACTATCTCTCCAGGTTCCTCTGCCCGTGGAATTCTCCAGGCAAGACACTGGAGAGGGCTGCCATTTCCTTCTCCAGGGGATCTTCCTGATTCAGGGATCTAGCCTGCATCTCCTGCCCTGGCAGGCGGGTTCTTCACCATCTAAGCCACCAGAAAATATAATCACCCGGTACTAAAAATGACAAACGTGCTTGGCCATTTCAAAGTCGGCCCCACAAAGGCATTTCAATGAAGACTAACCCAAGGCCATGCCTCGTGATGCCTCTAATTAAATTCCAAACACCACCAAGAGTCAAACGTGGGTTTCTCTAGCACCAAGCAGCTGACAGAGTAAACTGATTTCCAAGACATTATTTAAGTCAATCGATGATCACACCTGAGCAATAAATACTTTAAGCTCTTGGTTTAAGCTTTGAAGGTTGCCATGAAAATCACCTGGGACGATGATAAACCATGGTATAAATCTCAGATTTGAGCAGCTCCATCCTTGCCAGGGAAGCGGAGACACAGATGTTGTTTATAATGTTGCACAGAAATAAATGGGATGTGCGATTTCATGTATCAGTCTGAAGAAGACGCACCGGGACACTCCTGCTCTCGTGGCAGCCTGCTGCTGCTGACGAACGGCACTAATTCGCAGTCATTAGCCCAACAATGTGAGCTAAATCGAGAGTCTCACACAAGGCTTTACTAAACCCGAGACAAGACTGCATGGCCGCATAAATCCACGCTCAAGAGATGTCATCAATTAATGCTACATGGCTAAACAGCCAAGTTCATTTTTTTCTAAATGGATACATTCCGATACGTGTGATCAACCTGAGTCAAGGTGTGTAGAATGCAATCAGAGTTGGCAAATTAACTCTCAAGTGCAGAGACGGATAGATGAACAATGTCCTCCAGATCAACTGGTGGAATTCACTCGGAACTGCTCGGTGTGTTCAGGCCCTGAATGCACAGAAATAGCTCTCTCACCAGGCAATCATGCAATGACTGTTCTCAACATCTGGCAGCAACACAGAAGACAGCACAGATGCAAAAACTCAAAGACTTGAGATTAAAAGGTAACGCATGAAAAGCAATTCACTTTTACTTTTTGGCTGAATCTTATTCTTTTTCTGTCTCCCTATACAACACTACCAACACCCTCCACCCCAAAAAACCCCTTCACCATATCTCTATTCTCAAAAAGCCTGTGATTGCTTTCCTTTGAATCTTACTTCTACCAATGACCTTGAACTGTATCTTATTCCTTCAACTCCAAGTCAGCTTGGTTGCCCTGCCACATAATTTTAACAGCAGCACACATATTCTTATCCCAGTGTAACCTTGCACTTATTATACCCACTGCTAGACAGGGAGCAGGAGTAGCTGGCTCTGGACCTAAGGAATCATCCATGGACAAGTATAATTCTGAATGGGAACAAAGGGCTTCCCTGGTGGCTCGGATGGTAAAGAATCCACCATCCCCTGGAGGAGGAAATGGAAACCCACTCCAGTATTCTTGCCTGGAGAAGCCTATGGACAGAGGAGTCTGGCAGGCTATGCAGTCCATGGGGTCACAAAAGAGTTGGACACGACTGAGTGACTAACAAAGTAAGTACATTTGGGTGGGAGGAGAGTAAAATTCATACCTGGCTGCTGTATCTCAGAGCACAGTGTACATACAAATTCAGAGAGCGTGCCAACCAGCACCCATACACCTTCACAAGCTGAAACGCTTTGCCCCACGTTACTGCCAAAGTCTAGATGCTTGGGATGGGTCACCCATGATGCTAAAACTAAAAGAACTGATTGCAGCGGGGGCGAGACACAGCATCAACCCTACCAACGGCTCCAAGGGCAAGAGGAGGCTGAGTGGAGTTGGGGGGATGGGAGCAGGGTCAGAGACTGGGGAAGCCTCAGAGGGAAACGCATGGCTCTGTGGGGAAGAGGTACTCACACTGTGTGAGTACCCAACCCTCACCTTGGGGGAAGGCTTTCGTCAAAGGTTTCACTTTCTTACATCTCCAAAAATGATTCTTTCTTTGGTAGAGCTATGAGTGAAGAATATTTAAACTTCCAACCATAATGTTATATCAGCCTGTAGTATATCCAGTTTGGAATAAATCCACAATTTTTTTTCTTCTAATTGACATTTGCAATGATTACGTGGGACCAGGGTGTGGCAATCCACAATGAAAGGAAGGTTTGTTTTCAATAGTCTCAAATTCTCAAGAACTTCTCTAGTGTGAATCTCCACTGCCCACTGTCTGAAAATATATCCTGGAAAGGAATAACTATGGATCTAGCCAGGTGTTAAATATCACACTTTAAAATATAACATTAAGATAATTCTATCATTTTGAACTGTCACCTTCTAAGTAGTATGCTAGTCGGGTGTCTGTGTGTGTGTGTGTGTGTGTGTGTGTGTGCGCGCGCGCGCGTGTGTGTGTGTAAATTATTAATTAAATATTGAAGAGACTATTCTAAAATTACACTTAGAACTTTGTGGAAATATAAGACTAAACCAAACCTCCTTTAATTTAAATAAGGACACAGAATTGAGCAAGCAATAGACTGTTGCAGAAAGAAATGTAGTCATCTGTAAAACTTCCTAGAACTTCTTACTAGGCCTCATTTCCTCATGGATGGTTTGTATGCACACAAAATAACACACAAGATTTAACAGGTATTTGCAACACTGACAACCGCATTTTATTAACTTCCAAGGCTGGATTCGAGACAATAAATCTGGTGTGTTCTAATAACGTAGGTATTAAAAATCTGCTCCTTACAGAATTATGAATTTGGTAATTACTTCTGCATTGCAAGAAATCATAAAATGTATCACGCTTTTGCTAACATAATTCTGGCAGAAAATAAACTAAAAAAAAAGTAGCCCCGGTTATTTATTCATATTAAGACCCTTTCGAGATGTTATAATGACACGTTTTATCATGGATTAAGCTCCCAGAACTACCTCTAGCAAATACCTGATTCTGGATAGGTATCTAACTTTAGTCACTCTGCAGTTCCCCAGAATTAAAAGAAAGGAGGGAGAAAGACTCGTCTGGTAAACACCGAGAGGCTGACTAAATAGCTACTGGAAACACTACTAATATTATAGCAATAATACAATCAGAAATATGGTTCCCTGCTAAAAAATTCAAGAAGCCAACTACAAAGGGAAGGGGAAAAAAAAAAAAAAAGCAGAGAGCTGGTGTTTGTTAAAAAAACTGTGCTGGCACCTATTCCCCCCTTCTATCTGTGACACTAAAACCAGTGAATATTTTATTAAAGTGACAATTAACCCTTATCCTAAATTCCAGAGATAAGTTTCTGGAGTCTTGTGGAAGATAGCAGGAGACACTGCTCATGATCTATCCCACAGGTTCAGAGGAGTTATCTGAAGGGGGATCTTTGGGGCTTCCTGGTGGCTCACATGGTAAAAATCCCACCTGCAATGCAGGAGACCTGGGTTCAATCCCTGCGTCAGGAAGATCCCTTAGAGAAGGACATGGTAACCCACTCCAGTATTCTTGCCTGGAAAAATCCCATGGACAGAGGAGCCTGGCAGGCTACAGTCCATGGGGTTGCAAGAGCTGGACACAACTTAGCTACTAAGCCACCAACACTTCGGCTGTCCACTGAAGAATGACCAAGCATGAGTCATGAATTACAAGGTTATTTATACATGAAGGATCCAAAAGCTCAGACTCTATTACATCAGCATCAGTGCTACATGACTGTTTATCAATAGAGTAAGAATTTCAAAAATAGAACCAAGTTCTTTCAGTGATGCCCTATAAGAGGGGGAAAATGCCCTGAGTATTAGTAGATAAATGCCAGTGATTTCTAGCTAACACAAACCAAGGCAACTTTGGCCTTAGGACCTTTGCCAGACACTTTCGGGGGGTGTGTCTGGGTCTCCCCCTGGCCTACTCACCATCCTACATGCCTATCCCTCAGATCAGAAGGGCTCCCCTACCCAGTCAACACTCAGCTTTAAAAAGCACCCTGGAATTAACTGAAGAAAACACAATCCACTGAAAATTTTGACAAATCTGAATTGGATTGAGAAAAAAAGGGTTCAGAGAATTGGAACCTGAAAAGATTTGTCAAACTATCATACAAAACAAGGTATACTTAAAGGGGTGAGGGATTCAGACTGTGTTAGTCACACAGACATCTAACTCGTTTCTCAAAATGAGATATTCAGTACCTCAAGGGAAAGGAGTATTTTTCAAGAACCTTAGTTAACTAAGGGAGCTTTTCACCCAGCAATAGAAAAAAGGACAGTAGGGTGCTTCAGTTTAATTAAACAGTAAAATCACATCTAAAAAGGAAAGAAGAAATTATCTGAGGCAGAAAAGTATCTTCCCTCCTATGTACATCCTGAGAGACTGATGAGTAAATTAGAAAAGATGTAAGAAAGTCATTCTCCACGACATAGATGACACAAGGATGTGGTTACTCTAACACATGAACACACGAAGGTTTAAGGGCTGCAGGCTATGAAGCTGCTCTGTGCAAAACCACACACACCTCGAGAAAGCCTTTGCCTGTTCCGAGAAGGCAGAGCTACAAAGGGGCTTTCTCCCTTATTCCAGGGGTTTTATTCAATTTCATTTTTCACTCATACTCAGTCCCCCTATTTTACCCACATCACTTATCAGGCTGAGAGACTCACTTCCATTCAGATGTGACTTCTTTCTGAGAACAAGGAGCTCAGAGCTCCAGTTCAGAGAAAGTTCAACCAGCACAAACCCCAGGATTAGGATAAGCACACAGTAAAAAGGCAGCTTTCTTCTGCATGGTAGTTACCTGCTGGTAGACACCCGAGTGCTATATTCACACGATCAGATACAAACCTAACGATCTTACGGGACGGCTTTGCAGACTCAATTCAGATGTACCCACATGAAATATACACTCAAGTGGGGCACCTCAGTATCCTCAGTGTTGCTGGGGCTCAGGGAACAGTGGAAGAGACAAGTGGACATTGAATAAGTCCCAATGTGCAGGATGATTCATTCCTTCCGATTTCCCCTTTTTTTGGCAACAGCAGCATCTATCCCATGCCTGCCTATTATTGTATTTTAGAAGCGGGCAGTTTGTTTCTGAGTCTCACAGGTCTGTGGATGGAATGGGATTTTGCCCTAGAATGGATCATACCCAGAGTCTCAGCCATACATGATTCAGATGATTTATGTGATTAGATTTGGAAATTTGGAGCTGCTGCTATTAAGATGAGTTTTGGGGTTTCGATTTCATGGTGTCGTGAATTGAAACTTTTGGGGATGTTGGGTTGAATGCATTTTGCATATGAGGTGGGTAGGAATGTTTTAGAGACAGAGGCTGGGCTGCAATGGGTTGAGTGGTGTTCCCCCTGCTTGCCCCAAGATATGTCTATGTTTCAGAGGGATTCCCAGGTGATTCAGTGGTGAAGAATCCACCTGCCAACGCAGAAGACACAGGAGATTCTGGTTTGATTCCCAGGTTGGGAAGATCCCCTGGAGGAGGAAATGCCAACCCATTTCAGTATTCCTGCCTAGGAAATCCCATGGACAGAGGAGCCTGGCGGGCTACAGTTCATGGGGTTGCAAAGAGTTGAACACGACCGAGTACACACATGTACGGGTCAGAAGCTGGAAGCGTGACCTAATTTGGAAAAAGGGCCTTTGCACGTGTAACGAAAGACATGGAAATGAAGAGACCATCCCAGATTACATGCAGGGGCCCTAATGATCACTGTCTTTGTAGGGGATACACAGTGAAGATTTGACAAGGAGACCAGGTGAAGATGGAAGCTGAGACCGAGTGACACAGGGACAAGCCACACAACGCCAGCAGCCCCAGAGGCTGGAAGAGGCAAGAACGGAATTTTCCCCAAGGCTTCCGAGGGCAGCAGCGTCCTGCCACCGAGGGCAGCAGCGTCCTGCCAACTCTTCTATTTCGGGATTCTGGCTTGCAGAGTGCTAACTAAATTTCTACTGCTACATTTTTGCTACTTTTAGCTAAGAAGTTTGTGGCGATTTGTTATGGTGCCCAATATCAGATAACTGTAACATAACAGGTAATATTATTTTTGTAAAAATTTGCCAATTTGATGTATACTCCAAATACATCATTTTAATCTGTATTGCATTTATTTAGAACTGATGCTGACTTTTACATGTTTGATAGACATTCTTCCTTCTGTTTTTATAAATTGTCTTTTAAAGTCCTTTGCTCTTTTTTTTTGGTATTCATTTTTTAATGGATTTTAAAATATTTTATTTACTTATTTATTTTCCATTATTATTCATTACAGAATATTGAATGCAGTTCTCTGTGTTTTTCTTATTGATTTTTTAAGAGTTCATAATATATTGAATATACTATTTTTAATTCAGGCTTTAAATATATATATTTTTAATCCAGGCTGTCATTTGTCTTTCTTTTAAAAATGATTTTTGTATTGAAACTAAAAATACATAGCCAAATTTATCAATCTTTAACAAATATGTTGGATNCTTATTGATTTTTTAAGAGTTCATAATATATTGAATATACTATTTTTAATTCAGGCTTTAAATATATATATTTTTAATCCAGGCTGTCATTTGTCTTTCTTTTAAAAATGATTTTTGTATTGAAACTAAAAATACATAGCCAAATTTATCAATCTTTAACAAATATGTTGGATTAACAATTTTTTTGGGGGGGTTCATTTCACATAACTATAATCTTCCAAACAAACTTTAAAAATCCTTTGTAAGTATTTTCAAGTCCCTGAAAGTTATTGGGATTTGGGGTGACATTATATTAAAGGTATAGGTAACTTTGGGGAGAACTGACATTTTGAAAATATGATTTCCTCTGTTTATTAGAATGTTTCTTGCTAAGTTTTGTCAGAGGCATTGTATATTTTTCAGCTGCACTGTAAATGGAATCCTCTTAATTACATTTTATATAGGAAATACGTAAGTAGGGATTGTTTACCAATAGGATAGCTAGGAAGAGAATGAAAACAACAATACTAACAAGACATATTTTACTGGTGATTTAGCAGGCACTGTTCCAAGGCTTTCGAAGAACTACTTCATTCACAGGTAAGAAAACGGGGACAGAGACACTAAGTGGCTTGCCCAAGTTACATGACAGACAGCATCTGCATTCAGCAGTGTGGCTCCAGAGTAACCGATTTTCATATACTTTACTTTGTAACTGTGTATTTTACTGGGCTCTCAACATAGTTTTCATTGATTTTTCAGAGGATTCTTCTACATTTCCCGTAGAATAGTTTGTGAAAAAAAGCCGACAATTTTATTCTCTGTTTTTCAGTATTATATTTCATTTTTTCTGCTAATTTATGGAGCTGGCAAACAGTCGCTAATACTGAATACCTCTGAGTCATTTTTGCTTTAGGACATCAATGCTTACTGTATCTGGTAAGTGTTTTGCATGTTACAAATATGTCATTGGTCACTGATCTCTTGCCCTTCCATCCTGGCTTACTTAGGCCTTAGTCATCCATCACCAACTTCAGAATGAGGCCAAGCTCGACTGGTATAAAAAAGACTGCAGATTTGCAAGTTTCAAATCCAACTCCTGCACTCTGTTACAACAATGTCCATGTGTTTATGATAGCCCCCCTGGTGGCAAGTCCACCCTGGTCTCTTTTTCTCTTTGTATCGAGACTGCAGCTATGCAAATGAGCCTCATCTCACCTCTCCAGTGTTGTCTTAATGTAACACATTCACTTCGGTTGCAAGAGGAAGATGCATGTTTTGCCCTGACTTTCTGCAGACCTGGCTCACAGTCCAGTCTGCTTTGTTTCTGGTGTTTTCATTAATCCCACACATATTGCATCTGACAGAATTACTGCTGTGTCTGTTGACAGGATGCTCTGGCCTCCAAACATGAAATGCATGATGTTCCGATCAAACTTGACACCTGTTTTTCATTCCCAGGCATTGATTTTCCACCCACCAGCCAACATATTTCATAGGAAAAACTGGTAGTGTGATCTGCAAAGTATTGATTGCAAGAACACTGAAATCCCTACCCAAAAATTTATAGCCTTAATTTCCAGCAGGTTACATCAGTTATCTTCAAGAGGGTAAAGATTTAAGAGTATGATCAGCATGAGCTAACTCAAATGTTTACTACTGAACAGCCTACATAACCTGCCACTTACCACCAAATTAGAAAGATGGAAATAAATATTAAGTAACTGACTGCTTAAGTTTCTCAAAGATCAGCTGAAATGGCCACCGTTTTCCATGAAAAGAGTCAAAAGACACACAAAACACACACTCTTGAAAAAAAAAAGAAATAGTATCCAAAGCAGAAAATGCAAGTATTCAATATTGCAATTTAGGAACAAAAGACTGGATAGTTTGCAGGTAATTTCTTCTGACATTTTCAGTAAAAAGTCTTGTCTTTTGCAAAATGTTATGACACAGAATTTATCCCTTCACATACAAAACATGGTAGAGTCTTACCAAGATTTAATGACCTCATTCATCATTTAAGAATCATATGCTAAGGAACTACTATGCCTTGGTTCTTGTTTTTTGGTTGCTCAGTCATGTTTGACTTTTTGCCACCCCATGGACTGTAGTTCGCCAGGCTCCTCTGTCCATGGGGATGTCCAGGCAAGAATACTGGAGTGGTTTGCCATTTCCATCTCTAATGTGCTGATTACTGGACTGAGAATTTCATTTTAATAACTTCATGTTGTCTGCACCTTATTCGTAAGGTTGGTACTATTTTCCATACTTGCTGAGAAGGGAGAACTCATCTAGGAATTCCCTGCATTCTTCACACAGAGAAAAAGTTTTCAATAATAGAAATGAAAGGACGTAATATTTCAAATTTTACTATGATAGACGAGTTTTAATATTACCCCAATGAACCTATTTGCAGAGCAGCAATGGAGAGGCAGACATAGTGAACAAACTTGCGGACACAGTGAGGGAAGGAGAGGGTGTGATGAATTGAGAATATAGCATTGAAACATATACATTATCATATGTAAGACAGATAACCAGTGGGAACTTGCTGTATGAGGCAGGGAGCTCAAATCCAGTGACAAATCCAAATCCAACTCAAATGCAGCTCAAATCTGTGACAACCTAAAGGCAGGTGACGAGGGTGGGAGGAAGGTTCAAGAGGGAGGGAACATATGTAAACCTATGGCTGATTGATGTTGACATGCGGCAAAAACCAACACAACATTGTAAAGCAATTATCCTCCAATTAAAATAAAAGAATTAAAAAACGATAACCCCAGGGTTAGCATGCTACCCTCTTCCTGCAGAAACACCACTAACCCAGTATACATATTCTATACACATGGCTTTGAATAAATCCTAGCTTTAAGGTGATGTGGCAAGGGAAGAATGCCTGGACATCTACTTGGCAGTGACTTTGGGAAGCTAGTCTATCAGGATCCACACTCCAAATCATTTCACACTCTTGTTCACCTGCAGTCACAATGACCAGTCAGCCCACCATCAGGCCTAATGCTGTGTCCAGGGCTGCGGAGTATACCCACAAAGAATGAGGTGTCAGTCTAAGGCTCAAAATATTTGTTTCTTTATGCGGTGAGTATGAATCTAATATACATGGAACAGGTGGCGACGATGGTGAGGAATGCCGACACTGTATGGAGGGTTCTGAGAAGAAAGACATCAGGCAGGGTGGGATGGGCTACCTGGCCTGTGAGGGTGGTGGGCCTGGGATCTTGCATAAAGGGAGAGATGGGTCTGAACTGTTCATAGGCAGGAGAAAGCAGGAAGGCATTCTAGGTGAGGACAGAGTCATTGACCAAAGTTCAACATGAACTGAATGACTCTGGGTCCTGAGCCAAGGTCCCCAGACAGGCTGCCTCAGTCGCAGGTGAGNTGGGCCTGGGATCTTGCATAAAGGGAGAGATGGGTCTGAACTGTTCATAGGCAGGAGAAAGCAGGAAGGCATTCTAGGTGAGGACAGAGTCATTGACCAAAGTTCAACATGAACTGAATGACTCTGGGTCCTGAGCCAAGGTCCCCAGACAGGCTGCCTCAGTCGCAGGTGAGCTTAGACCACCCTTGGGCAGCAGCTGAGCTTGGACTTCATCCTTTGGACATCAGAAAGACATAAGAGGAAAACATTCAATTCAGCAAATATGGGTTTCCTGTTTTCCAGTATAATCTTAATGCTGGGGCTACAAAACAGAATCAAATGTAATCTCCACTTTCCAGGAGCTCCCGTTCCGTGGTGAAGAATGATGTGTAAACTGTTGAGAAGCACAGAACCGTCCATGAGGACAATAACATAAGTATAGTAGGAAAGAGCTCAGGGAAGGAAGGAATACATTCCTAATTAGGGGTCGGGGCAGAAAAGCCTCCCCAAGGAGGTGACATCTTCTCTGGGAGCAGAGGGTGCACAGGCCAGCAAGGCTGGTGGTGGGGGAGGTCCCAGCAGGACACACATGTCAGGAACATCAAAGTGGACATGACCTGAGGGAAACCAGAATGAAACCAGACAAGAAGTCACTTCGTGATCCAGCTAGGAAATACACGTAGGATCCAAGGTATGCGGAAGGGCCTTGGGGAAAAAGAGAATAAAGGACCTACGCTTTCATTTCCTGGAGGCTTTAGCTGGATGACAATGTTCTACAACCAAAAACCAAAGCGTGAATTAAAATGCATTGACCTTGTCAGTACTTGTGATGTTACTGTCAATCATTTCAAGGCACAGTGGTGAAGGGGACTCACTTTCATAACTAAGTTCACAAGCTTCCTGCACACTCAGGGTTCTTCCATCGTGCACTCTTGGCGCACACTGCTGCCCTTGGACGTGTGCTCCATGAGCAGAAGTCACCTCACTTATGTTCCTCTTTCCTTGCATGCAATTTTTCATCAAGTTCTGTGCTACATTTCCTGAAACCTCCTTTGACCTAACCAACTGTTCTTTATTTTCATTCTTTTTTTTTCCCCCCAAGTTTGTGGGATCACAGTTGCCCAACAAGGGATAGAACCCAGGCCCTTGACAGTGAAAGCTTGGAGTCCTAAGCACTGGACTACCAGGGAATTCCCCACTTTCTTTTTTGGGGGGTAAAAAATAATTTTATTCAAATTTATATCAACGCTGTAGTCTGTGGAAATGCTTGATGTTATGATTAACAGATGGAAGCAGATGTGTAAAAGTTAATTCCCTTTATGATTGTCTAAATAATTTTAAAACATTCTAAATTTTATATTGGAGTTCAGTTCAGTTCAGTCTCTCAGTCG
>SJYA01003091.1:4547461-4767755 GCA_006410615.1 Neotragus moschatus | reverse complement strand
AGTTATTTAATAATTTTTTTCTATAGTGATCCTAAGAGCTAAGCATTTTGCTAGGATCTACCTGGTCCCCTCCAAGAAGAAAAATTAGGTTATCAGTTAGGGATCTGTACACATTTCCATACACAGTGCATTCCAGAGGAATGTGAAACCTCCATAACTCTCAGGTGCTAAAGATGCTGGGCCTTCCATTTTCTTAAAGGGCTTTCCAATTTCTTCTTCTCTTCCATCACCCCAGGATATAGGAAATTAATTATCAGGCAATCTCTCTGGGTAGAAATTGAATGTAACTAGGAACACAAAATAACTGCGTATATAACTTATTTATATGAAAAATATCGAATTATGACATTCAAATTCTGAAACATTAATCCTTAAGTGAACAGATCAAGATTTAACTTCAACAATGATTTATAGTGTTTCTCTAGAACTAGATTTGGATTTTTGATGAAGAAATTGATATTATCAAATTCAGGCAAAGGTCCTTTGTTTTATACACAATACAGAAGAGTATAAATCAGTTGTTTAGTTGCTAAATTGTGCCCTACTCTTGTGACCCCATAGAATGTAGCCTGCTAGGCTTCTCTGCCATGGAATTTTCCAGGCAAGAATACTGAACCAGCTTGCATGGAATCTTCCCAACCCAGGGATCAAACCTACACCTCCTGCGTTGGCAGGTGGAGTCTTCATCACTGAGCTATTGGTTTTTGTTATTTGGAACCAAAATAGCTTAACTAGTAAATCACAGCTCTTATAAGAGGTGGCTTGAGGCAGCCAGCTTATGTCAACCAAGGCCGAGGTCAGAAATGCTGAATTGTCACTATGCACAGAAGTATTTGTTACTGCCCAATGCAATCTTCTGACAAAGCAGGATGGTCACTAAGCATGATTCAGAAGACTGCCAGATGCTAAGAACTTTCCGGAAGCCTTCCTCACAAGTGTTTCTGCCTAGGGTCGACACAGACTTATTACCAGTTACAACAAAGTCCCCTCACTGCAGTGGAAACCAAAGTCTGGGAGAAGGCCACTGGCACTGTTCTCAGGGAAGCTTTGGTGATTCGAATGCCAGAGGTTCAGAAAAATCAGGGTCTTTACAGAGATATTCCACAGGGCACACTGACATCCTGTGCTCGTCCGCGGCACAGAAACAGCATGCAGAACGGGGGTTCGCTGCACTGCGTGATAGTCAACTTTTTCTTTTCATACCACTGATGAACAAACCCATTCACCAAAAGTGGAAGAAAAAAAAACCCTGCAAGAATAGTGGGTAGCACAATATAAACACCTCATAATCGGCCTGGAGTTGCACTAAGTACTAAAAGACCAAGAAGGGATTCAGTTGACAAAGCAAACATACCGGAAACCCTGTGGAGCACACAGCATGCTCCATGTTCTAGACCATTTAAAAATTCTCAAGGCATCTATGATAGTTACTCAGCTGTATCTGACTCTCTGCGACCCCCTGGATTGTAGCCTGACAGGCTCCTCTGTCCATGGAATTCCCCAAGGAAGAGTACTGGAGTGGGTAGCCATTTTCTTCTCCAGGGAATCTTCCTGAACCAGGGATCAAACCCAGGTCTCCTGCATCACAGATTCTTTACCATCTGAGCCACCAGGGATGCCCATGGCATCTATAAATATTTTCAGAAGTACTTTCGCCTTACTAAAACACCGTTTTGTAAAAAAGCATCATCTAGGGCATTGCATAAGTCTTAGATTTCCCCCTTCGAGTTCTGAATATTCACAGGACCAGGGAAATTGTCTTTAATCACATACATTATTTTTTAGACACATACTTTACAGTAATACAGTAATACTGAAAAGAAGGTGTCCTGCCCTAAAGACATGTGAACTTGCAATGAGAATAGCACTAGTGAGATTTAAATAAATTAAATATTATTTGTACAGGGGATCTCGATGACTTCACCATATGCATTAAAAAAAAGGATGGGGTGGGGTGTGGTTTCTTTAAGTGGAGAGTAATGAGCTTAGGTATTCAGATACTTTTTGCCACAGATATGTCAATAAGAAGAGCTAGTACAAATGTGTCAACAGTTCATTGCAATGATTCATGTGCATGAAAACTCACCTTCCAGGCTTCTCCTTGATCAGATTTTTAAAGTTTTATTTCTTGATGCTCTTGATTACTGGAAAAAGGTGATAGTGCCCCCTCTATTACATAATAATCGGGTTTCTTGGCAGGATCTTTTTTCCCTTACTCTGAGTTGCATGGCTGACTGAGGAGAACAGCCTTGTTTATGTACAAAATGAACTTCAAGTCTATTTAACAGAGATAAACTGGATCTCCAATCCTCATTGTCCGAGTCCATGACAATCAGAAGGGACAAGAAAGAGCAGGAAGGATAAAAGGTGTTTTCTTTTCCACTGCTGCAGAGTTTAAAATTGTAAAGACTAGAAAGACAGCAAAACTATTAGAAATAATGACCGAATTATCATCTGTGTACCACATCATTTTGTTAACTCTAAAGGATGGCAAGGAGATCCAGCCAGTCCATTCTGATGGAGACCAGTCCTGGGATTTCTTTGGAAGGAACGATGCTGAAGCTGAAACTCCAGTACTTTGGCCACCTCATGGGAAGAGTTGACTCATTGGAAAAGACTCTGATGCTGGGAGGGATTGGGAGCAGGAGGAGAAGGGGACGACCGAGGATGAGATGGCTGGATGGCATCACGGACTCGATGGACCTGAGTTTGAGTGAACTCCAGGAGACGGTGATGGACAGGGAGGCCTGGCGTGCTGTGATTCATGGGGTCGCAAGGGGTCGGACACGACTGAGCGACTGAACTGAACTGAGAGGATAATGATGCTTTCAATGTATTTCTCTCTGTGGGCCAAAACGGAAGAGGGAGCTTTGGGCAGACGTTCCTGTGCGTGCCTCTGAACATTATAATGAATCGATGTGCCACATTCAATTCTTGTAACTCTCAGGCATGTTACTGCTCATTACTGAGAATAAAAGAGATGCCATCACATTCAAGTGACTCGTCCAAAGTCACACAAACAATGAGTGACAAATTTGGTCCAAGGCCACTCACTGCGCCTTCCACTGCATTCCTCCACCTCATCACCCCAGTGGCATTTACACCACCTCCTAGACTTTCAATGTGCTCACCTTCTGAAGAATGAAGTAGTTATTGATGCTCTCTGGAAGGCATTTCTATTGCATTTTTATTCATTACTTTTCTAGGAAGTTTAAAGCCTGTAGAGGTCCCAGTGGCTCAGGGGTAAAGAAATTACATGCAGTGCAGGAGAGTCTGAAGACGCGAGTTTGACCCCTGGGACGGGAAGATCCCCTGGAGGAGGAAATGGCAATCCGCCCCAGTATTCTTGCAGGGAAAATCCCATGGATGGAGTAGCCTGACCAGCTGCAGTCCTTGGGATCGCAAAGACTTGGACACAACTAAGCACCAGCAACCTAGTAATGGTTCTTACAGGTGACATTCACTGGACTTCCCAGGTGTCTCAGGGTAAAGAATCTTCCTGCCAGTTCAGGAAACACAGGAGGTGTGGGTTGGGGAGATCCCCTAGAGAAGAGAATGGCAACCCACTCCAGTATTCTTGCCTGGAGAATCCCACAGACAGAGGAGCCTGGCAGGCTGTAGTCCACGGGGTCTCAAAGAGTCGGATACGACTGAAGCAACTGAGCACTGTAGACATTAACTTATTTGCCTGGACCATCTATCTGGGCACAGTGGTTATGAATAGTATCACTATTGTTATTATGGGTGGGGAAATTAGAGTGAGCCCTGGTAATCAGGAACATCAGTAAGTGAGTGGCAGTTTGGACCAGAAGCCTTGCCACCTAATACATAATCCAGAGCCCCAGCCACTAAATCTTGCTTTTTGTGATATGGTAAAACTCACAAGGCCAGGCTCCTATTAATCTTTAATGAAACCAAATGTCAACTATACTCTTCTGGGTCATCATTCAGTATCTGGCATAATATTCAGTATATATTCAATCCTAAGACCACACATACATAAAGGTTGAAAGAAAATCCAATTTCCTTCTATAATTACATAAATTATTTTAACATGTCACAACAATTTTACATGAGAAAGGAAAATGAATTTATCCATCAATTTGTGCTCATATCTTTTCTCTCTCCTTAAGGAGTTGATCCCCTAACACTGTAGATTAATTATTTTTTTTCCTTAAAGAATTCTTAGAAGAGTGACATCATTCGATAAATGTTCCCTTCTCTATTCATCAGGGGCAGATGTTTACTTCTGCCTGGAGAGCCAGTCTAATGCTCTGTGACCATGAGGGGAGCGTGACAAACATAAACAACTTGTGTCTCTGCTCGAGAGGAGGCTTCTTCCCAAGTTTACAAATGCACAGCAAACATAAAAATTTGCTATTTAGGGTTTATATAGGTATCCCAATAATCCCTAATGTTATTACTAATCAGCCTCCTATTTTATTTGAATCTTGATCAAAAAGCTATCTTCTGTACAGTCACTTAAGAAAAATAAAAATGAATTCAGGAAAACACACATACCAAGGTTGGGCTATAAGCTCTCATACGTGGGCTATAAATGTCTCAGCATATGAGACATCCATTTCATGTAATGGACACTGGATGGTTGAAAACTAAAATATAAATGAAAAGTATAATAACCATTCCATGTCTCCGTGGATGCCCTTTCTCGGTCTGGAATTCACTCCCACTTTTCATCTTTACCAGGAGCACTCTTGGGTATCCTCTAAGGCTCAGCAGAAGGGTCACCTCCTTGGGGCCATCCAGGCTGCGTGCTGTGCAGCTTGAACACCGCCTCCTCCTGGTCAGAGGGCATTTAAATAGCTCCTCTATGAAACCAGCCTTTCCCACTTGGTCCTTAGCAAGGCTTCCCCAGTGACTTAGACAGTAAAGAATCTGCCTGTAATGCAGGAGACCCGGGTCTGACTCCTGGGTCGGGAAGATCCCCTGGAGACAGGCATGGCAACCCACTCCAGTATTCTTGCCTGGAGAATCCCACGGACAGAGGAGCCTGGTGGGCTACAGTCCATGGCGTCGCAAAGAGTCGGACATGACTGAGCGACTAAACACCACCTGTCTAAGGTGGTGTGCTCTTTGACAGGTGGTCAAACACATTTTCTCTCTGTCCTTCACCTTGGACATCCCCCTCTTTGCTTCTCAAACAGGTGAGCCCAGAATGTTTGGCAAATGTAGCACAGAGACCCTTCCAGCTATAAAATACTTGGGTGCAGAGAGCCAATGGCCTTGTATAGGTGATGTCACTCACCCCGGCCACCTCAATGTAAAATGGACCCATGAAACCTGCTTTTGGAAAGCTGTTTTCCCCACCCCAGAGCATAACTGAAAATTTGATTTGTAAATTGTGCTTTGCTATCCCTTGGAGGCTGAAATTGCAGCCCACTCCAGTATTTTTGCTTGGGACATCCCATGGACAAAGGAGCCTGGTGGGCTACAGTCTACTCCGTAGCAAACAGTCAGACAAGACTGAGCCACTGAGCACACACATACAAGTATATTACACCTATATGTATGTGTAATTTTTTAAGGATAAACTGTCTTATGCCATGAAGACAACTTGAAATAATGAACACATGGTCTATGTAATAACATATTTGATCCACTTCAATGAAAACATGCTTAAACAAAGCACTCTCAGAAATCAGCAGGCGATAGAACTACCCAGTTGGTGTCTAATTTGTAGATGAGTGTAGTGGAAAAAAATTCAGTATAGGTGAATGTATCAGTTTACATAATGGACTTCCAAAAACTTTACTGAAACTACTGCAGTGACTGTGAGGACCAGGGAACGTACCACATCTACCCAGGTAGGAATATCGGCCAGCAATGCAGATGGAAGGAAAGGAAGGGAGACAGATCAAAGAGACTTACATACACTCTGTTTAAAATGTGGGATCACCTTCGAATTATTTATATGCACAGGAATATTCTTTAAAAGAACAATATAAATTCTTTGCAACCCCATGGACTGTAGCTCTCAAGGTTCGTCTGTCCATGGGATTTTCAGGCAAGGATACTGGAGTGGGTTGTCATTTCCTTCTCCAGGGGATCTTCCTGACTTGGAGATTGAATCCATGTTCTTCTGCATTAGCAGAGTCGCTACTCACTGAGCCATTGGGGAAGCCGTTCAAGTGATCAAATGCTATCCACAGCCGCATGGATGCTATGCTACTGTCTACGTAACTGTTGTCAATTCTCCTCTTGTCCTCTAGCTTCTAGGTCATGTGTTTAGCTTCCACTCTGTCCCGTGCCCACCGAAAGCAGAAATCATTACCGTCTGAGCCCACAGGAGAGAAGGTGTTTATAGAAGGAACTCATCACCATCGAACACTTTCTCAAGAACTTTTCAAGGGAGGCAAATGAGGGTGTTTGCATCAAACCCTCAAGAACATAAGCCTAATCATTGTTCTTCTCCCATCAGCCATCAGATTTCCACTTCTCTCTTCTTTCCAGGTCTACCCGCCACCCCACCCGCCCCCGACTCCCCTGCATCAATTATTTCTTTTCCAATAACAGCATTTCAGGACCATCTCAAGTTTACTCCAAAATTTCATTTCAATGTTTACACACACACAGACAAAGGCAGCCCAGCTAACAGGCTATGCTTCTCAGAAGACATTTTGGCACGATCCTTTTAAAACTGGATTATATCTTGGCTTTCCCAGGTGGCTCATGGTAAAGAATCCGTCGGCTAATGCAGGAGATGAAAGAGTTGCGGGTTCGATCCCTGAATCAGGAAGATCCCCTGGAGGAAAAATGGCAGCCCATTCCAATATTCTTGCCTGGGAAATCCCAGGGCCAGAGGAGCATGATGGGCTATAGTCCATGGGGTCACAGAGAGTCAGGTATGACTGAGCACATACACCTTGAAGACTAATCTACTTTTCCAACTAACTCCAGTATTCATCCTAAGGTTAATTCCAGTAAACTCAAGTTTTCTTATCTCCAGGCACCTAAAAAGTTGTAGGGTTCTTCTCGTGGGGGTCAGGGAGGAGGTGGCATATTCTATTATAAATCCAATTAAAAGGCTTTAAAATTATAAGTGCCCAATTCTACACTTATTTCCAAAATAACTAGTAGTAATCTTCTTTCAAAACTTAGGAGCATCTGTATAGAGACCATTGTCTTCTCAGACAAGTATTTAGACCTTCTTGTCACATAAAGGATGGAAAGTCCTCATTCTAAATTAATCTGAGGACAACCACTCCAAGTGGAGTTAAACCAAATAAGTAAGATAGGCTGTCACCTACAGTGGTTAGATGGCCAGAGATTCAGGTTCCCAGAGGTTACTCAAGGGTCAGGGGAAATTTCTTTGCTCAGTTTGAGGCTGTGCATCATATTTTGAATTGAGTGTAAATAGCTTTAAATGAGATGATGACTTTAATACCAAAAGTCCCCCCAGAAGTTTGAGAAGCATATTTATCCTCTGTCAACTTTAAAACAAAACGGGATAAAAATGCCTGACCAGCAGCCATTGTTCATTTAGTCTTACACCTGTTCTCTGGAGTGGGCCTTTACACTGGGCAGAGACCACAGCCCCTGGATTTGCAATAACGTAAGAAACCCTGGTGCCCTTTCTCTGTGTGATGGAGTCAGTGGTGGGTGGCTCACTAAGCTAGCATGCAAACACGGATTCATGGACAAGGATGCTTTCTGAAATTCAGTGAGCTGCTCAAGAATGAGTTCTGTTGATGAGCCCAAACGACACTCCCAAACATCTAAAGTGAGGTGCAAAGATGAGTTCAGTCTGTTCTCTGAGGAACTAGGTAACTCCTGGAGCATGGAAAATAGATCATTGACAAACTCCTCTGGGTCCACACCAGTGTATTATGGGAAAGCGATGGAAAGGATCAACTATTACAGAGGATAAATCACATTTGTTCTTCACCACAAACTTGTGACACTAAGTACAGACTTGTTTCAGTGTATTTGGTGTGTATGCATATAAGCGTGTATGTGCATGTGATTTCTCACATACATACGTACATATATGTGTGCATATACATAAATAGGCATTCTTCATTTATTCTTAATTTAGACCTATCTACACATTATCAAACAAAGCACATCTTTAGATCTATTTTATGCATTATTCTTTCCTCTAATACACTTTTACATTTCATTTAGCAGTAAACAACTGAAGTATTACATATCCATAGAAGACAATTATCCTAACTGTTCTAATTATCTTGTAACACTTGCTCTTTTCTCCTTAACTGTGTGGGCATACAAATGTTTGCATTCTTCAAGAAAGAAAAAAATGTAGACAGAAAAGACAATTCTTTTTTAACAATTGACAATTCTAGGAGAACATTACTTCTTCAAAAACCAGAAATCTTTGAAATGACAAAATATGAAAAATAAAATTTCCAGTCAAAAGGGTGCCTAATTACAATAAATAACTGAATTACCAGCTTAACACAGGCTTTCTAAATAAAATACATACATATATGCATATAAACTTAAATATTAACTATTTTATATTATTAAAAGTCTGATTATCTAAATTTCTGGAAACAGGTAAATTTTTAAAAAAGTGGCCCAATATTAATTTCTCATATTTCAGTCATCATGAAAAGAATTCCTAATTTCCTCAAAATCTACAAAAATAAAATTGCATTCTTCTTATATTTTCTATGTTAAAGAAGAAAAACTGGAATGATACTAAAACCTTAGGGTTTTTTTTTTTTTTCATTTTAAGTTGAATTTGTTGTTTATGGTGAAATCTTGAATTTCAAGATGTTATGTTTAGATATAATTTTCACTAATGGATAGAAAAAGAACCCTGCACTTAAAACATATATTCGTACTTTTCTCTTAAAAGGTCTAGTTTTTAATGCTAAAAAGCATAATCTCTATAAATAGAGTGATGTAACTCCTACAGTTTGATGCTTTTGAAACTACAGAAAAACTTTTAGAAGCCCAAATGGATTTTCTCCCCCAAATGAATATGTGGTCATTTCCAATTGTCATTCCAGGAGAAATGGTAATCCTCCATCAGAGGGGTCAACGAAGGGGTGTAGGTCATTTCTAAAATAAAAATGATTGAAATCTTGGATTTTGGTTGCTAGAAAGTAAAAGATTCTGCATTTAGTATTATTTTCATACTGCTCTCTGAATATTTTCATGCTGCTGAAAACTGAACCTGTCCTTATAAACATGAATACACTGAGAATATTGTTCACATCAAGATCTGTATTTGCTCACACAGCCAGGTTTCCCTCCTTCTAGACAGAGACCTGCACCCATATGTAAGTGCCGGGGCTTAAAACAGACTTCTGTTCCAATCTCTATGCCCTGACCCTCCCTCCTCAAGGAGCTGCTGGGGGTACCCACTACCCACCCTTGAATGGGTAGCTTCCTTTGAATGTTATCTATTTGTCCATGACCCAGGTAAAACAAAAAACACGGAGTTGGTGATGGACAGGGAAGCCTGGCATGCTGCAGTCCATGGCATCGCAAAAAGTCAGATATGACTGAGCGACTGAACTGAACTGATTTGAGAGATCCACCATTCTATACAAATCCTGATTCCTTTCCAAATACGACAGAGATGTCCGTGCCAAGAACAAAGACAATATCATTGGAAGGCTGTAGAACGCCAAAGGGACCCCTGGAAGAAGCAAAGTAAGCATTTTAGAAAATTCCTCTCTAGCCATGTATCATAAAAATGGATATCCTTTAGAGTTTCAGGAAACCAAACAATAAAAAACAACATTTCTAAAATAACCCTTGAGTTTGAAATAAAAGTAGATGTACTGTTTCCCAGATTTGTATGGAATCAATAAAGAAAACTTTTGTGTCTACACAAAATAAATGATAAGGCCTAATTACCACTTTGAAAGAGGTGAGAATTCACTACCATGTCATGAGCCACACAGATGAACATTACTGCAGACCAGTGGTGATCACATGGAAGGGTCCCTCAGAGTCCCCAGGAATGCAGAAACAGAAACCACAGCAACAACAAACCCCGATCTTCTTCTCTAAGAGAGGGACGGTGAAGTGCTAAGGCAAAAATAACATTTCATTTCGTACCTGTCTCTAGAATTTGGTCATTTTTCCATGAGTGATTTTAAGATTAGTGCTCATAAATGTACACTGAACGTGCATGATCAGTCACTCAGTCATTTCTGACTCTTTGTGACCCCACAAACTGTAGCCCACCAGGCTCTTCTGTCTTTGGGATTCTCCAGGCAAGAACAGCGGAGGGGGTTGCCATATCCCCCTCCAGTGGGTCTTCCAGACCCAGGGATCAAACCTGTGTTCTCCTGCACTCCTGCATTGGTAAGTAGCTTCTTTGCCACTGAGCCACTGGCTTCCCAGTAAAGAATCCGCTTTCACAGCTCAGCTGGTAAAGAATCCGCCTGCAATGCAGAAGACCCTGGTTCAATTCCTGGGTTGGGAAGATCCCCTGGAGAAGGGGTAGGCTACCCACTCCAGTATTCTTAGGCTTCCCTGGTGGCTCAGCTGGTAAAGAATCCACCTGCAATGTGGGGAGACCTGGGTTCAACCCCTGGGTTGGAAAGATCCCCTGGAGAAGGGAAAAGCTACCCACTCCAGTATTTTGGCCTGGAGAATTCCATGAACTGAATAGTCCATGGGGGTTGCAAAGAGTCGGACATGACTGAGCGACTTGTACTTTCACTCACCTTCTTCTTTTAATGGTGAAAGAGCTCTCTCTTCACAAACCAGCGTGCTGTTAACATTCAATCATTAGCTGTGTTACAAACATGGTAAATGTACCTGATCTCCCCACTGAATTCCTTAGCCACCCTAAACCCTGCGGATCCTCCCCTATAATAATATTTACTAACAGCTCACGAATGCATTTGCGTTGGAAAGTTCAGATGGAAGAGCCAGAGTAGGAAATTGTTGAAACAAATTCCATATTTCTGTGAAAGTCCCCTCCAGGTTACAATAGCTTACATCGGGCAAAGAGTGACTCAGAGCCAAAAACTGGCAGCAGAACTCACTGGAAATGCTCAAATCTTGAAATGCATCTAAGTTTAAAAGAAACTTACTTGTAGACTTTTGGATTGCAGCCATTCTGACTGGTGTGAAATGGTACCTCATTGTGGTCTTGATGCTGGAAAGGGTGTGGAGAAAAGAGAACCCTCTTACACTGTTGGTGGGAATGCAAACTAGTACAGCCACTATGGAGAACAGTGTGGAGATTCCTTAAAAAACTGGAAATAGAACTGCCTTATGACCCAGCAATCCCACTGCTGGGCATATACACTGAGGAAACCAGAATTGAAAGAGACACGTGTAGCCCAATGTTCATCGCAACACTGTTTATAATAGCCAGGACATGGAAGCAACCTAGACGTCCATCAGCAGACGAATGGATAAGAAAGCTATGGTACATATACACAATGGAACATTACTCAGCCATTAAAAAGAATACACTTGAATCAGTTCTAAACAGGTGGATGAAATTGGGGCCGATTATACAGAGTGAAGTAAGCCAGAAAGAAAAACACCAATACAGTATAGTAACACATATATATGGAATGTAAAAAGATGGTAATGATAACTCTGTATGTGAGACAGCAAAAGAGACACAGATGTATAGAACAGACTTTTGGACTCTGTGGGAGAGGGAGAGGGTGGGATGATATGGGAGAATGGCATTGAAACATGTATACTATCATGTAAGAAATGAATCGCCAGTCTANACTTGAATCAGTTCTAAACAGGTGGATGAAATTGGGGCCGATTATACAGAGTGAAGTAAGCCAGAAAGAAAAACACCAATACAGTATAGTAACACATATATATGGAATGTAAAAAGATGGTAATGATAACTCTGTATGTGAGACAGCAAAAGAGACACAGATGTATAGAACAGACTTTTGGACTCTGTGGGAGAGGGAGAGGGTGGGATGATATGGGAGAATGGCATTGAAACATGTATACTATCATGTAAGAAATGAATCGCCAGTCTAGGTTCGATACAGGATACAGGATGCTTGGGGCTGGTGCACTGGGATGACCCAGAGAGATGATATGGGGAGGGAGGTGGGAGGGGGGTTCAGGATTGGGAACTCATGTACACCCATGGCAGATTCATGTCAATGTATGGCAAAACCAATACAGTATTGTAAAGTAAATTAAAGTAAAATTAAAAAAAAAAAAAAGAAACTTACTGTGATGAAGCAAAATGACACCAAAGGTTTTTTTTTTTTTTTTAAACTGGTACTAAAGATTATAGATGGTTAGCCAAAAACATCAGAAAACATCTTGGTCAGTCTCTCTCTTATAAGGAAAGACTTGCCGTCTTTTCAACACCCTGCCGGTAGGCAGCCTGGGTCCAGAAGTTTGGGGCATCAATGTCAGCTGTGGATTTCCATTGCCAATGTTTGTCTCCAGTTTACCTTCCAGCCTGAACTATATACAATCTACACTGACTTCTATCTCTCCTTTGTATGATTTAAACCCAACCCAGCTCACCCAGGTCTACAAGGCCCAATATTTCTCTGGTCTTTTCTGGAAAACTTGTTCTGTTGGAACTATTTCCTTTATTTCAGCCTGGGTTTTTCCAAATCCGAAGACTCCTCCTGAATACCATGGACAACAGGAAAAGATCTTGGGTTGGGCTCTTCTGCATCTCTTGACTTCTTCAAGACTTTTGATTTTTTTAGTACCACTTAGTTCACATTCAAGATCCTGTTGTCAGATCACGTCCACAGCATTCAAACAGCTTCCCAATCAGCCTCCGCTCTGTGTCCAGCTTCCTGCTTCCCTTCACCTCCCACAGCCTATGACTTTGTACCTCTATGAGCCAGATACATGTCCATCTGACTCAAAGAATGCCAAATCCTCCCTTGCCTCTTCTTTTTTGACTTTCATTTCCAGAGGCATCTTTAACCTCAGAGTATGGGGTGTCCTTTTCATTATAGGGGACTGGAATGCAAAAGTAGAAGTCAAGAAACATCTGGAGTAACAGGAAAATTTGGCCTTGGAATACGGAATGAAGCAGGTGAAAGACTAATAGAGTTTTGCCAAGAAAATGCACTGNACACAGTGCTGTGAAGCAATTATGCTTCCAAAAAAGTCAGACAAGGCAGGAAAAATACAAAGGTGAAAGTTAACAAATAATTTAAAAAAAAATCTAACTGCCTAGAAAGAAAATATAAAATGGGAATGATGTCAACCTGTACCACGTCTCTGGGAGTTTGTTGAAATCACTTACGGAAAAGCGCTGTGAAAGCATGGAGCCCTGGACCCAAGTGAAGCCCCACTTGTACGTCAAAAGGCTAGAGGCAGAAAATAAAAACCTCCCAGAGAGGTGGCTTTGTCCAAAGTGAGCCTGTTCTTTTTAACAGGCTAAAGCCCAGCCTGGGTGGGGGAGGGGTGCCGAGCATGAAACTTCTATTTGTGTTGTTATGAACTCAGGTGGCCCCACCTGTGAGGATTCCTGACTCAAGGCTTTGTCTGCAGCACAGTTACCCTGATTATCACAGGGACTTTCTTAATTGCGACATATCTGTTCCACAACTTTGTTACCCTGCCTTGAGGTGCATTTCCATGCAACTATTCACCAGCTGTGCTCAAAGGACCATTCTTTAAACAAGCTTTGAAATGTATTAAACACTCAGTTTTACAAGTGCAAACATGCTTGTGGGAAATACAATATAGTGTGTGCTCCCCATTAACATAATCAGACTGCAGGAGATTCTGGAGATGCAAGCACTGTCATCATTTACATGGCCTGAGAAAGCAGTCCTCATTGAAATACCCTCAGAAGGGAAGACATGATGGACAAATCCAAAACAGAGAGCTGAGAAACAAACTTGTTTTGTTTTCTGGAAAAGTAGTGTTAGTCACTCAGTCATATCTGAACCTTTGGGACCCCATGGACTGCAGCTCACCAGCCTCTTCTCTCCATGGGATTACTAGGCAAGAATGCTGGAGTGGGTTCCCACGCCCTCCTCCAGGGGATCTTCCCGACCCAGGGATCGATCCCGAGACTCCTGCATTGCAGGCAGATCCTTTACCGTCTGAGCCACCAGGGAAGCACAGGAAACGTAGGGTGGGGGCTAATTTTCTTTACATGGTTTTGTGTTTATTCTGAGATCTGCCCCAGCCCTAGGTGGTCTTTCTGCCTCCAGGAGGGCTTCATAAATCTAATTACAGCTCGAATATGAGTGGATACGTTACCTGCAATTTTCCTATGGTCACACCCCAGATGGTCCATGATGGCTACAATAATCAGGAGCAGCTCTCAACATTTAACAGTAACTCTTTTCGAATTCTGCACCTTGACACCCTAGCGGAGGTGGAACTGCTCAAGGAAACCAAAAGAAAGCACCCGTTTTGATGCACAGCAGGTGCTGACGGAGAACTTCGGGGCTCGTGAGCCATGAACACATGTGTTAACACGGGTAGAACATCACTGTGCAGTCACGCCGGCCTTAAAGCCTTCTGCCTGTAGGCTGTCCCGACGCCCGACACGGCTGCCAAGCGTCAATCGGGCTCATCAGGCCAGTTTCTGCTGCCGTCGTCAGCAAAGAAAGGCAGCGGACAGGGACAGTGCAGGGCTTCCCCAAGGAGAGCTCGGCCCGAAGAACAGGATGGAGGCTCCTGGGTGGAGCAGGCTGACCACTGGGTTCTTGAAATCACTTCATAGTGATTCCTAATTTGGGGATCTATATCTGAGGAGAACCCTCTGAAGTCACAAAAGTCGGAGACTATGAAGGCTGGATGGGTGTTGGGAAGCAAAACCCACACCTTCCATGCAGGCTTCTATGGTCAGAAAACCTGCTGCCTGGGTGGATGCCCCCTTTCTCAGTTGCGCTGTGCTCAGTTGAGTCTGACTCTCTGTGACCCCATGGATGGTCAGGCTCCTCTGTCCATGGAATTTCCCAGGCAAGTATACTGGGGTGGGTTGCCATTTCCTACTCCAGGGGATATTCTCGACTCAGGGATCAAATCCTGGCCTCTTTTGTCTTCTGGATTGGCGGGGTGGATTCTTTACCACTGGGCCACCTAGGAAGTATCTTTTTTCTCAGTACCTATTGTTAATTTCTGTCAAACTTCCAGTAAACCTTTCAGGCCAGACAGATGCACACATGTGCACGTGTGTGCACACACACACACTCCACATTTACATGATGGTTTTTGGCTCACGGTTCATGCCATTCAAATCAGTGAGGTGGCAGTGACCAGCCCAGCAGTTTTGGTGGCGTTCATGATTGTGATGGTTAATTTTATGTGTCAGGTTGACTGGACCATGAGACGCTCAGACGTTTGAACCAAGATCACACTTCTAAAGAGGCTGTTGATCCTTAGAATCTGAAATACCACCCACACACCTCAGGAAGGTTTCTTTCCTACATAATTCCTATAAGTTATGGGCTTCTTATGCACATCCCACAAATCACAACCCTTGACACATTCACTGCTCACGTTTTCCTGGGAACCAGGAACCACATGGACCACCAGCAAAAGCCTTAAGTGTCAAACTAATGGGAGCAAGTTCTCCTGAATCGGGCATCGAAAACCTTACAACTGAACCAAACCAAAGATGTTCTCTCTAAAATAAGAAGGGGCCTGCTACTGTAAAACATAAATCTACCCGGTGAAATGATGCTTTTGAATTGTGGTGTTGGAGAAGACTCTTTGATAGTCCCTTCGATTGCAAGGAGATCCAACCAGTCCATCCTAAAGGAGATCAGTCCTGGGTGTTCACTGGAAGGATTGATGTTGAAACTGAAACTCCAATACTTTGGCCACCTGATGCAAAGAGCTGATTCACTTGAAAAGACCCTGATGCTGGGAAAGATTGAGGGCAGAAGGAGAAGGGGACAACAGAGGATGAGATGGTTAGATGGCATCACCGACTCGATGAACATGGGTTTGGGTGAACTCTGGGAATTGGTGACGGACAGGGAGGCCTGGCGTGCTGTGTTTCATGGGGCCGCAAAGAGTTGGACACGACTGAGTGACTGAACTGAACTGAATTGAACCTGGTCAGCTGGCTCCTTTCTGGAAGAATTGTTGGCCACAAGGATATTAATGAAATTAAGGCTCTGAGATTCTATTATGTGCTGTGGCCCTGCAAGCAATCATTTCTGTTTTACTTTAATAATTCTGAAGGCTGTCTTAGACTTTCCTCTATTTCCTCCCTCCCTCCCTCCCTTCCTTTTCCTTTCCCTCCCTCCCCAGTCATGAGCCATCTTCCAGTGACACAGAATAGTAGCTCCATTAACATTACTACTAAAGTCACTGTGTGTGCGTGCATGCTCAGTCGAGTCCAACTCTTAGCGACCTCATAGACTGCAGCCTGCCAGGCTACTCTGTCCATGGGATTTTCCAGGCAAGAATACTGGAGTGGGTTGCCATTCCCAGGGTTCCCCCTGGAATTCCAGGGGATCTTCCCAACCTCATCTCTGCTTCTCCTGCCATTGGCAGGTGGACTGTTTACCTCTTAGCGACCTGGGAAGTCCCACTAAAGTCACTACAATCCTCAAATGGTTAAAAGCATGTGTTGCTGGAATAAAACCTACACCCTTATTTACAATATTCTTCACTCTAAAATGGTGACACATGGACACAGTATTTAGCTTTCATAGTGGGAAGGGTGAGAAGGGTTTTTTAAAGAGGATTTTTAAAATAAAATTTCCCCAGTGCTTTCATGATAGTCTCCTTGAGGTGAGGGCCTAAGCAGAAAAATAGATTAGGAATCTCATTCAGGTTTGTTTTTTGTTATTTTTGAGAATATATTGATATTAACTGTAAGAGCAGAAATTTACTCTTATGAGTGATTGGAGTATATGAGTTACACTCCATGATATGGGGTCAGTAATTCAAGCAAAGCAGAAGCTTAATCTGAGTCATTTCCACAAGGTCCATCAGCTGCAACAGTCATGTAAGAAACCATTCAAAACACTCGCCGTAAAGCTTGGCACATTGAGAAGAGCTCCCTGAGACTGCCCATTGCCCTGCCCCCAGGACCCAACCATCATTAGTCCATATGGAACTGGACTGACATGAACACAGGCCAAACAACCTATGAAGAGGCAGGAGGCGCTCCTCCAACTAGGTGATGGTTGTAGACTGCCCATGTGAGCCTCCTGGGGTTTACCCTCCAGGGTGGAAGGCTCACACCTTTTCTCTGGATCAGTGCTAGTCAGCACTGCCAACCTTCTGGGAAGAACTGCTGAATCCTGAAAATAAACCACCTGAAATTTTTAACCCTAAAATAGTTTGGCTGTACACAGAATACATTTTACATTTGTATTTTTTAATGCTTATATAAGTAGTTATCAGTCAAAAATCCACCACTCAAGTCATTAGCACGTGACATTATTCAAAAAAGTCACTATAGTCCCTCCTTATCAGGAAACCACAAGATAAGCAGGCTGCCATGAACCATCTGGAAAATCAAGCTAAACACAGGCAGCACACACACTGTCACACTCACATGCAATTTATCACGTTGCTGAAATGTGAAGCCTCTGGTGGGTTTTGAATGATGCTTAGTTTTGGAATAGATGTGAAAGGTCTATATTCCAGGAGGTAAGATCAGGAGAAAATAACATCTTATAAGTTAGAGAAGGCTTTTAGAGCTGAATGAAGGAGGAGACAATGTGTGTGTTGGGGGGAGCGGTGGCGGGGCTGGTGGCTAGGAGGGAGGGACTGAGAGTGCCAGTGGAGGGAGTAACACAGAAATGCAGCTTCCATGTTCTGGGCATGGAATTTAACTTCATACAAAGTGTAGAAGTGAACGAAGCCAATGTTAAAAGTGCTGACCAACATACATATGGCCAACAGGCAGGTGAAAAGATGCTAACATCACTAATTATCAGGGAAAAGCAAATCAAATCCCCAGTAGCACCCCCTGTCTGTTAGGACAACCATCGTCAAAAAGAAAAGAGATGACAAGTGTTGGCAAGGATCTGGAGAAGAGGAAAACTCATGCAATGTTGGTGGGAAGGTAAGTGGTGCAACCACTATGGAGAACAGCGTGTAGTTTCCTCAAAAATCTAAAAACTACCGTACGATCCAACAATCCTGCTTCCAGGGAGAGATCCCAAGGGAACAAACCCCAGATCTCAAAAATCTGTACCCCTGTGTTCACTGATGCCTTACCCACAGTGATCATAATATGGAAGCAACCCAAGTATCCATCAACGCATGAATGGACAAAGCAGTATGATATAATACAATGGAGTATCATTCAGCCGTGAGAAAGAATGGAATCCTGCCACTTATGACAACGCAGATGAACCTTGAGGGCATTATACTAAGTGAAATAAGCCAGACAGAGAAAGACAAATACAGCATGGGGTCACTTATATGTGAAATCTGAAAAAAAAAAAAAAAAAAAGTCGAACTCATAGAAAGAGTAGCTACCAGAGACTGCAGGGTTGGGGAAATAGGGAGACAGTGTTAAAAGAGAATAAACTTTCAGCAACAAGATGAATAACATCTGAGGACCGAATGTTAAACATGCTGAGTATAGCTGATAACACTGTGCTGTTTAACTGAAATTTGCTAAGAGAGTAGAAGCTGCATGTTCTTACCAAAAAAAAAAGAGATAAATATGTAATGGGTATGTTAATTAACCAGCTGGGGGGAATTCTTTCACAACACATAAATATATCAAATTACCGTGACATATACTTCAAATATCTTACAATTTTTCATGTCAATTATGCCTCAATAAAACTGAAATTGGCCATTAAGAAAACCACAAAATTTTGCCATTTGCAGTATCAAGGATGGACTTGGACGGCATTAGGCTAAATGAAATGTCAGACGGCAAAAGATAAATTCTGTATGACGTTGCTTATATGTGGAATTTTAAAAAGCACAACAAACTAGTATATATAATATAAAAGCAGCAAACTCAAAGAGAGCAAACTAATGGTTACCAGTGGGGAGGGGGAGGGCAGCCTAGAGGTGGGAGAGTGAGAGGAGCAAACTATTGGGTGTAACAAACGCTCAAGGGTGTACTGTAACACACGACGAATAGAACCAGCATTCGGTACTAACTGTGAATGGAAGGTAACCTATAAAAACTGCATAAACAATGAAAAAGGAATTAAACTTCTGAGTGCACAAAACTTTGTCAAGACTGGTTTGATCTCCTTGCTGTCCAAGAGACTCTCAGGAGTCTTCTCCAACACTACAGTTTGAAAGTATTGATTCTTCAGTACTCAACCCTCTTTATGATTCAACTCTCACATTCGTACACGATTGCTGGAAAAACCACAGTTTTGACTCAATGGACCTCCCTTGATGACAAAAACCACAGGTCAGCAAAACAAGCTCAGATTTCAGCCAAGACTGCTAGCCCCTGGCACCCTACCCAGGGTCCAGCGAGCTGCTGCCACATAACAGAGGACATTCATTGTTTCCTGATCCTTCGTTTGCAATTAGGCTAAGGTAGTTCCATCAGCTAACCCTGTTCTCTCAGCTGGCTGTTAACCATAATTATAATAATAAACTTAATGACCACCAAACAAAATCCCAGCACTGGTGGCTGTGTGTCTGCCGTGATCCAGAGAAACCAGGGGTACTACATTCACCATCAAACTGGACTTCTCAGCAGCCCGATGGGTAGAAACTATTTCTAATTCCATTTGATGGAATAGTAAACTAAGGCCTTGCCTGGTCCAGTAACATGTTCAAGTCAGGGCTGGGGGAATGCTCCTGTTATAGGGCCAGAGAGTCCACATTTTCTGTATGGGGCCAGAGCATATAGATTTGAAGCTCCATGGACCAGTTTCTGCTGCTACTACTCAGTCTGATCTTTAAAGCTCAAAACAGACAATATGTAAAGGAATACATGTGGCTGTGTTTTGATAAAACTTCACTCACAGGATTGGAGTCTGAATTTATATAATTTCATGTGTCACAATATCTCATTGTCTTCTTCATCTTTTTTTTTTTTTCAATGACTAGAGGATTCTCAGACCACTCAAAGTTGGGGGCAGCCTGGCTTTGGCCTGTGAACTGCAGTTTATTGATCCCTGGTCAAGGTGATGGAGAAGGCAATGGCACCCCACCCCAGTACTCTTGCCTGGAAAATCCCATGGACAGAGGAGCCTGGAAGGCTGCAGTTCAAGGGGTCGCTAAGAATCGGACACGACTGAGCGACTTCACTTTCACTTTTCACTTTCCTGCACTGGAGAAGGAAACGGCAACCCACTCCAGTGTTCTTGCCTAGAGAATCCCAGGGACGGGGGAGCCTGGTGGGCTGTCATCTATGGGGTCACACAGAGTCAGATACGACTGAAGTGACTTAGCAGCAGCAGCAGCAGCCAAGGTGATCCATGAGGTTAAGTGGCAGAGCCCAAATTTAAAGCAGACATTGCGCCCCCTCCTGTAGGCTGAAAAGTAGAAGCTACTAGAACCATTACTTCCATTTGGTCTATGACATGCATTCCTTTCCAAGACTGCTAGTCCAGATATTAACTAATACTAACATATATGATAATAATAATTATTAAAAACAGTACAGAGTGGACTTTCAACTTATTTAAATCCAATAAATATTAACTGAATATCTATTAACACCATTCTCTTTTCTAGGGTATCTTCCTGACCCAAGGACTGAACCAGGTTCTCCTGCATTGCAAGCAGATTCTTTACCATCTGAGCCAAGAGGGAAGCCAATAGGTAATGTATATAGCCATAGGCAATGTATATACAAGTATCTAAGAAAAGGTATCATTTTCTCTAATCTTCAGGTATTAGTGATGATCAATTACTCTGTAGCTGATTTTCTTCATGCTTCCATTAAACTCAATCTTCAACCCCCAGTTTTGTGGGACTTAAATCTAACTTGTATCAGAAAGTCCTTCAAACCTGAACAGATACTTTTATGTGCATGTTCACAGCAGTTGGAAACAACTCAGATGTCCATCAGCAGATGAACTGATAAATAAAGTGCGGTCTATACAATACAGTGGATATTTTTGCAGTCTATACAATACAGTGGATATTGTTTAGCCACAGAAATGAATGAAATTTTGATTTTGCTACAACAAGGATAGGCCTTTAAAACATTAAATTTAGTGAAATCAGTCAGACACAGAAGGGCAAATATTGTATGATTCCACTTATATGAAGCACTTAGAACAAGTCAACTGAGACAGTAAACAGTAGAATTTGCCAGGGGCTGGGAGGAGGGGAGAAGTAGGGGCTTCTCCTACTTCCTAACGTTACAGAGTTTTAGTTGGGGGTAATTTTACCACAATAAACATTTTTTTAAAAAGGCCTTACTAGGGGTTCCTATGACATTCCTTTTAATAAAAACTAGAATGTTTCTATTCATTCTATTTAAACCATAAACTAATGAACAGATTGCATCTATGTTCCTAAAAATTTCAGATCATCAGAAGAATCTCTAAATCAATTTTCACTGCAAACATATTTGCTTTTCAGAACATCAAAGAAGAGGGCGAAGTTTTTGTTTACTTAACATCTTAGAATAAAATAAATCAATAAACACTGTGAATAAAAAGAGACCAATCATAGCAGTGTATATTCTGCAAATGTGGTTTTTAATCTCCTAGAATATGTTTTTAAAATGAGATAGTTCTATAGCAACAAGAGTGTTAAATGCACTTTCTTTTCTTGAGTGTATCTAAACCAGGTAAAGTAGAAATCAGAACATCACCTGGGTCGACTTCAACACCAGCCCTTGCTGTGCCCTGGGGTCCAGGGCACCCCATGCGTTACCCTTTGCCCATGGAGAATCACGGACACAGCTGCTGTCTGTAGGATTTGCAAATCGGCCACATGATAACATGACGATGACGAGAAGATGTCGAGGAAAAATCATACTCCTCCCTGGTCACTGGAGCTCACGTCTATCACACACGAAGCATTTGGAGGTGAGAGCTTGTGCCGTTAATAACGTAGCAACAACCAAAGACAGCAAATGTTCTCCACTTGCTCCTGTAGCCGTGGCGTAACCAGCCTCACAGGCTCTCCTGCTCAGAGCCACCTCAACCTTCCTCCAATTATCATCAAAGAATAAACCTCCTAAAGTCGTGTTTCAACACAGCCAGACAAGGGTTTTCACAAACGTTTACACATTTCTCAAGAAACATACTGTGGGGAGGAGGGAAATAAAGACGGATTTGGGAGTACAGTGATAGCCAGAAAGACTTGTGTCTCACCAATGGTCTCCGTATTGGGGGTACCGACTGTATTTGATGTTTAGGGCTGCCATAGCAACGTACCACTGACCGGGTGGCCTGAATGACAGCTTTGTATTTTTTTACCATCCTGGAGGCCGGAGAGTTTAAGATCAAGGTGTCAGCAGTGTTGGCTTCTCCTGGGGCCACCTTCCCGGGCCAGTGGACAGCCGTCTTCTCTGTGTCCCCACGTGGCCATTCTTCTGGGTGTATCTGTGTCCTAATCTCCTCTTCTTATAAAGACATCAGTCATATTAGATCAGGGCCCAACCTAATGATCTACCTTTACCTTAATTACTTCTTTAAAGATCCTTCTCTAGATACTGTCACATTCTGAACAGTTGGGGGTTAGGACTCCAACATGAATTTGGGGAGAAGACAGTTCAGTCCATGATGCCAACTCAGAAGGTCACTATAAATGCACGTGTATAAAGCTGTTTTCTGCGTTTAATAATATTTGCTCATTTTGGACTACCCCAGTCCACACCTACCCTCTGTACTTACTCATCCCACACTTGACTGCATCTCTAAGGAACCAGCTTCATTCAGGAGCCTCAGTCACGCATGGGCATCCACTGTTTCCAATGTTGGGTCTGAACCTCCTAACCCTACCCGGCCGGCTCCTTCCGGGGCACAGGGCGACAGGAAACACTCCCCGGCCAGGGCCACCCTCAGACATGTAAGTGCCACCGTGTTCTTCTGCGTTGCTCTAAGAATGGACCTGAACCACAGAATGGGAAGCCTTCCCAGGAGACCAGGTACCTGAAAGTCAGGGATCTGCTTTTCTCTATCCTGGAGAAAAGGAAAACACATTTCAAAAACCCTACCACCGGCTTTGATTCCAGGAGTCTAAGGCTAAGCTAAACCTCTTTAAACCCAGTTCTAAGGTGGTGAGGACTCTCCTCTAGGAAATCTGCTATCTCTTTCATTTCAAGTTCTGATAAGCTCTCTAGAATGTGAACAAAGTCTTGAGCCCCACAGTTTGACACTGGGCCTGAGACAGCCCTCCTTTTATCTTCCAACTTCAAAGTATAATTTGGAAATATAAGCTGACTTTCTCATGGATTCTGAAGGGTCTGTGCCATCAGGGACAATGAGCTGATGCTTTCAGGAATGAGTCTCAGACTCTGAAAGAGCTTTGTTGGCATCCATACCCTCCCCCGGATGGTGGAAGGACTGCAAGTATTCTGGAGCCCACCTGGCCCCTGGACACTGAGGGAAGTTATCCTTCGGACAGTAAGCAGGATGGTGGACTGTCTAGGGAGTCTCTAGACATTTGCATCAATTTGATTTTTTTTTTTTTTCTTTAGGTCTCCAGCCATGAAGCAGCTGGGCCAAACCAGAAAGAAAGCACTTCAGAGTCAGATACAGGAGGAACTGTAGCCTGGTTCTGTGAGACCTTTGACACCTCAGATCCTCAGCCCCCTGATGTGGAAAATGAGGAGACTGTTATCCACCTCATGGTCATCTGGAGGATGAGGTGAGACAAGGCATGTGGCCTTAGCTTGCAAACTATAGAGCACTAACGGTGGAGTCAGTGGGGCATCTTTCTAGATTCTTCCACGACTACCTTTCTGTGTTTAAAACCACTCAGTAGTGGATGGTCCTAGACAGTGATTGTTACACTGAGTGAGGTAAGTCAGACAGAGAAGGAGAAATATCATATGACATCCTTTATATGCAGAGTTTAAAAGAAATGCTACAAGTGAACATATCTACAGAACAGACTCAGATTTAGAGAACCAACTTAGGGTTGCCGGCGGAGGCGGGAAAGGATGGGGGGAAGGGAGAGGGAGGAAGTTTGGGATGGACATGTACACACAGCTGTATTTAGGACCTCTTGTATAGCAGAGGGAACTCTGCCCAATGCTACCTGGCAGCCTGGATGGGGGTTTGGGGGAGAATGGATACATGCATGTGCAGGGCTGAGGCCGAGTCCTTCACTGTTCACCTGAAACTATCACAACACTGTCAATCAGCTACACCCCACTACAAAAGAAAAGGTTAACAGAATACCCAGGGGCCCCGAGGTGTGGGACTCCTTCCTATCCTGACCTTATTCAAAGACTATTTTGTAAGAAACTCGGGAACACATTGCTTTCTAGACCCCACTGCATTCTAAAAATTTACATTTTTATTCATCAAGTTAACAATATTTCAAGGCAAACTGACTGCCTACCAACCTTGATGGTGCCAATTTAGTACTATGGATGAAAATCTCAAATGCCTCCTGCTCTTTGGCATTAAATAGTGGGTGGAAGTGGAGCTTTTATTGACAGTTTTACTACTCTATTTTACCACCTTACGTTTTTATGTGACAGTAAGGCAGCTAAACACGCATTAAATAGGCACTGAGGTAACCTGATAATGGCTTCCCCAGATTCTGTTCTCCAAGGAGGCTGGTGCCAGACAGGGCACGGAAAGGTGTTAACGGGAGAAAGGAGCCTGACTTGGAGGGGATGGGAGGAAGCAGGAGCCATTCTACCAACACCCGGAGCACCCATGGGCCCTCCTGTGTGCCAGGCTCTGGTGTTGGGCCTGAAGAGAGCTAAGCCTGCACTGTGTCCTCTTTCTCCAGCAGTCAGCACGGAGCCAGAGACCACAAGCGAGTTCTGAGGGCCTGAGACAGTCGCCGCCACAGAGACGGCGTCTTACTGCAGCTGGTCAGCGTCAGTGTCTCCCCAAGGACGGGGCCAGCACACTGGCTGCATGAGGAGCAGGCCTCACGGTTCCCGCACACAGAGGATGAGCTAAGCGTTTGACAAGCAGAAAGGAGAGGGGCAAAGGCGTTTCTGAGCCAGGGAACAACACAGAGGTGTGATGGAAAAGCCTGGATGACATGCTCGGGGAGATGGGTGAGGTCCAAGGTGACTGAAACATAGGCTTCCAGGAGGAGCTGGCCGGGGGTGAGGGTCCTGAAGGTGAAGACCCCACAGGCCTCCCTAAAGCCCCTGATTATAATTACCCCTGCCTCAGGGCACTATGTACTTGACACTCATTTGCTCAAGCACTGGGGAGGGGAGCTGCTCCCCGGGGGGAACACGGGAAGCTCAGGGAGGGGAGGAGGGGTCATTACATGAAGAATAGGAGGCTGGCAGGCGGCATCAGACTGATGACCACACTCTGATGCAGCTGCTTCTGGAGGGAAAACCCTCATCACTTGCTGCTCATTAGGTGCCAATCCAGACCCTGAGTCACGTGGACTCGTCCACTAAACGGCTGCTGAGGGCCACCATGCAGGCGCTGTGTGCACATCAGTGGACAAGCCAGAGGTTCATCCTGAAGACTTGAGGCCTCCCTTGTAGCCCAGAGACCAGACTGCTCGAAAATAACCTCACGGGAACATGTGGTTCCCTCGCCCAGAACCCAGAGCTGAGGGCAAGCCCCAGGGAGGGGACTCGCCGGGGGAGCGAGGGTGGCAGGGGTCCCCCGTCCACAGTCCCTCCAGGCAGGAAGGGGCAGCTTTTGGTGAGGCAGCACGGGGCAGGGGGACCTGATGGTGAGGAGGCCAGAGCCGGACTGTGAGGACTGGGGAACCAGTCTTCACTCCTGCTCCCTGAGGGTCCCCCTGGCTGTACCGCCAATGAGAAGGACAGAACACGCTGCCTTCCTGAAGCTTACAGTCCAGCGGAGGGAGGGACAGCAACACGCAAAACCAGCAGCGGAGGGGTCAGACGTGAGGGAAGGAGAGCGATAAAGCCAGGGTCAAGTTTAGAGGAGGCTGAGTGCTCAGTTGCTTCAGTCGTGCCCGACTCTTTGCCACCCTGTGGACCGTAGCCCGCCAGGCTTCTCTGTCCACGGGATGAGGTAAGACGGGGATGTGGCCTCAGCCAGCTCGGAGGGGGCCCAGGTGCTGCCTGCTGGACACCCTCTCCTAGATGCCTGGGCGTCTCCAGCTCTGCACCCTTAAAACGCAACTGCACGTCTACCTCTTCCTCGCAGGCTTCTCTTTCTTACCCTCCCCCTGGATAAATGTTCCTCTGCCCGTGTCGCTGAGGTCAGTAAAGAATTCCACGAGCTGCCCACTCCTTCCAGCCGGAAACCTGTGACTCACCCTTGGCTCTTTCCACTGCTTCACCCTCTGCAGGGAGCCAGTCGCCACATCTTCTCCATCCTTGCTCCTAGAAGCTCCGGGCTCAGCAGCTTTATCTAGGTTATCTGCACAGCGGCCGCCCCAGCGTCAGCCCTCACCCCTAGGCTCTCCGTGTGTCCTTCTCATTCATCATCCCAGGTGTCCTTCGCTCCCCTCCAGAGTCTCTCTGTCCTGTAGTTAGAGATCTTTCTAAAGTCCAGTGTGATCATACAAGTCTAAGCAACAGTGGAAAGACAGTAAAATACAAACTCCTTACTCTGCCCCACGTGGCGCTAGTGGTGGTGAAGAATCTGCCTGCCAGGGCAGGAGACATAAGAGACGCGGGCTCCGGCCCTGGGTTGGGAAGATGTCCTGCAGAAGGGCATGGCAACCCACTCCAGAATTCTTGCCCGGAGAATTCCATGGACAGAGGAGCCTGGCGGGTGGGCTACAGGCCATGGGGGTCCCAAAGAGTTGGACATGACTGAGTGCCCGAGTGCACAGCCTCTACTGCTGATTTCTTCAGTAGTCACTCTCAGACACTGCAGGGTTCTCAGAAGGTTTTGTGAGTTTTCTAGACTTAGACACGAGTGGCCAGAGAAGGCAGCCGTGACAGCGGGGGGCGGGTGTCAACGATTTCCTCTGTGGTTGGATCCAGACTGTTGCAGAAGTCACCTCTGGCCTCACTTCTGCTTTCACTTTGGCCACAGTGAGAGCTTCAATAACCACCGTGGGATTAAAGACCCGGCTTAGAGACAGGTCATCCAGGGAACATTCAATTTTCTCTGCCACAGGCCTGGGGCTCAGCGAATACACAGGTGCAGAGCCCAGAGTCATGTTCTGTCAGCTTCCACGCAGAAGCTCTGCTTTATGAAATTTGCTAAAGGCCATTCTGAGGTGGAGAGATGTGTCTTTGTTCTCAAAAAATGATGAAACCGGATTGGAATTTATATGAAAGATGACTGTCATCTGCTTGCAGACTCCTTGTAGCAGTCAATATCCTAAAGTCACTATTAGAATAGAAACCTGTTTAATAATTGAAGTTGAGAAGTGATCAGTGTGCTAGAAGGGTCATGAATACTATAGATAAAATATAGAAGAGTTACGATCTCACGATACTACAAAGAAATTCGTTCCAAAGAGAGGAAGGTGCATGTTACCACATAAAAACAAAACAGGCTCTACCAAAATACACCTAATAAGTGAAAAAAAATGGCCCTGCTGATGTTCCAGGGCTTAACTGAGGGCAAAGCCACCACCTTGTTAAGTCTGCACATTCTATTGGCTACAAGGTGTATTTAATATCTGTGATCAAACAAAGCCCCACTTTATAATTTAAAATGCACTACTACCTGACCTCAGAATTGCAGTGACCAGAAAACACACAAACCAAGAAACAAGAGAGAAGGCCAACTAATCTCATTTTGCAGTTCTTAAGAGAATTAGAGCTAAATGACCCTGGTCGATATTGATCTTCTATCCTCTGAGCATCTCTCCATGCTGAATCACCTGGTCAGGTTACAGCTATACGCTCTATACAACAGCCATGCCTCTCGGTTTACGTCAATTCTGTTTCTCTCTTGAAATTAGAAACTCTTATCTACACCAGGGATGTGGGCTGTCCTCACAGAGCCGAATGTCGTAGTGACAGGCAACGCAAAGTGTGCCGACTGACCGAGGGCTGGCTCAGAGAGCCACATCTGCAGCTATGCAGTTGTGCAAACAGACTCACTGTGCACTTGTGTGAACGGTACACTTGTGCAAACTGTACACTTGTGCAAAGAGACTGGTGGTACACTTGCACAGACTCACCATGCATTTGTGTAAACAGACTTACTGTGCACTCGCCCAAGTTGCTTTGCTTATCCAGGACTCAATCTCCTACTCTTCAAAATGTAGGAGTCAGAGGATGTTATAAAGAGCAACTTTTCTTTTCTTCTAAGTATATACTGTTAAGAACTTTGAAGAGTCTGAGATTTTACTCAACTTTCACATGAACGAGTTACCGGCTACTGACAACACAGTGAGTAGCTTGAGCATAAAGCTTATCACATCACACTTTGGCCCCAAAGTTTCATGAGGGTGACAGTGAGGGTCCAAGCCGTGCTTCACACAGTAGGTCTGTGTTACACCTGTGGGACCCTGAGCTCAGGGAACCCAAAACTCTTACTTGGGTGAAAGCATGCTTGTCTGCCCTTCACTCCAGAGGTAGGCACTGCCTTCATTATACTGAGCCAATTTGATCCCTGGGTTGGGAAGATCACCTGGAGAAGGGAATGGCTACCAACTCTAGTATTCTTGCCTGGATAATTCCATGGACAGAGGAGCCTGGTAGGCTATAGTCCATGGGGTCACAAAGAGTCAGACATGACTGAGAGCGACTAACAGCACAGAATGTCTCAGGGTAATAAATAGCTACTGCTAAGGATGAGGGAAAGATACATAAATACTGCACTAGACTCTAGCCACTAGAGAGCTGTTCAGAGTACCGACTGATGTGAAATCAAATTGCAGAAACCCATGAACAACATGCTCTTCCATGGTTAGAAAGAGTAAGTAACAGACCTGGGACACAGACTGATATTTATATGTGCAAACGGGTAGAGACAGAGATGTACAAAGATAAACACCCAAGTATTATCCCCAGGAAAGGACCTGAAAGATGAGGCAATCCATGACTTTCTTCNCCCACTCCAGAATTCTTGCCCGGAGAATTCCATGGACAGAGGAGCCTGGCGGGTGGGCTACAGGCCATGGGGGTCCCAAAGAGTTGGACATGACTGAGTGCCCGAGTGCACAGCCTCTACTGCTGATTTCTTCAGTAGTCACTCTCAGACACTGCAGGGTTCTCAGAAGGTTTTGTGAGTTTTCTAGACTTAGACACGAGTGGCCAGAGAAGGCAGCCGTGACAGCGGGGGGCGGGTGTCAACGATTTCCTCTGTGGTTGGATCCAGACTGTTGCAGAAGTCACCTCTGGCCTCACTTCTGCTTTCACTTTGGCCACAGTGAGAGCTTCAATAACCACCGTGGGATTAAAGACCCGGCTTAGAGACAGGTCATCCAGGGAACATTCAATTTTCTCTGCCACAGGCCTGGGGCTCAGCGAATACACAGGTGCAGAGCCCAGAGTCATGTTCTGTCAGCTTCCACGCAGAAGCTCTGCTTTATGAAATTTGCTAAAGGCCATTCTGAGGTGGAGAGATGTGTCTTTGTTCTCAAAAAATGATGAAACCGGATTGGAATTTATATGAAAGATGACTGTCATCTGCTTGCAGACTCCTTGTAGCAGTCAATATCCTAAAGTCACTATTAGAATAGAAACCTGTTTAATAATTGAAGTTGAGAAGTGATCAGTGTGCTAGAAGGGTCATGAATACTATAGATAAAATATAGAAGAGTTACGATCTCACGATACTACAAAGAAATTCGTTCCAAAGAGAGGAAGGTGCATGTTACCACATAAAAACAAAACAGGCTCTACCAAAATACACCTAATAAGTGAAAAAAAATGGCCCTGCTGATGTTCCAGGGCTTAACTGAGGGCAAAGCCACCACCTTGTTAAGTCTGCACATTCTATTGGCTACAAGGTGTATTTAATATCTGTGATCAAACAAAGCCCCACTTTATAATTTAAAATGCACTACTACCTGACCTCAGAATTGCAGTGACCAGAAAACACACAAACCAAGAAACAAGAGAGAAGGCCAACTAATCTCATTTTGCAGTTCTTAAGAGAATTAGAGCTAAATGACCCTGGTCGATATTGATCTTCTATCCTCTGAGCATCTCTCCATGCTGAATCACCTGGTCAGGTTACAGCTATACGCTCTATACAACAGCCATGCCTCTCGGTTTACGTCAATTCTGTTTCTCTCTTGAAATTAGAAACTCTTATCTACACCAGGGATGTGGGCTGTCCTCACAGAGCCGAATGTCGTAGTGACAGGCAACGCAAAGTGTGCCGACTGACCGAGGGCTGGCTCAGAGAGCCACATCTGCAGCTATGCAGTTGTGCAAACAGACTCACTGTGCACTTGTGTGAACGGTACACTTGTGCAAACTGTACACTTGTGCAAAGAGACTGGTGGTACACTTGCACAGACTCACCATGCATTTGTGTAAACAGACTTACTGTGCACTCGCCCAAGTTGCTTTGCTTATCCAGGACTCAATCTCCTACTCTTCAAAATGTAGGAGTCAGAGGATGTTATAAAGAGCAACTTTTCTTTTCTTCTAAGTATATACTGTTAAGAACTTTGAAGAGTCTGAGATTTTACCCAACTTTCACATTAACGAGTTACCGGCTACTGACAACACAGTGAGTAGCTTGAGCATAAAGCTTATCACATCACACTTTGGCCCCAAAGTTTCATGAGGGCGACAGTGAGGGTCCAAGCCGTGCTTCACACAGTAGGTCTGTGTTACACCTGTGGGACCCTGAGCTCAGGGAACCCAAAACTCTTACTTGGGTGAAAGCATGCTTGTCTGCCCTTCACTCCAGAGGTAGGCACTGCCTTCATTATACTGAGCCAATTTGATCCCTGGGTTGGGAAGATCACCTGGAGAAGGGAATGGCTACCAACTCTAGTATTCTTGCCTGGATAATTCCATGGACAGAGGAGCCTGGTAGGCTATAGTCCATGGGGTCACAAAGAGTCAGACATGACTGAGAGCGACTAACAGCACAGAATGTCTCAGGGTAATAAATAGCTACTGCTAAGGATGAGGGAAAGATACATAAATACTGCACTAGACTCTAGCCACTAGAGAGCTGTTCAGAGTACCGACTGATGTGAAATCAAATTGCAGAAACCCATGAACAACATGCTCTTCCATGGTTAGAAAGAGTAAGTAACAGACCTGGGACACAGACTGATATTTATATGTGCAAACGGGTAGAGACAGAGATGTACAAAGATAAACACCCAAGTATTATCCCCAGGAAAGGACCTGAAAGATGAGGCAATCCATGACTTTCTTCACTATATATTTCTACATATTTTGCCTTCTTATACGGTATCTCTGGCTTCAGTAGTTAAAACAGATCATAAAAAAGCTATAAACATTAACAAATAAAATGTTAGGTATGATGAATTCACGATCCATCTTAAGAGTGATAGAGTCTAGCTAAAGAATAGTAAATAACAATATATAACATCTAACAGAAATATATATATGTTAATATCTGTATTTTTCTTCTGCTAATATATGCTAGAAAGAGTTTTCAATGCCAGCTACAAATCCATGTCTAGTCAGTTGCCTAGATCTGTAAGAAAGAAATATTGCTATTTGGTCAATAGAAATATGTTACCTGAATAGTTATATTACTTACTTTACTCTTTCTACAAAGGTAATAACATGGATGGAGGACCAGCAGTTTTGATCTCAAACGGTTCTATTATCTTTCTTATTTTAATAATAGGTATAACCATGCTTCCTAATAAAATTTCTGGTATTTGTAGTTTTAATTTCATTTGTATGCATTATTCATTTTTAAAGCTTTCTATTCACTTGCAATTTATTCTAATAGGTAATGCAATTACTGGTTCTTTATATTCTTAACATTAATTTAGAAAAATATTATCCAAACAAAGGAACGTGTTTCAGCCTCATAAACTAAAATTTTGACATTTCATCAAACTTTCATAATCCATTGTTATCACTCTGCAAGTTTTAGCTCTCATTTAACTTCTTATTAATTTAGTTTTTAAGCACGAGTAGGATTTCCTCACAGATGAAGTAGGAAAGTTCTAATTGGAGCCCAAATGTAGCTGAGTCCGTTCCCATGAGTTCTAGCCACATCAACAGGGACAAATGAGCTGAGAGCTGGCGTGAGAAGAGGAGGATGGATCTAAGCCTGCCCAGGCAAGATGAACAGAAGCACACAGGACCTATGAGGTCAAAGACAGCATCCATCTACTTCCCAGTTCGTGAAATCAGACTTGCTGTACTTGAGACACAACCCCAGAGCAAACCTGGTAAGTTAAAGGCTGTGGGAAATTTTCCTGAAATGTCCTGAAGACAAAGGCGATTCTGAGACTAGTCCTTTCAGGTCTTCATTCAGTCATGGGCTCAGAATAAAGGTAAGCCTGTCTCAGAAGCACTCCAGAGGGGAAGAAATTACCTGGGCACTTCAGTCCCTTAGTCCACGGCAGCAGGACCCACCTCAGTCCCTTAGTCCACAACATTAGGACCCATCTCAGTTCCTTAGGTTCACAGCATCAGGATGACCCATCTCAGTCCCTTAGTCCACAGAGTCAGGACCCACATCTCCAATCTCAGTCCTGACCACAGGCATGTTTCTCTAGGACAGCAGATGCCCTCTCACAGAGACTGATGCCATCAAAGCACTGCACCAGGAACCTGGCCGAGACGTACAGAACATGGTACGGAAGGGTTTTGAGTTTTTGTGTGCTTTTTTAGCGCCAAATGGCCCACCAGAGGTATGGCCTGGGGAATCTGCAGCCACTGACTGATAATCTCCAGATCCTTCTTTTCAATTTCTCTGTCTCCTCAGTTTATTCCAAGCCACACAGGGAGCTGAAAGACTTCCTGTGAGCTACAAAGAGCTACAAAGACTTCAACCTCACGCCTAGAAGTTCCGTGAGTGATGCTTACTCTTTACAGACACGGGACCTGCTCGGTACCTTCTAGAACCATCAGGGCACGTAGGAGTGGCAGAGACAGGATAATGAGGACTCTGAAAGCAACTACCTCCATCTGTCTGGCTTTTCTAGCATGCTTAGTCACTAGGTCATGTCCGACACTTTTTTAATCCCATGGACTGTAGCCCACCAGGCTCCCCTGTCTGTGAGATTTCCCAGGCAAGAATACTAGAGTGGATTGCCATTTCCTTCTCCAAGGGATCTTCCCGATCCAGGAATCGAAGTTGCATCTCTTATGTTTCCTGCATTGCAGGCAGATTATTTACCCATTGAGCCATTGGGTATAAGTAGCAGCCAAAGCTGCCTTTCTAAACCCCTCATACAGAATTGCTCCAGAAGTTATAATCCTACCTCCTCCCCAGCCATGGCCTTAGGGCTCAGACTTCCCTGGTGGCTCAGACAAGAAAGAATCTGCCTGCAGTGTGGGAGACCCAGGTTCAATCCCTGGGTCAGAAAGATCCCCTGGAGGAGGAAATGGCAATCCACTCCAGTATTCTTTCCTTGGAGAATTCCCATGGACAGAGGAGCCTGGTGGACAACAGTCCATGGGGTCGCAAAGAGTCGGACACGACTGAGCACTTAACACACATAGACACTGGAAAGTGCTGACTCAGTGTTTCAAGGCAGCGTTGAGGTTTGGATATCACAGCCTGTGGGGCATAAAGACCTGTGCAGCAGGGACTGAATGTATCATAATAAAAAAGGTGCCGCGACACTGCTGTGTTCTCGTCCTCGCCCAGCTGCAACACGCTGCCCAAAGCCCTGTATTTATATCTGCAGTCTAACAGGGCAGATACTTTTTAATACCCTTTTAATGTTTATCATTAAGAAAAGTTCTTAATGGTTTAATTTGTTGGAAATGCATTTAAAAAAAAAACCTGTTGCCCTTTGGCAGAACTGTTTTAGAATTAGAATTAGCACACTTTAATTTTTCTTTCCCTGGTAAATAAACTTAAATTAAAAATAAATCATGTGCCATTCGGTGAGGCCTTGGCCTGTATTCATTCTGAATCTCAGCCGCTGCCAGGTCTCCGTCAGGCTCTCACCAGCCCCAGTGCCCTTGGGTCATTCTTGTGGGTCCAAATACGTGTTGTGGTGCCAGCAAGTTTTGTAAAAAAGAGACCAATCTGCCCACCCCCCACCCCTGCAATTTAGGAAGAAAACAAAACAAGTTTTGGCAGGGTTTTAATTCATATCAGACCCATTCCAACTGGAACGCCTGTTTTGCTCCCACAAGAGGAACTAAGAATAATAAAGAGACACAGAGAGGCTGGCCTTCAGTGGATGCAAGTACCATGCAGTTTGGGCTTCATGTGAAGCCCTCCTGTCAAGAACCTCATCACTGTTTAGTTCCCACATGCGAATCCTACTCAAGAGTATTTAAGATGATTGGGTCTGACACACACACACTATTCTATATAAAACAGGTAACTAACTAATAAGGACCTGCTCTATAGCACAGGAGAAGGCAATGGCACCCCACTCCAGTACTCTTGCCTGGAAAATTCCATGGACGGGGGAGCCTGGTGGGCTGCAGTCCACGGGGTCGCGAAGAGTGGGACACGACTGAGCGACTTCACTTTCACTTTTCACTTTCACGCATTGGAGAAGGAAATGGCAACCCACTCCAGTGTTCTTGCCTGGAGAATCCCAGGGGTGGGGCAGCCTGGTGGGCTGCTGTATATGGGGTTGCACAGAGTCAGACATGACTGACGCGACTTAGCAGCAGTAGCAGCTATAGCACAGGAAACTCTACTCAATACCATGTAGTGATCTATATGAGCAAAGAATCTAAAAAAGAAAAAGAAAAGAGTAGATATGTGTATATGTGTAACTGATTCACTTTACTATATGACTGAAACTAATGCTACATTGCAAATCAACTAGACTCCAGTAAAAATAAAAAATAAAATATAAAAGGAGTTACTCCTATGTCACATCTAGCAACCACAGTGAAATTAACACCTCAAAACCTATATTAACCTAAATCTCCTGAGATTTAGACCAGGGCTGGTAGTACAGAGTATGTTGCTATGTAAATACAAGTTACCTATGTAAAACTAGGTTAAAAATGCAGGTTGCTATGTAAATGCAGGTAACCTATGTAAAACTAGGTTAAAGACGGTCTCAAGGGGCTTCTCTGGTGGTTCAGTGGTAAAGAATCCACCCACCAATACAGGAGACACAGGATATGTGGGTTCAATCCCTGGTCCAGGAAGATCCCAAATGCCTCGGAGCAACTAAGCTCATGTACCAGAACTACTGAGGCTGAGTGTCTGCAGCCTGTGCTCCACAACAAGAGAAGCCACCGAAATCAGAGGCCTGGGTGCCACAACTAGAGAGCAGTCCCCACTTGCCACAACTAGAGAAAATCTGTGTGCAGCACAATCAAAACAAACAAAGATTACTTAATTAATTTAAAAAATTAAAAGAAAAAAGATGGTCTCAGGGTCTCTGGTAAAACGCATCACGAAACATTAACCTGTGGTCAGTACAACATCCTCATGGTCAAGGATGCAGGGGCCTCTGCTCTGAGCGACACCCTGTTCACGCCTGCAGGTCGTCATCCAAGCATGTGGTGAGGGCACAGGAGCGTTACACAAACACATCTGTTCTGGGGCAACGGGACAACTGCCATCACAAGAACAGGAGATGCACAAAAATGCACACTGCCACAGGGTGAGCACACACCCACTTTCACAGGCCACAGGGCACTGGAAGGGGAAGTGGCCTGAAGTGATGAAAACCATGACCCACCTCTCCTCTCACTGCAGGTAGGACAGACAACGCAGCTTTGCCTGCTTTGATCCAAGCCCCTGAGCTTCAATCCAAGCCCCTGAGCAGAACAGAAATGCAATTTCATGTAACACACATGCGAACTTCTTATTACAGTTACAGAAAAGGCTCCCAGCTAGGCATGTATGAAACAAATACACACCTCTCTGTGAATATAAAATGTACACTCTCTTACTGGTTTACATTATTTTTTTAAACCCTCCAATTACTTATCTCACTCATTATTCTCAACAAACAGAAGGCTGCCTGTTGGTGGGTGGCTATAGCATCCTGACACATCTCTTATACATATACTTGAAGTCTCTGAAGACACAGAAGTACTGTCTGCTCTAGGAGGCATGAGTTCCCAAGTCAGAAAGATAAAATGTTTTTAAACTTCGAGGATTACTCATGGAAAACCAATGTCATTGCCTAAAGTCTCAAAGTGATTTTCAAAGAATCATGTAAACTATACACTACACGACACTGTCAGAGTAACTACAGACATGTATACACTACACACGTCGTCAGAGTAACTGCAGAGGCGCAATCGCACGTACTGTAACGCGGATGGACCTGGCAGACACGGCACGAAGCGAATGCGCCAGACACAAAAGACAGATTCTGTACGACTCCACTTACGTGAGGGACCTGGACTCCTCAAACTCAGAGAGGCAGAAGCGGGGGTTTTCGGGGGCTGGGGAGTGAAGGGAAGAGGTAGGGAGTTTCCGTTTTGCAAAATGAAAAACTCCTGGAGGTTGGCTGGGTGAACAGAACACTATTGAACTATACAATATAAATGGTTTGAGATGGTAAATTTTATGTTACGTTATTTTGGCACAATTAAATCTAAAAGTAATAGAAAAATCTGAACTTTCTGTTCTTTTCCTTTCTCTATGTACCTTTATAGCATTTATTGTATTTTATATGTGTATATACAATTCACATATATTTCTATGTACATGAACTTGCCTGGTGGCTCAGATGGTACAGAATCTGCCTGCAATGCAGGAGACATAGGTTTGACCCCTGGGTCAGGAAAATCCCCTGGAGGAGGGAATAGCTACTCACTCCAGTATTCTTGCCTAGAGAATTCCATGGGCAGAGGAGCCTGGCAGGCTACAGTCCATGAGTTTGCAAAGAGTTGGACAAGACTGAGCAACTAACATACACATCCACACACAGAGGAACATACATACGTAATTCACATATTTTTTGTCTGAACACCTTTTCCCTCCAATTCCCCTGAATATATCAGCTCTGAAGGTCACATCTAGTCTTGCTGCTCTGTCCTCAAGGCCTGGGACAGTGCTTTGCAAATATGGATGCTTAATAAATTATTGCATGCATAAATTTTTAAAAAAATGCAATCATTCTCTGTTTAAAATAATTTTAGTTACACTAACTCTAAAGAACACATTTCAGTTCAGTTTTCTTTTTCACTCCTACCATCTTAATTGTCAAACCATTAGTTTATCATCATCCTGCTTTAACTCCTGGGGCCAGTTATTAGCAAGCCACTTAACCACAGTTAAACAATAACAGGATACATAAAAAGCAATATCCTCAAATAAAACACTTAAAAAGTCCACTATGAGAATCAAGCTAACAGCATCTCCTGTTTCTATTTTTCAAGGAGCTCCCAGCTAATGACTTGTGATATACAGGCTGCACATAATTACAAGAATATAAGATATAATAGAAAATACAAACTAAATTGCATTTTGCTCCACTGGATACTGAAATAATTTCAGCTCTCCGAGGTTTCCCAACTCTAGCCGAATGGCAAGGCTGGAAAATAACTAGATGTGTGTATAAATCTTGAAACTAGCTCTTGACAATAATCATTTTTAATATCCCAGGTAGGCAGAGGATTTGCTCATCTCTAAAATACTTTCACAGATAATGTCTAACCTGATCTTCAAAAACACCTTGGATATGATCTGGGCAGGTGTCAATGGTGCCTATTTGGAGAATCAGAGAAGAACAGTGATTTGATCAAGGTCACACATGCAGAGCCTGTGCATACATTTGAAAATAATTTGGGGAAGCGTCAGAAAGCGAGAGGTCTGGCAGTGTGCTCCCCTACAACTCTTGAAAGAAACGTGACAGGTGATGAAACCGCATCTACATGCCACATGCAAAAATCAATGACAGCGCACAGACGGGCCGTAAACAGTGAGCATTTCATTTCAATGCAAGAAATGAAATACGGTTTTGTGGGTGTCACCGTAATGGGATAGGACAGNGTCTGGCAGTGTGCTCCCCTACAACTCTTGAAAGAAACGTGACAGGTGATGAAACCGCATCTACATGCCACATGCAAAAATCAATGACAGCGCACAGACGGGCCGTAAACAGTGAGCATTTCATTTCAATGCAAGAAATGAAATACGGTTTTGTGGGTGTCACCGTAATGGGATAGGACAGGCCTCATGGGTGCAGCACAGTAACGAAAACAGTTTGTCCAAAAGAAACAGATTTAATAGAAAAAAAAAAATGAGAGAATGATGTCTGGCATGGATCCAACACACAACTGCAAGGGATTCTCTGAGCCCAAATATAAACAGAATCCTTCCCATTTTTGACTTACCAGATTAAGTTACCTAGGGCAAGGAAATCAGGTTGCTAACATCTACTTCTTTTGAACGAAAATGCTAAAAGATAATTTATTTCCCTGGCAGTTAACTTGTATTGACTACTTGCTACGTGTCAGGTTCCATCCTAGGCACCTCACATGTATTGTCTTCTAAGACTTCACAACCACTCTGGGAGATAGGAGATGTCCACTGTAAGTATCACCCCTGTTTCATAGATAAGGTGACAGAAACTCAGAGAAGGTGTGAGTTCTTCCCAAGGTAACGTGTCTAGCTCCAGGCAGAGCCAGGACTCAAATCCTGGCAGCTNTACTTGCTACGTGTCAGGTTCCATCCTAGGCACCTCACATGTATTGTCTTCTAAGACTTCACAACCACTCTAGGAGATAGGAGATGTCCACTGTAAGTATCACCCTTGTTTCATAGATAAGGTGACAGAAACTCAGAGAAGGTGTGAGTTCTTCCCAAGGTCACGTGTCTAGCTCCAGGCAGAGCCAGGACTCAAATCCTGGCAGCCTGGTCTCAGAGCCTGAATTCTCAACTGCTGACTCCAGCTCCAAAAACCACAAGCATTTCATGAAAGTGGTATTTTAGCACAAAAACTGCTACCCTAAAACTCAGTGTTTCCCTACTTCTGCTCAGGCTTTTGCAAAGGTCATCGGAGACCTCCACTGGCCAGCAGAGCACCACTTGATAAACATGATTACAGAGAATTTCATCAAGGATGAAATAAAAAAGTAAACTCAGAGGTTTTCAAGCTAGAAGAACACATTGGATCATTTCATTAAAAAGAGACCATAGAATCCTCACGTGGAAGAGGCCTTCAGGTTCAGCCAGCTCAATCCTCTCATGAATATAGAATCTCCTTCTGCAACAGCGGCTTCTGCCTGAACCCACCAGCCACTGGAAACTCCTGGTCAGGACTTAGTTCTTGTCAATTGTGCAGACACCCTACTCTTCTCCATCATCCGTCTCAATTCTTCCACCATTCCTCAATGGTTGAGTGAAGTTCAGGGCATTTCCTACCCAGGGTGCATTCCCTTGAACTCAGCCTGTTCTGTGTTCTCTCTCTTTTAAAATGAGTGATAATAATAGCTGACCTCCTACAATACATAGGCATTTGTTTTCTTAATGCAACCTACACTTACATTAGGGAATTTTTTTTGGGGGGGGGGGCTTGTTTTGTTGTTGCTCAGCCACTAAGTTGTGTCTGATCCTGTGCAGACATGGACTGCAGCAAACCAGGCTTCCTGGTCCTTCATTATCTCCCCGAGTTTGCTCACACTCATGTCCAATGAGTTGGTGATGCTAGCTAACCATTTCATCCTCTGCCAACCTCTTCTCCTTTTGCCTTCAATCTCTCCCAACATCAGGATCTTCACAACAGGTGGCCAAAGTAATGGAGCTTCACGTTCAGCATCAGTCCTTCCAATAACTATCCAGGGTTGATTTCCTTTAGGATTAACTGGTTCAATCTCCTTGCTGCCCAAGGGACTCTCAAGAGTCTTCTCCAGCACCACCTTTCACTTGGGGGGAGGCGAGGGCAAGGCAATAGCACTACAGAATGACTAATTCAATATGGACCATACTGTATATTCACATGCATTTACACCTAATCCTCAATCTCTTTTTTTATGTACTGCTGCGAAATTTTATTTCTCTAATTCTGGACACATAGTCTTGGCCTTTCAAACCACCTGGGACGAATGTTCAGTTATTCCTACTTCCTGTCACCCTGTCAGTGAATGATATCCTAACCCTTTTCTGAAGAGAAAGGAAGACTGACTAGCATCATGGCCCCTAAGAAGGATTCCTCCAAATAACGCTGAAGTCAGAAAACACAAACTTATTGCTCAAGGAGCAGGCGTGGAGGAAAACAGACCACAGGGGCTTCCATTTCCTAATCTCTAGGAAGGGGGTCGTCTTCCCTTGTAGTGCAGTAGTAAAGAATCTGCCTGCCAATGCCTGCCTAATGCAGGAGATATGGGTTCCCTGGAGAAGGGAATGGCACCCCACTCCAGTATTCTTGCCCGGGAAATCCCATCAACAGAGGAGCCTGCCAGGCTACAGTCCATGGGGCCGCAAAGAGTTGGACACAACTTAGTGACTAAACTACAACAAGGAAGGGGGTCATAGTCTTGACTCCAGAGACTTCACGAGGCAGTTATAAAATAAGTAACAGATGCGAAAGCAATTCCTAAATTGTAAAATTATGTAAACAGTGTTACAAGCTACTGCTTGCATTATGAAAGACGATAAACGATTTCAAAGAAAGAAGGGAAACTGTATTCGTTAAACAGAGAGGAGATGACATGGTTTAGGAAAGCGAGGCACAGGAGCTGTTATCCAGCTCTGTTCGCTATGGACCACCACAGGTCTTACGCCAGACTCTGCACTGAGTGTGAAATGACCATGGGGGCGGGGACCCAGGAAACAGACTTGGGTGAACAAGACAGGCCCAGTAGCAACACCCCAAGAAGAATAAGGGTCCTGTTTTCTTTTCCAACAAAGTAGTTTAAAAAAAATTTTTTTTCCATTAGTTTTTGGCTTTTGGAAACCACATACTCAAAATTATGAAGAAAGAACGAAGTAGTTACCATTGTCAAGGCTTAATCATTTCTCCTACCAGACAGGGTTAGACTGTTGCTCTTTTAAAACTTAAGAAGAAATGAAACCTATCGATAAATGTCCTCTTAAATAATGCTACCTGAAGAATCAATTGTTTCCATAAAAACTTCTGGAGTCTCATCAGCTCAGGCAGCAATTCAGTATAAGACTCTTCATTCAAATGATGAAAGAATACTTCAGTGTCCCAACCTGTTACTTCTCTCTGTTATTTCGACCTGAGAGCAGCCAGACAGAAACAGCACTCGAACCTTTGATGGGAGCTTCCTTCGGGGTTTGATTTTTATAAGACTCTGCATTTCTTTCTCCATCAACCTCACAGAGCCGGCTCCACACAGTCAATTAGAACTTTATCATCTGAGAATTTAAAGCCTGCGTGCAGCCTGAAAATCACCCTGGCTTATCTTACAAATGGGCTCTGTGTCATTGCCAAGCAGCCCGTCCATTCAATATTCGTCCATAAAAACATATGGCTAAGGTGGAATCTGTTCTTCCGAAGCGCCCCTACCCCTCACCACCAGGCTACAAGCACATCAATGGGGAACATAAACTGGCTGGGAGGTGCTGACCGATGAGCGGACATCATGGAAGTGGACAGTTTGTGTCGACTTTGGGATGATTTCCGTAAGAACGAGGTGATATTCCTACTGCTGCTGTGATACTCCTAGGAAGGTGTAAGTGAAGAACAGGGAAAGCGGGGGTGGAGACGTCCTGAGTGAGACCAAGCTTTGAGGTCTGGATCCACAGGTGGCTGCCCAGAGGGGAAGGGACCTCCTGTGCCCAGACCCGTCCCAGCAGAGCTGAGGAAAGCATGAGCCGGCTGCATTGAGGCTGCAGGTCAGACCCCATCAGAAACGGACAAGTGGCCCCAGGATCCCCAGACTCACCAGCACACTTGGTCCTGGTCCTGAGGGCGGGCCCAGGGGAGCCGGTGCCACCCTCCCCGGGCCGGGTGAGGAGCACACTGATCTCATACTCCGTGTCGGGGTCCAGATGCCCGATTTTGTAGCTCGTGGAGTCCACCGGCTGCCGGTCGCTCCAGCTCCCACTGACAGTGCAGTATTCCACCTCCCGGGCCACAATGGGCCCGTCTCCATTGATGGAGTTCGCGTTGAGTTGTATCCACAGGTAGGTGGCCCCCACGGAGGCCAGCTGAGGGGGTGCGATGGGGACAGGGGGCTCTGAAAGGCAAACCAGAGGGCCATCCTTCAGACACTTGGAAAGACCTCAATGCACGTCACTAAAATCGGGAAGATGCTGACAGTTTAACAATGAATGGATGAGAACGGTTTTGCTCAGGTTAATAAGAAAAAGCACCTTGAGAGAGGTCTGCAGAGTGTTCAAACCTGTGAAATAAGCCATCTTTAAAGCCTAAGCCTGTTCAGGTAGGTACAACCCCAGTTTGTTTCAGGATGCAATTCATTTTTTCTCGAATACGTACATAGGCATCAAAGGATTTTATTTTGCACTAAAAGTAACTTGTAAAAACTCTCTCAGGTGGTAGTAATTAAGCTTAGAAGGCTCACCACTGTCAACAGTGTCTTTGACATCACTCAAGGTATTACTTATATCATTAAATTCAGTCTTCTTATATTTATATTCCAAGAATATCATCACTTGTAAAACACAGATGAAATTACACTTTATCTCATCATAAATGCATTTCCAGGATGCCTCATTTACCCAAAAAAGCCATCCCAATGGATTCCTTCTGCTCCCAGAGCAGTAAAAACTTGGGGTAATAAAGTCCAGCATGGCCACTGTTAAGGGAACTTCCAATAATTAGTATTATTAAAGCCACAGAGAGAAAGAAAAGCTCTAAAACAAAACACATGCCCAGCTTGATAAACCTCTAAGCAATCAACAGCAAATACTCTTTACAACTCAAGAAAGTCCCCCTCCTTGTTTAAAATCCAAGACTGACTTTCTCCGGACCTTTGAGATGGGAGAAACAGGCAATCTTGTTTGCAACAACACTCCCAGTATATCAAGTGCCACTTGAATGGCTCTCTAGGCACCAAATAAAGACATTCCATGTGCCAATGTCACTGTGAGTGGCACCATACATGACACTGGGGAGGAAAGTAATTGTATGAAATAATACATTTCTATTTAATGAATCTCCATCAGAGAAAAATGTTAAGTCCTAGTGATTTTTTTTGAGCACGTTTCTACAGGTGGTTTGTGCCTTTCGGTATATTTTTGTTTTCAACTCCTCATCTAGTTCACACAAACGTATGGAAAATAAAGCCTGCTATTTGAATTGTGCGCTAGAGAAGACTTTAGAGTCCCTTTGGCAGCAAGGAGATCAAACCAGTCAATCTTAAAGGAAATCAAGCTGAATATTCATTCAAAGGACTGATGCTGAAGCTGAAGCTTCAATGCTTTGGCCACCTGATGCAAGGAGCTGACTCACTGTAAAAGACCCTGAGGCTGGGAAAGACTGAGGACAGGAGGAGGAGAAGGCAATGGAGGACAAGACGGTTGGGTAGCACCACTGGCTTAATGGACATGAGTTTGAGCAAGCTCCGGGAGACGGTAAAGGACAGGAAACCTGGTGTGCTGCAGCCCTTGGGGTCGCAAAGAGTTGGACACGACTGAACGACTGAACAGCAGCCCTATCACTGGCGTATGCGCCTGTCTGCTTCGTGGCCTACATAGCCAGCTGGTCCCTGCTGGTCAGGACGCCAGGACTGCTGGTCTCATCTGAGAGTGGCCCCTGAGATAATACCAGGTTGGTTCCTAGACCAATAAGAAATGAACAACACGACCTCCTCCTGTTCAGTTGGGGCATCTTTTTTCTTCTTTAACATATTCAAGGTGTGATAAATCATACTGACTTTTACAATAGCTGGGAAGAGACTTTCGTGATGGTCCAGGAGTTAAGATTACATGCTCCCAATGCAGAGGGTCTGAGCTTGACCCCTAGTCAGGGAACTAGATTCCACAGGCTGCAACTAAAGATCCCACATGTCACAACTAAGACCTGGCACAGCCAAATAAAATACACAAATGTCCATGCTTAGCCACCCAGTCATGTCCGACTCTCTGCGACTCTATGGACTGCAGCCCACCAGGCTCCCCCTGTCCATGGGGATTCTCCAGGTGAGAACACTGAAGTAGGTTGCCATGTCCTCCTCAATAAATGTAAGGGGTCATGTCAAAAAATAAAATAGTCAGGGAAATCTCATGAAACTTAGTCTACATAAGACACAAGATGAGTTTTACTTAGGGGGCCCCAAATTTAGTGCAAATTCATCAAATTATTGTTCCTACCGTTTATGAACTACAACTCTGTGCCAGCTCTTCACTTCTTGAGATAGCTTTGACGCAACTCATAATGATTTAACATCAGTTTATATCATTAGGTGATTCCTTGAACCAAGACATGAAAAGGGCCTTTTCTAGTATATCCTGAGGCACTGATGAAGCCAGGCTGAAAAAGCAATTAATTACTTTGTAGTTGCACATGCTAGCAAGGGTTCCTGAAGTGCCATGCAAAACATGACTCAGGGGCAAAGCCACAAAGGTTAGTGAGCACACAATTCATTTAGGACATTGTTACTATTCTCCTAAAACAGACAGGACTTTAATGCTTATTTGTCCCAAGACTATTTTCTCTATTAGTTCCCCATTAGGAAGAGTACCAAATACATTAAGTCAAATGAAAGATTCAACTAGATTCTGGAAATAATTGAGACAGTCATTCAAAAGGACTTTGGGGTTGCTGGAAGAATCTACAATAATAAGTCAATATTTAAATACTGAATAAATTTCCTCAAAGGGAAAGAAGGAAGGCACTCAATCTTACTAAGTGATAAAAAGCAATTTGAAATATTTAATCCAAGTGAAAGGGCCTGTTAAAAGTAATTCTAAATCAAGTTATTTATATAAATAGAATTTATATACATATAGATACATATCACATATATAATTGATATATATAAGTGAATTCTTAATATGTCTTTTATAATTAAATATGACACTGATATATAAGCATATATACATGCATTGCAGAGATTACATGAAATATTTTCTTGTTTTTGATTACCAAAAACAGTGGTAGATATAAATAAGACTAGCATGATCGTTTAAAATGAGTTGGGCTTCATTTGGGGACATCAAATCAGAGACTGACCTTAAGAAAGTAGTAAACAACTTAAGATTTTGTCATCTTAAAAAATATTAGCACTCTAAATACACACATATAAAATGTGTTCAATCACACACATGTGGCCTAAATGACATACACATGTCATTATGTATTTTAAAGTAACTGTTGAGGCAATTCTTTACCTAACTAGTAGAATCTGGCTGCTGCTGCTGCCAAGTCGCTTCAGTCGTGTCCGACTCTGTGCGACCCCAGAGACGGCAGCCCACCAGGCTCCGCCGTCCCTGGGATTCTCCAGGCAAGAACACTGGAGTGGACTGCCATTTCCTTCTCCAAGAATCTGGCATGTTACTTCATTAAAAAAATATATATATATGCAAAATATAGCAATAAAAATTATAAGTGGAGGAAAAGGTAAATTCCAGATTTGTGCTATAACTGCAAGCCAGTTGTCACTGACTCGGGCAGGATGCAGAGACGCAAAGAGGTGCCTGGACAAGTTTATCACGAGGAGTCCAGATTTCTCCACGCTTCCCTCCGGCAGGAAAAAGTGCAGAAATGTGATGTGAACCCACACACCCTCTGTGCTTGGGTGCGTTCTGGCAGACCAGAGACGTCTGACCTGCCTATTGTTATTGTTTCTTGTTCAGTCTCTCAGTTGTGTCCGATTCTTTTGTGATCCCACGAACCGCAGCATGCCAGGCTTCCCTGTCCTTCACTGTCTCTTGGAGATTGCCCCAAATCATGTCCATTGAGTCAGTGATAATATATAACCATCCTATCTTCTGTTGCCCCCTTCTCCTGCCCTCTATCTTCCCAGCATCAGAGTCTTTTCCAACGAGTTGACACTTCGCATCAGGTAACCGAAGTATTGGAGCATCAGCATCAGTCCTTCCAATGAATATTCAGGACTGATTTCCTTTAGGATTGATTAATTTGATCTCCTTGCTGTCCAAGGGGCTCTCAAGAGGCTTCTCCAACATCACAGTTCAAAAGCATCAATTCTTCAGCACTCAGCTTTCTTTATGGTCCAGCTCCCATATCTACACATGACTACCGGAAAAACCATAGCTTTGACCTTTTTCAGCAAAGTAATGTCTCTGATTTTTAATATGCTGTCTAGGTTTGTCATAGCTTTTCTTTCAAGGAGCAAGGGTCTTTTAATTCTGTGGCTGTAGTCACCATCCACAGTGATTTTGGAGCCCAAGAAAAAAAAAAGCTGTCACTGTTTCCACTTTATCCCCATCTATTTGCCATATGATTTGCTTGTAACTCCCAACAAATCAACTTTCCCATGGAGGCAATTTTTAGAGGCGACTAGATCTTCGCCACACTGATTACAGAGCACCATGCCTCAGGTGGCACAGGTGGTCACAGTGAAGCACTGGAGTAACCAGTAGTCAGAAGACAGGGCACAACCCCAAAGAGCGGGACCAAGACGAGAGTGAAGGTCCACTGACGGCAATAAGGAACTCAGCCTTGGGACCCGCACGGCAGCCCGTCCTCTGGATTTGCCGGCAAATGGGGTGGGTTTTCTACCCAGAAACCCTTCTACAGGGGACGGTGTGCACATCTATGCAAAGCTCCCTCTGCTTACAGATGAAATCCAAACTCCAAAACTAGCCAGACAGGCTAAAGCTTTGCTACAAGCCCACGTTCACAGGGATCAGGTATGGCAAATTAGATCATTCGAGTCGAAACGGCAGTGTGCGGCTGGCTCCGTGTTTCCTTCCACAGAAAGTTAGTCATGCTAGCTACAGATAAACACTGCTGGGGTCAGGCTTCCCCCGAGCCAGGCATGACTAACACTGGAGGGGCTAGTTTCACAACAGAAGCCTTTACCCGCATCACCTATAGATTTTATCGCAGAGGCTCTGCCCCCAGAGACTCGGGTTCAATACACGTGTGGTAGTGGGGATGGAGAAGTGGGCTGGTGTATTATTATTATCATTTTTGGAAAAGTGATTCAGCTGTGCATTCTCAGAGGAGGACCACTAATGGACCACAGCAGAGAGAGTAAGAGCCACCTCTCTCCCATCATGGACTGAACAGGGCTGGGCTGCCCACTAGGTATTCTTAGAGCCATTCACTTATTCGTTGCATCTGATCTTCCTGGTAGCCCCTGAGGGTCAGCCATGTTATTATTCTTTTTCAATTGGCTGCGCCGGGTCTTAGTTCTGTGGCGTGTGGGATCTTGTTCCCCAACTGGGGATCGAACCCAGATCCCCTGCCCTGGGAGCTCGGAGTCTTAGCCACTGGACCCACTGGGGGAGTCCTATGTCAAACACATTATAAAGTCTATTTTAAGCCTGAGGAAAGAGAAGCATCCAGAGCACAGGACCACACCCATGCAGCTAGCGCTGGGGTTTGAACCCCGCAGTCTGTAGAACTGCCTGCATAGAGAAATTTGCTGACAAAAGGAATAGTCTTTCCAAAAGAAATCGATTTAACATTCCCTGTTTAACAAATGCAGGGGAAAAAATTTAAAAGTAGGCATCATTCTGTTCCCCTAGGAAGAAGCAGCAATGGCTTGCCACAAGTTGCATAAAAATGCCTCATGGTGTATCTAAAAGTCCAAATTATTCTGTCTGGGACCAAAAACTGCCTTAGCAGTTCAGTACTATAAACTCCGAAGTCCGCGCACACACAAGAAACATCAAACTAGCTAAAGGAAATTTATATCTCCCCCTTTTATTTAACTCATCTCCCACCTTCCTAACTATAATGACTTAATTCTTCAGTCACACAAAACACAGTAATAGACCCTAACGGCAGCATTATGAATGCTAACTCACTGTTATCAATGTGGTCTGTGTGATATGACGGAGCATTTCTATACTGACACTGCCTCATTTTATTAACCACCCTGCTATCGTAAACACCCTGGCTGGGGGAATATTTGCATTTTAAGTGATTTTCTATCAGTACAAAAAAATTTCATTCCTTAAAAAAAAAATTTATAGGCTGTAATCTCTATATACAGAGTTGGCAGAAAACTTGCCAAGAGCACATTCACTACTTTGTATGCAACTGAACCAACATAAATAAAATACATTTTTCAAAAATATTGCTCACGTGCAAAATCTGTACTTAAAACGCAATCCATCAATACAGCCTGTCACCAAACCACTGTTCAGAAACAGAGGAGCGTGAGTCTGAGCTTTCAACAAATCATGAGCTCGTAACTGTCTCACATGCCTGTTTTAATAGACTATATGGGGGTATGAAAATAGCATTATATACCTTTAACTACCAACTCTGCATAGTTCGATATGCCAACTCCCCCGTCGGTGCGAATCATGCAGCGGTATTTTCCAGCATCTCGTTTGGTTGTGTTCACGACGTTAAATGATGCTATGAATCGCCGGGAACTGGTCACCTTTATTTCCTTCAGAGGAGCATCCTGGACACCAATGCCCTGTGTTGTGGCGGTGGAAAGGACAAAAAGAAACAATATCAGCTGTCTTCTGGAAACATGCTCCTGAAGGCACAGAGTTCACTGTTACCTACACCCAGATCCTGGTCCCTTGTTAATTACCCGTGGGCACTTGTTGCAGGAAAACAGCTGCCCAGAAACCAAAATTCTGCCTTGATCAACACTTTCAGGATTTGACAGATGTAAAATTAAGTGCGAAGAAATGTCTTTGGTTTTGTCCCTCTAAGATATTTACTATGTTATTCTAGTGCAATTGGAGGAGAGAAAGAAGCACATGGGAAAATCCTTTATTTTGCTCTCAAACTATCAACACTTAGTCTTTTTATAATACATAATCGTATTATACTTGGCTAGAAAAAAAATTAATTCACACACTACACTATGACTGACCTCATTTTAGATATGAACCAATAAATAGCTTATCAAGAACTACATTAAAAACATAAGTAGGTAGTAGCATAGCTCCTTATGGAAAGGGTCTGAAGGACTAGATTCAGCTTTACAATTTTATTCCTGGAGCTACAAAAATCAAGCGGAAGTTAGTGCCTAGTATCACCTAACACTGAAATGCAAGGGGAGAAGTTCCTTTCTGTTTCCACAGCCAGGACCACACAAAGCAGGTTCCATCTCTGGGGCAGAGATGTCTTATTCCATGCCTGAGACAGTAAATAAGTCCTTACTTATGTACATTTAGAAATTCATTCTATGCTTCCCATAGTTTAAAGCCTCAGAAATGACTATAGATTTCAGTCCTATATATTTTTAGTACAGTTATCAGGAAAGAGGCTCTCTTTACCATGCTGTTTGCAAGTATTAAGGAGTAAAAAAACAGCAAAGACCTTAAGGCAAATGCATTTTGTCTGACTATTCACCCAGCAACCATGTTGGGGCCCACCCTGGTGCTGTCACTATATTAAGACACTCAGCTCACCACGGTGGACAACAGAAAAGTGACCACAGTGCTCACAGCGCTTCAGCTGCTGGGAAGTGTAGGCTCGAAATGCACTCGTGATCACCAGTGATGGCCTGTCAGGCGGCTGGCAGAAATCATGATGGAGATGTCTTTAGATATGGCGGCCGGTTTGAGGAACTGATCTTGGAGCTGAGATATGAAGGGTAAGCAGGAGCTCCCAGGCTAAGGGGAGGGTGGGAGAGAAGGAAGTGTCCCAGGCAGAAGAGAGAACAGGATGCCTGGGATGTTAGAAAGAGTGTAAAGCTTTGGAGGATGCCAAGGCAGCCAGAGGAACCAGGGAGGTGGACAAGCATCTGTGTATTCCAGGACTCACAGGCTGCATGAAAATGTCTGCGTTTATAGGTGTGAGCATGCCAGGCTACCAATAATAAAACTCCTCTGTAGAGCTCAGTGATTTATATAAGCAAAGCCTTCTAATGGCTTTCTCTGTGATATTTTGTCAGTGTGTCCTAATGGACATGAGTTTGGGAATTCGACCGACCAGGACTCCACACATAACTTCAGAGTGATTTACCCTCTGAGGCCCCCCTCTCCTCATCTGTAAGAGATGCTACAACTGTCAGGGAGTTGGGGGAACTTAAGACACAGGCCTGATGACTGGTCCCCGCCCAGATTCTGGACCAGCTGAGGGATGAGCTCAAGAAAACAGGCAGACAGGCTGTCAAAACACTGCCTTTGACACCCACGAGCCTGGTCCTGCAGACTATGCGGAATACGGCTGCTGTGCAGTAAACATGGGCTTGCTAGAACTGAGCACAGAACGGAACAGACTCACCCGCCCAGCCACAGGCAGNTGAGGGATGAGCTCAAGAAAACAGGCAGACAGGCTGTCAAAACACTGCCTTTGACACCCACGAGCCTGGTCCTGCAGACTATGCGGAATACGGCTGCTGTGCAGTAAACATGGGCTTGCTAGAACTGAGCACAGAACGGAACAGACTCACCCGCCCAGCCACAGGCAGCACTAGAAAGCCACAAGGCCTCCCTATGTCGAGAGCTGCTGGCAAACACCCAGGATGGAGGAAGGGCTGCTGTGGGGAGCGAGTTCCCAAAGGAGGGCCTGGACCATGCGTGCTCCCGGCCTCCTGCCCAGCAGTTCCACGTGGACAGAGAAAAGGCATCAGGGTGCTGCGCCAGTACAGTTCCTGCCACAGCAGAGGAAACATCAGGGCTAGGGAACTACAGTTCCTACCATTTTTAGATCTAGCAATCCAGACAGCCTAGTTGATAGCTTAAAAAGTCACAGATCTGAATATGACGTTAAATATACACCTTACATATATTAAGTGTCTTTTTTTGGAATATGAAACCCCTTCAATCTGGTCTGAAAAAGGCCACTGAAAAGTTAGATAAACAAAACAAAGCAACGTCAATCTAGCATGATTCATGAATTCAACAGGAGAGAGTATTTCTTTTTGTATTTCACACATTCCTTCTCCTATCCTCTCCCCCAAAGAAAATTTAAAAAACCTTAATTCTACCATTAGGAGTAACCTTAGACCACCTACTCTATAGAATTGTCTTTTTCAAATTGAAAATAAAGCCAACCTTGTTTTAAAAAGGAAAAAAAAAAAAAGAACAAACTGAGCCCTGAAGAAAGGCAGACTTCGCATCTATAATTCTTTGTTTTGTTTATTAAAAACAAGGACAACATCCAAAGGGCTATCTATTAATGTTTCTTTCTGTCCTTACTTGCCACGTGAATCTTGTAAAGATTATACTTCTATGGTAATCTTGTAATATTTTCCTAATGGAATAAGTTTGTCTCAAAAGAACATTTATGGAAAAGAATTCTAAAGGATCCCTTATGCATTCCTCATGAGGACTCAAGGCTGTATGAAGGGCAGCCAAGGTTAGGGAAACCTCCCTGTTGGAAGCATACGCATGTTGAGGGGAGCGTTATTTCATACCTGTGGTCTTCATGCCACTAATTCATCCTTTAAACAGCTTGAAACTGACAGCTCTACCCAACTCCAATGAGTCACAGGAACTCTCAGGAATGGGCCCCCCCCCTTTTTTTTTAGTCCCATGTAACCACAGGGCTTCACAGGTGGTGCAATGGTAAAGAATCTGCCTGCCAATGCAAGAGAGGTGGAGACATGAGACTAGGGTTTTATCCCTGGGTCAGGAAGATCCCCTGGAGAAGGAAATGGCAACTCCGTCCAGTATTCTTGCTGTCCAGTATTCTTGCTTGGAGAATTCTGTTTACAGCTTCCCTCACTTCTTTTTTTCTCCCCCTGTTGAGGTTGAATTGCACCCCCGAAAACATACATTCATATGTTGATACCATAACTTCCAGCACCTCAGCATGAGGCTACTTTCGGAAGCAGGGCCTTTAAAGAAGTAAAGCGAAAGTGTTAGTCACTCAGTGATTTCAAACTCTTGGCAATCCCATGGACTGCAGCCAGCCAGGCTCCTCTGTCCACGGAATTCTCCAAGCAAGAACATTGGAGTGGGTTGCCATTCCCTTCTCCAGGGGATCTTCGTGACCCAGGGATTGAACCTGGGTCTCTTGCACTGCAGGCAGACTCTTTACCATGTGAGCTACCAGGGAAACCCCATTCCTGAGTGTGGGCTCTGCCATTCTAGCCTCATTACCTGCCATTCCAGGAGCATTTGTGTTCTAGCAGAGTGGAATCAGAAGGTTCTTTACAATAAATGTTCTTTTGAGACAGGCATATTCCTTTAGGAAAATATTATAAGATGACCACAGAAGTATCATCTTTACAAGATTCATGTGTCCAGAAGAGCTGTACAAAAAACATCTTTAGGACCCAGATAATCATGATGGTGTGATCACTCACCTAGAACCAGACATCCTGGAATGTGAAGTCAAGTGGGNACTTAGCAGCAGCAGCAGCAGTCAAGACTACAGTTTTTCCAGTGGTCATGTATGGATGTGAGAGTTGGACTATAAAGAAAACTGAGCACAGAAGAATTGATGCTTTTGAACTGTGGTGTTGGAGAAGACTCTTTGAGAGTCCCTTGGACTGCAAGGAGATCCAACCAGTCCATCCTAAAGGAGATCAGTCCTGGGTGTTCACTGGAAGGACTGATGTTGAAGCTGAAACTCCAATACTTTGGCCACTTGATGCGAAGAGTTGACTCATCTGAAAAGACCCTGATGCTGGGAAAGATTGAGGGCAGGAGGAAAAGGGGACAAGAGAGGATGAGATGGTTGGATGACATCACCGACTCAATGGACATGAGTTTGGGTGGACTCCGGGAGTTGGTGATGGACCTGGCCTGGCATGCTGTGGTTCATGGGGTCTCAAATAGTCGGACACGACTGAGTGAGTGAACTGAACTGAACTGAGAGTGGAATCAACTACTATCTCCCACAGTTCTAGCTGACTTTTACAAAGCTGTGGGCACTCACTGTCTCCATTTGTCTTCCTTCACTGCCCAAGAAAGTCCTGCGTGTCCCCCATCCTGGCCTCAAGTCATGCCTTCTAGACAGCAAACCCTCAGTCCCTTTTCTGGTGAGGCTCCTTTTCCTGGTTTCCTGTGTCAGGCAATATTTTGTAATAACTTATAAAGGAAAGAAAACTAAAAAATCTAATTCCCAGGTCACTCAGTGGTAAAGAATCTGCATGCAATTCAGGAGACACGGGAGATGTGGGTTTGATCCCTGGGGTGGGAAGGTCCCCTGGAGGAGGAAATGGCAACCCACTGCAGTATTCTTGCCTGGAGAATCCCCATGGACAGAGGAGCTTGGTGCGCTACAGTCCATGAGGTGGCGAAGAGTCAGACACAGCTGAGCACACACACACAATCCAACATAAGGGGAAAGAATCTGAAGAAGAATGGAGATACATATGTACACACATATGCATATATATGTATGTATATCAGAATCACTTTGCGGAACACCTGAATCCAGCACAACACTGTAAACTAACTGTACTTCAATGACAACAAAATCGATGGCTGGGTTCATGAAGAGGAAGGAGAGAGCGTCCTCAGAGCACTGGGGCCGTGGCGAGGAGAGAGCCCAGTCATCACTGATAGCGTCAGATCCCATTTCCTGGGTCCTTAGGAAAGGAGGACGATAGCGTTCACAGCCTTTTGCAAGCACCAGACAGAAGAACCTGTGACACCTCCATGGATCAGAGGAAGCAACAGGGGATAAATGCCAGGAGAGCGGGGCCAGCTAGAAACCTGTGCACAAGCAGAGGCTGTGGCTGCCTGTCAGCATGGATGTGGGAGGGTGTTTCTGGAGCCTTGGCTCAAGGTTATTTCCTTGACTCCTCCAACATGCCTGTTAGTGCCTTTGATGGTATAACAGATACATCTGTCAAATGTATAGGTGACCAATAACTGGCACATGAATGGATACACTGGGATAAAAGCGAAGACCGCCTACCTCCCTGCTACTCGACTTCAGGCCCCACAAAGGCAGCGATCTTTCTCCAGGTTTTTTGCTGCTGCATCTATATCACGCCAAGAACCACGCCCAGTGCATCCCAGGGGGCTTTACTGGTAATACTGAAAGGGGTTTAGGCATTGAACAGGCAACTGGACAAACTGATTTTTAAGATGGTTTTGGTCCCCAGATACCCTTCCTCAGGTCAGAATTCCACAGGAAAGCCAGGGAACCGAGGCTGGCCTATTTTCTCTGATGCAGGGCAGTGATAAAAGGTCACGAGGGCCCGTTCCCGTCTGCCTCTCCATGACAGGGAGGGCCAGACAGGACAATGTGCTCAGAAACTCGGGTACCCTGAGCATTTAAGAAACCAAGGGGAGACTTCGTTATTCTGGCAAAACAAAACATGTCCGCTGGGAAGAGACAGAACCTTTGTCAGGCAGTTTTCGCTCAGTTTCCAGAGTTAGAAAGAGGCGACCCTGCCAGGGACTGGAGAGCTGGTTCTTGATAGCATCACAGCAGGACAAGCAAGCACCAACAAGGATGGGACCGTGATGTGCTTTAGAATATGGATTCCTGTAAGAGAGCCTCGGTGTCCTTCTGACAAAACCCCCAGCTCCAGACAGAGCAGGGCGCCAGGTGTCCAGCGTTAAAGCAACCTCTGACCCATCTTTTGTCAACCTAATGAGACAAGCATAAAGGCCATGACTGCGAGGGAATGATCTTAGTGGGTTAAATACAGCTTTTTAATAAAAGCAAGAGTATCTTCAAACACGCATGCATTTCAATTTGAGCAAGCCAGAGAAAAAGTCCTGATAGTTATTTAAATTAGACTTCCAACCCTCTTTCTGCAGTGGGCTAACTCTAGGACTTCTAAATGAGCAGTAATTTGCCAGCAAAAAAAGACGCATATTAAGTCTTTCAGAAAGAGTTTTGCAATAACCAGAGCAATGATTGAAAGAAATTGAGGTCTGAGCAGTTAGCCACCTTTAGAGAAAATTAATCCTATTTAGGAGCTGGTCTGAGTGTAGGAGCTAAGCATATACAGGGGAGCCAGAGGCGGCTCCTCAGCCATTCGGGTGGAGATTAAACCACACTTTCATTTCTTTAATAGGGAAAGTAATCCACATATTCCACTATCAAATACGTCCATCTGTAAGATACTGATTGAAATCCTTACCACCGGGGTCACTAATAGTATCTGCAGGGCCAGGAATAATTTTGTTTAAAATATATCCTGTAATCTAAATCTTAATTGACTATCTCAACAAATCTACTTTCTGGAGGCCACATATTTTTAAATTTTAATAAATAATAACTAATCAAAGTGCTGACCTTTGATTTCTAGACCATAACCAAGCCAGCACAAATATTTATCCATGTGGAATGCTGCAACTGGAAGTCTTACTCCTATTATCATAGACTGTGAATACGTATTGACAAATGTTCTTTAATTGGCTAGTGGGGATACAGATAGCCAAAGTGAAAGCTGCTCAGTCATGTCCGACTCTGTGACCCCATGGACTGTACAGTCTAGGGAATTCTCCAGGCCAGAATACTGGAGTGGGTAGCCTATCCCTTCTCCAGGGGATCTTCCCAACCCAGGAATCAAATTGGGGTCTCCTGCATTACAGGCAGATTCTTTACAAACTGAGTTATAAGGAAGCCCACAGACAGCCAAAATAACATATTATTCAAACATATAATAGTCTTCCATGCATATTCGAGTAAAAAAGTTTGATTATAAAAATTTAGAGCTTCATTCTGATATTTAGACACAGTTCAATATATATTTGCAATACGTGAATAATATTATTTAATAATATATAATAATGCAGTGACTAGATATACCAAAAAAAAAAAAGAAATACCAATGAAATCAGAAGTTCTTTAGTCTTAAAATCTGTCGATGAGGCTAATCTAGCCACACCAAACTACGTAATCTGACAGTGCCTGACATTTCTTGTTGGGTTAAAGGTTTGGGCTTGCCAGGGTAGAAGATGACCTTGTTACTTCTAAACTGTAATAACAGCACTTGACCACGAGGAAGATGGCAGAACCTACCTAGTTATCCACGATCTAAAAGGCAAGGTTAGTCATAAACAAGGCTGACAAAAGACATTACTTTTTCCCCAAGCAATATGCCTTAAAACATACAAAGACTCTAGTCCCCTGCCAGGCTCCTCTGTCCATAGAATTCTCCAGGCAAGAAAACTTGAGTGGGTAGCCATTCCCTTCTCCAGGGGAACTTCTTGACCAGGGATCAAACTCAGGTTTCCTGTATTGCAACAGATTCTTTACCATCTGAGTCACCAGGGAAGCCCTAAAACATACAAGTCTTTCTGAAAAAAATAGTTGAAAAGATAAAGAAGGCACAAGATAAAGGTTAAAAGCCCCATAGTTCTGAATCTGAATTTGAATTGTCACACTGAATTGGAATTATCACTCTGTCTTGATCTCAAGACAGTCGTGGTTTAATCTTAAATGTATATGTGCACGCACACACACACATACCAGCTCCATCCAATGGGAAGATCCACAAACAATAATGAGTAGTAATAAGCACCTCTATCCTCAGATTCCAATTTCTCCTTTTTTTTTTCAGATTGTAATTTCTAATTACCAGTTCCCCTGAAAAAGAACCAGGGCTCCCTGACAAAATGGCTAATTCTAGATTATCAGTATGGAAAATACAAGCCTGAAACACACAGTCATACCCAAAAGCAAGAAAGCCATGGAGATGGCCCAGTTCAAGGGACTCCCACTCTGAGTAAGCCCCGCTGTTTAGGGATGGAAGACCTGAGCAGCGATAAGGATAATAAGTGCAATGGATCGAAACTCATCAAATGTGTTTAACTCCACAAGTTGATAATGACAGATGATGACACATTGACAGTAACAGCAGTAACCCCTTTGGTCTCTTTCAGGTCATGTTAGTGAACTACCTCACTGTTTTGACAATTTGCCAAAAAAGACAAAAACATCAAGCACTTATACCACCTTCCATATGATTTATACACCAGGACACCCAAGTGGTCAATAACAGGAGAGCTTGTCTTTTTAGACGTATTCTAGTAACTAAACAAAGAACGACTGAGAATGAGACTGTTTTGCAACCCTGAATGAATCAACGACCCTAGGAATGAGCATCAATAGCTGACAGCATCACAAAGGAGATATAATTGGCAAGACACACAACAGTCAGAATAACACACTAAATGATGCTACCAGAAGTCAACAGGCAAAACTCAAAACATGAGAGGCTGTGCAGGACAAACCCAGTCTCAACAACATCAACAACCACCACCACAAACAGAGGGAAATGAACAGAAATACTGAAGATAAAAAGGACTTAAGACACTCATCATGAGGGTCGGATGGATTGTGAGATTGAGATTGACATATGTATATTTTTATACTACTATGTATAAAAGAGATAACTAATGAGAACCTACCACTTGTACATACATAAAGAAAACACTCATCACCCAACTGCAAAGTGTGAACTTTACCACAATCACAAATCAAATAAAACTGCTAAAATAAACAGTTACTAGACAGCCAAGAAATATGAACACTGACTATTTTCACAGGGCATACACAGTGATTATCCTATTTTTGTAAGAGCTCTTATCTTTTTAGAGCAGCAGTTTGAGGCTAAGTCCATCCTGCAACTTGTTTTGTAAGGCTTTCAAGCTTAGAATGGTGTTTAAGATTTTTTAAATGGCTTAAAAAAAAAATCAAAAGAAGAATAGTATTTTGTGACAGTGAAAACGATGTGAAAGACTTTTCACATGTCCATGTATAAACCTGTCCAGAAACTAGCCACATTCATCCATTCCTGTGCTGTTCACAGATGCTTCCATGCTATGACGGCAGAGAAGACTCTCTGGCCTGCAAAATTTACTACCTAGCTCTTCACAGGAAAAGTTTGCCGACTCCTGTTTTGGACAAGCATTTACAAGTTACATAATATGATGACTGGGATCATCAGAGGGGAAGCAGTTGGGCACACGGGAAGAAAGTGGTCTCATATGCTGTTAGTTTTGAAGTCGATGTTAGGTACATTGAGTTTGTTACATCATCTTCTCTACCACTGTGTTTATTTATGAGTTCTGTAATAAAAATAAAAATAGAAGCTTAAGATTAACACATGCACATCAATACTTTGGCCACCTGATGTGAAGAGTCGATTCATTGGAAAAGACTCTGATGCTGGGAAAGACTGAGGGCAGGAGGAGAAGGGGGTGACAGAGGATGAGATGGTCAGATGGCATCACTTACTCAATGGACATGAGTTTGAGCAAACTTCAGGAGATAGTGAAGGACAGGGAAACCTGGCATGCTGCAGTCCATGGAGTTTCAAAGAGTCAGACACGACTCAGCAACTGAACAACAAATATATAAACTAAATAACCAACAAGGACTTACTGTGTAGCACAGGGAACTATACTCAGTATCTTTTAAAAATAAAGTAAAAATAAAAAAAAAAAAAGAAAATAATTATAAGAAGCAATTAGAAGAAAATCTGTTCTTTTTGCATTTTTAAACAACTGTTTAAACCATCACAATTTCCCCAGGAAAAATAGATGGTTTTGCTGCTGGCTCACAAATACTGCAAATACTATACTCACAAATACTACAGGAATCAAAGAACCATTTTGTCCAGATGTCATTTGAGTCCTGCAAAAGCAGCAAGTCACTCTGCTACAAAGATCCCACCACAGAAGTAAAGAAACTGCAATTTGCCAAAGGAGAAGCCACATGCCCGGGGTAGCAGCCCTCTCTGTGGCAGCATTCGCATAACTAATCACCACACACCCGGCACATGGAAAGTGTAGGATACACACTTCCTGAATGAAAGCAACCACTGGCTTCCATCTCAAGAATAGACAGAAACTCCATTAATCTGTCACTTGTCCCTTGTCTTTAGTGGACATCACTTCTTATAACAGAGACACACATAATTTTCTTGCACCTGGACGATAGCCAATTCCCTTTGCTTTGAATGAAGGGAATGAAGGGTGGCATTTTACACACAGGAGAAACGCAGAAGAGAATAATGATATGATTTATGATTTCAAAGTTCATCCCCTATAGGTGCTACCTGACTGCCACTGTATGTCAGTGACAGAAGTCTCTGACCTTGTCCCAAACTGGGTCCCTTTAGGACTGAAAGCACCATGAATTTTTCTCTATTCCGTTTCTCTGGTCCTAAAGACAATTTTGAAATTAAAACCCATCCAAAATTGTCAAATTTCCCCCCTACTCTTTTTTTTAGGTACAAGAAGATCAAACCAGTCAATCCTAAAAGAAATTCCAAATATTCATCGGAAGGACTGATACTGAAGCTGAAGCTGCAATACTATGGCCATCCGATGCAAAGAGCCAACTCATTGGAAAAGACTCTGATGCTGGGAAAGATTGAGGGCAGGAGGAGAAGGGGGCCACAGAGGAAGAGATGGTGGAATGGCATTATTGGCTCAATGGACATGAGTTTGAGCAAACTCTGGCAGATGGTGAAGGTCAGGGAAGCCTGGTGTGCTGCAGTCCACGGGGTCACAATGAGTGAGACACAACGGAGTGACTGAATAACACCACCACCAATTCCAGATAACTAGACTGAAAATCTTCTAGGGCTCTCAAAATTGCCTAAAGCAGGCATGTTTAACTCCTAGCTAAAATATCCTCCATTTTTTTCCTCTACTTCCAAAAAGAAGAGAAGAGAGATTCTAACAATGTCCAAACTCTCCAGGGTCCCCACTCTAGGGCCCAGATCACCAAAAGCAGACAGACAGGGTAGTGGATGCTTAACTCTTGATCTCGGGAATTCTGGAGCAGGGCTTTCTGCATCTCCCTTTCTCATGACACAGCTGTAGATTCTTGGAAGCAAGAGACACACACGAACCCTTTGATGAATATGAGAAGAGAAAGAATAAATGCTTTAACAGGACGTGTGGTTCCTGGGTTTAAAGCCAGCAGTCCTCAGGATAGCAGTTGATGCCTCTTTCGTCCATCCTCCTAAAGGAACCATCCTGACCTGTGGTTTTCACAGCACATCCTGGCCCAGCGGTTGTCAGATCCCATCAGAGGACAAGGCCCTTGGACAAGGCTCCAGCGACTCCTGTCCCATCCTCCTCAAAGTACCAGCCACTTACACCTTCTTTGACTGAGGCAGGTAATATTACAATGTACAATTTTTAATCAATTTCTCCCAGAATCTCTGTAGACATATCCTACTGTTTCATCCATGTGAAAGAAACCTTCACCTTTAAATGGAGATAATCCAAAATCATATCAGTTAAAAGATATGATGTAAGCTTTCAAGGTTGTCGGTGGTTTCAGGCTGAATATTCAATATTATATTATATAGATGGATACTGAACTGACTAAAACAATAATGGATGTGATTTCAACCACTCAAATCTTTAAGGAAAAAAAAACTTTAAGGAGCCAATGGTTCCTACAGCAACTGAAGACAGTCCTTTTTGTGCCTTCCTGGTATTTTCTATGACAGTAAGTGGTACAAAATTTATGCTTTAATATACAGGGTCTAAAATACCCAAGTTAGGCTTGACAAGGGAACCATAATTTGACTCCCTTTCAAATCATTTTACAGTTTTTATATATAATAACAAAAATATTCTGATATACAGCTGTGATTTTTTTTTTCCCCTCACAATCTATAAAGGAAGCTAAAAGCCACCAAGAAATGTTGACCAAATACACACATCCCGAAACACAAAAGCCAAGGCAACATTCCACACACATGAATACAATTTTCATCTTGTGTGTGAAGTTGCTTCAGTTGTGCCCTACTCTTTGGGACCCCATAGACTATTGCCCGCCAGGCTCCTCTGTCCATGGGATTTCCCAGGCAAGAATACTGGAGTGGGTTGCCATGCCCTCCTCTGGGAGATCTCCCTGACCCAAGGATCAAGCCAACAGCTCTTTATGTCTACCTGCAGTGGCAGGCAGATTCTTTACCACTAGCACTCCCTGCAAAGCCCATAATTTTCATCTTAAATGCCGATAAAAGGTATGTATCACTTAAATTGCCAACTGATGATTATGAATCCATGAAGAAAGAGCTGGATCATCGTTCTATGCAAGAGGCATTACAGTTAAGAACATAGATTTTGGACTTAGATGGCCTGGCTCCCAGTTCTTGTTACTAGCAACAAGTCAATGCAAAAATCTGAAACTTTCCAAGACCCAGTTACCTATTTATTCTGTAAATGGGCACATAAAAGAATTCTCATAGGGATCAGTCAAGAGAAAAAAACAATTGCTGAACATAGCCTGGAGTTGTGGTCCACTGCAGTCCATGGGGTCACAAACAACTGGACATGACTGAGCGACTGAACAACAACAAAATGATGGTTCTAAAGTTAATGCTGATATTTTCACAGTAAATCTGAGAATATTTGGTTAACAGGCTAACATCTGAAATACAAGGTCAGTTAATCAGTGGAGAAAAATGTCCAAGTGTCAGAATTTACTCATTTATAAATAAGCAAATATATTTATATATATAATTGACTTTCACTAACAGAACAATCTATAATACATATAACAATTGGACAGATGAGTGTGTTAAAGTTCCCTATCTCTTCTGAGCTTGTTTTTTCATTAATAATTGTGGAATTTAATTTGAAGATTGTTCCAAATTCATTCTTTAAATTATTCTGTAATGCTAAAAAGTGAGTCATTTAAAATTGATGGAGAGAAAAGGATGATTTTCCAGGTTTCCTTCACTAGCTGCTATTCACCCGATGCACAGTCCTGGGCTTGATCAAAGCTTCCATCCATCTACCTTTGAAAAGGCATCTCAGGGATTCCCTGGTGACTCAGTGGTAAAAAAAAATCTGCCTGCCAATGAAGGAAACATGGGTTCGATCCCTGGTCTGGGAAGATCCCACATACCACACAGCTAAGGCTCTACACCAGAACTGCTGAGTCTGTGCTCTAGAGCCCATTTTCCACAACAAGAGAAGCCACTGCAATGAGAAGCGTGTGCATAGCAACTAAAGAGTAGCCCCCACGCTCTACAACTAGAGAAAACCCTGAGCAGAACCAAAGATGCAGCATAGCCAAAAATAAATTAATTTTTTTTAATTAAAAGAAAAAAAGAAAAAGCCTTTCCACCACCTCCTTGTTTTCTGGCATTTGTCCTGGAAGCTGGGTCACCTTCATTTCCCATCCACATCTGAGTCTGATGTGGCAGCTGAGTTCTGTAGATCGAGATGTTTTCATTCTCCTCCAGATTCATATGATGAGGCCTACTCCCCACTGTGACCGTAATAGAGATGGGGCTTTTGGAAGCTAACTAGGTTGAGATGTACTTCCTTGGTGGCTCAGATAGTAAAGAATCTGTCTGCAATGTGGGAGGCCCGGGTGTGATCCCTGGGTGGGGAAGATTCCTTTGGAGAAGGGAACGGCACCCCATTCCAGTAGTCTTGTCTGGAGAATCCCATGGGCAGAGGAGTCTGGTAGGCTACTGTCCATAGAGTCACAAAGAGTCAGACACGATTTAGCAACTAACACTCAGTGTTCAGATGAGGCTGAGATGAGGTTGTGTGTGTGGAGCCGGAAGGGTGGGATGAAGGCCCTTACAAGGGGAGGAAGAGCCCAGAGGATGCACGTGACTATGCAGCAAGAAGCTGTGGGTCTGCAGACCCAGGAGCTGGTCCTCTCCAAGAACACGCACGCTGGTTCCGGATCTTCAGACTGCCAGCCTCCAGAACTGTGAGACCTAAGTGTCTGTTGGTTAAGCCTCCCAGTCTACAGTATTTTTGTTACAGTGCTTTGGTGATTTACTGAAAAGCTGAAAGAGGTATTATAAATACTAATTCTCAAGATAAGCCTATGGAGATAAATAAAATTTTAAATATTTCAGAAAGAACAACAGTAATTCTAATATAATTACATGTGGCTCAAAGGGTCAATGACTGTATGAACATATGTAACTCAGAAATTGATAACATCAGCAAATAATATTTAAGTATAAAAAAGAACATCTAAAGTTCTATTTTCTCAGTATCTTATATATAAACATACTCTAGGATATTTCAAACTGTAGGCTCCACAAGTGATCAGAAAGTTGATAACAACAAGAAATGCATGCTCTTGCTTCAGTTACTTGAATGGCTTTCCAAATCTGTTTCATTTGAGAGTCTCCCACAGTTACAGCCCAGGTTCGTGCAAAGATCACCACATCTGATAGTACACAGCAAGGATACTCAGCAGATTCAATGCACGTCGGATTTTTTTTTAATCACATAAAAATACTTTGATAGATGCTGTCTTCCTCCTGCACACTGTCTGGAAGGTGTTTGAAGTATTTTGCAGCTGTAATAAGGGAGGCTCATGAGCTGTGTTTCATTTTGTTGTTCTGTATTATAGAAAGACCAGCTCCATGCTGGCAATAACCTGCCTGGCCCACGGATGAGATGGAGAAGACGGAAGCAGATGGGGTCCATCTGTTAACCATAAACACTTCTTCATTAGTGTCATCCTCAGATTTATGTGTGCTATGTTTTTGAGAAAGACTCTGACATTGATTATATTTAATCTATATTTTTAAGCAATCAANATCTCTTCTGAGCTTGTTTTTTCATTAATAATTGTGGAATTTAATTTGAAGATTGTTCCAAATTCATTCTTTAAATTATTCTGTAATGCTAAAAAGTGAGTCATTTAAAATTGATGGAGAGAAAAGGATGATTTTCCAGGTTTCCTTCACTAGCTGCTATTCACCCGATGCACAGTCCTGGGCTTGATCAAAGCTTCCATCCATCTACCTTTGAAAAGGCATCTCAGGGATTCCCTGGTGACTCAGTGGTAAAAAAAAATCTGCCTGCCAATGAAGGAAACATGGGTTCGATCCCTGGTCTGGGAAGATCCCACATACCACACAGCTAAGGCTCTACACCAGAACTGCTGAGTCTGTGCTCTAGAGCCCATTTTCCACAACAAGAGAAGCCACTGCAATGAGAAGCGTGTGCATAGCAACTAAAGAGTAGCCCCCACGCTCTACAACTAGAGAAAACCCTGAGCAGAACCAAAGATGCAGCATAGCCAAAAATAAATTAATTTTTTTTAATTAAAAGAAAAAAAGAAAAAGCCTTTCCACCACCTCCTTGTTTTCTGGCATTTGTCCTGGAAGCTGGGTCACCTTCATTTCCCATCCACATCTGAGTCTGATGTGGCAGCTGAGTTCTGTAGATCGAGATGTTTTCATTCTCCTCCAGATTCATATGATGAGGCCTACTCCCCACTGTGACCGTAATAGAGATGGGGCTTTTGGAAGCTAACTAGGTTGAGATGTACTTCCTTGGTGGCTCAGATAGTAAAGAATCTGTCTGCAATGTGGGAGGCCCGGGTGTGATCCCTGGGTGGGGAAGATTCCTTTGGAGAAGGGAACGGCACCCCATTCCAGTAGTCTTGTCTGGAGAATCCCATGGGCAGAGGAGTCTGGTAGGCTACTGTCCATAGAGTCACAAAGAGTCAGACACGATTTAGCAACTAACACTCAGTGTTCAGATGAGGCTGAGATGAGGTTGTGTGTGTGGAGCCGGAAGGGTGGGATGAAGGCCCTTACAAGGGGAGGAAGAGCCCAGAGGATGCACGTGACTATGCAGCAAGAAGCTGTGGGTCTGCAGACCCAGGAGCTGGTCCTCTCCAAGAACACGCACGCTGGTTCCGGATCTTCAGACTGCCAGCCTCCAGAACTGTGAGACCTAAGTGTCTGTTGGTTAAGCCTCCCAGTCTACAGTATTTTTGTTACAGTGCTTTGGTGATTTACTGAAAAGCTGAAAGAGGTATTATAAATACTAATTCTCAAGATAAGCCTATGGAGATAAATAAAATTTTAAATATTTCAGAAAGAACAACAGTAATTCTAATATAATTACATGTGGCTCAAAGGGTCAATGACTGTATGAACATATGTAACTCAGAAATTGATAACATCAGCAAATAATATTTAAGTATAAAAAAGAACATCTAAAGTTCTATTTTCTCAGTATCTTATATATAAACATACTCTAGGATATTTCAAACTGTAGGCTCCACAAGTGATCAGAAAGTTGATAACAACAAGAAATGCATGCTCTTGCTTCAGTTACTTGAATGGCTTTCCAAATCTGTTTCATTTGAGAGTCTCCCACAGTTACAGCCCAGGTTCGTGCAAAGATCACCACATCTGATAGTACACAGCAAGGATACTCAGCAGATTCAATGCACGTCGGATTTTTTTTTAATCACATAAAAATACTTTGATAGATGCTGTCTTCCTCCTGCACACTGTCTGGAAGGTGTTTGAAGTATTTTGCAGCTGTAATAAGGGAGGCTCATGAGCTGTGTTTCATTTTGTTGTTCTGTATTATAGAAAGACCAGCTCCATGCTGGCAATAACCTGCCTGGCCCACGGATGAGATGGAGAAGACGGAAGCAGATGGGGTCCATCTGTTAACCATAAACACTTCTTCATTAGTGTCATCCTCAGATTTATGTGTGCTATGTTTTTGAGAAAGACTCTGACATTGATTATATTTAATCTATATTTTTAAGCAATCAAACAACTGGCCATTTTTCATAGATGTGGATCAAGATGTACACGTACAGATGGATTTTTTTTTTTTTTTTTTGGTCAAGATGCCTCCTGGATGTAAATCATGTGATGTCAGTTACATTCAAATCCTTCTAACAGAGTGGTAAGTGCACACAGACTATTCACCTAGCTCTGGATATAAGAAGCCAGCACAGCAGAGGAGAATTAATCTGGAGTAGAAGCGAAGAAGCAGGACCATTTCCAGGCATGCCATCCACCTTCGTGACTCTCAACAATCCTGCACCTCAAACTCATAAGTAAGTACAGAGCCAAGGGATGCGACAAGAAACTCTGAAAAATGCATGATGGTAGAATTCAAAAGCTGCAATGCAAATTACTGTGTAATGTAAGTACAAATAATCACACTTCACAATGATGTTGTTTTTGTTCAATTGCTAAGTCGTGTCCAACTTTTTGCGACTCCATGGACTGCAGCATGCCAGACTCCCCTGTTCTTCACTATCTCCCAGAGTCTGTTCAAACTCGTGTTCATTGAGCTGGTGATGCCAATCGAATCATCTCATCCTTTGTTGCCCTCTTCTCCTCCTGCCTTCAATCTTTCCCAGCACCAGGGTCTTTTCCAAAGAATCAGCTCTTCACATTAGGTGGACGAAGTACTGGAGATTCACCTTCAGCATCAGTACTTCCAATGAATATTCAGAGTTGATTTCCTTTAGCGTTGGCTGGTTTGATCTCCCTGTTCTCCAGGGAACTCTCAAATAAAGGATGTTCCCCAAATAAAGGATGTCCTATTCATTTCTAAATCTTGACTTACTACTGGGAAGATTCAAGTGATTGAAAAATTTAAAACAATCTTTCATTCAATTTTCCGACTGAATCTTAGAATTACTTTGAGGAGCCAAGTGAATTGAGATGCAGAAAAGCACTTTTTTTTAAGTGTTATAACATTAGAGGAAGAAGGAAGAAAAGCCCATATTCATCCCTTCAAGGCCAGAGGGATTTTGTCTAGTTTTCCAGGGCTGCTTCTCCCCACGACTTGTGAAGAAAGGCCTGAAGCAAAGACTCAGGGCCCAGGGAGGAGAACAGGAGGACTCTGTGAAACCACCCCCCACCACAAACCCTTATGCTGCTGGAACTGTCTCATACAAATCCAGGTTAATAGAAGCCATCCTTGCAAGCAAAAGACACTTGTCTTATTTCATCCACTATTAATAAAATAAACATCTCCCCACAAAATGCCTATCTAAACAGACGAAATAAATTATTGAACACTGAAATACTCGAACAACACAAAGACTCACAAGCCAAATAACAAGCTGAGTCCAGGACAATCTCATTGTCACTAAGAATTTCAAAGTCATCCCAATTCTGTCTTTGTCATCAACCCCTTCTTGACACAACCCTTCTCGAAAGCTGCAGGGCAACATGTAGTCACGGATGTTAGAGGACCCCCAAAGCATTTAAGGTGTCTCTTCCAGAATGTGTTCCCATTTGTCATTGTCCTGATGACAAATCCTGGGACAACAGCAGTTGGCTGTTTTTCATTTCCCTCAGAAATGGAGGAGGAAGAAAAAATGACCTTTGACTTCAGTTGTGATGATTCAAAGAATACAGGGTTTAAAAATTAGAGCACGTGTGCATGCTCAGTCATGTCTGGCCTTTGGTGACCCCATGGGCTGCAGCCCGCCAGGCTTCTCTGTTCATGGCATTCTCCAGGCAAGAATGCCGGAGTGGATTGCCATTTCCTTCTCCAAGGGATCTTCCTAATCCAGGGATCAAATCTGTATCTCCTGCACTGGCAGGTGGCTCTTTACCACTGTCATCCCCTGGGAAACCTTTACATTTTATAGGGCATCAGGCAATGGAGAAGGCAATGGCACCCCACTCCAGTACTCTTGCCTGGAAAATCCCATGGATGGAGGAGCCTGGTAGGCTGCAGTCCATGCTAAGGGTCGGACACGACTGAGCAATTTCCCTTTCACTTTTCACTTTCATGCATTGGAGAAGGAAATGGCAACCCACTCCCGTGTTCTTGCCTGGAGAATCCCAGGGACGGGGGAGCCTGGTGAGCTGCCATCTATGGGGTCGCACAGAGTCGGACACGACTGAAGTGACTGAGCAGCAGCAGCAGGCAAATGTGACACGTGACGAATGTTGCTATGTTGCAGAAGGAGACACAGGATAGGTGGAAAGTGATGTGCACTGAGAAGGCGGCAGGCATGGAACAGAAGCCCAAGTGGAGTGGAACAGATGCACAGAGGATCAGAATATAAGGCAGGTCCACAGCAAACTAAAACAACCAACCAAACCAAACCAAAACCCACTGTAGGATCCCGAAGCAAAGAGGGCTGAAATCAGCACGAGTCAAGGTGGGGAACGAGCAGCCTGTGGACCGAGGCACAGCCAGAAGCAGCAAGAATGAAATTGGAGAATTTTACGCGGGAAACCAAACCTAGAGTCTAAATAAGTGGATGGCAAACTGGTTAGAGGGGACAGGTCACTTAATCCCATTTGGTCAGAATTCCTGAGACCCTTGACCTGTCCATGAAACTACTGGCTGTGCAAAATACAGATGGTAGAGTTTGCAAGACAATAAAACAAGACACATAAGTGATGATGAGACTAAAAAACGTCTACTTATTTTTTCTTTTTAAAAAAAGGTATTTATTTTTAAATGGAAGGATAACTGCTTTACAGAATTTTGTTGGTTTCTGCCAAACATCATCATCAACAACAATAAAATGTCTACTTAAATGCTCAAAGGGCTTCCCAAGTGGCTCAGTGGTAAAGAATTTGCCTGCCAATGCAGAAGACCCAGGTTCAATTGCTGAGTTGGGAAGATCCCCTGGAGAAGGAAATGGCAACCCACTCCACTCCAGTATTCTTGCTGGGAAGTCCCGTGGACAGAGGAGCCTGGTGGGCTACAGTCCGTGGAGTCGCAAAAAGTCAGACAAGACTTAGCGACTAAACAAAACAGAACAAAAACAAAAATGGTCAAAAGTAAAAGATGTGTTGCTGATTTCTAGGTTTAGGCCTATGGCTAGGGAGCTGAAAATTAACAAAAATGCCTGTAAGTTTGTGTGTGACATGCCCATGTGATTCTTTGGGTTTTTATCAAGAGGATGAATAGGGAAGAGGGTATTTTATTTGGGACTCCAACATCTTGCTCTAAAAGTATCTCAGTAACCAGATCGTCCAAACAAGATGGCTAAGTAGAAGCAAGAGCAAAACCACAAATTCACAGCAAGGTTTATGAAGAATAACATTGAACTTGTCTCAAGCTCTTTGTTACCTGGCTACACACTGTGGAAGCAAGAGAAGAACTGGGGAGACTGCTCAGAGTATCCTCTTCCTCCCTGCTGGTGTCCTGACACTAACCGGATCTCCGGGCCCTCTGTCCGCTGGACTCACTCTGAACCATGAAAGTGAGTTACTGTACCTGTAGCCAAAGCCTGTCTCCAGCCACGGTCCTGCCGATGGCGCTGCACTGGAAGGTGGCAAATTGGCCAGCGTTGACCTCCACATTCTGAATCCGCAGGAAGTGGGGTGTTCTGGCTGCAGGAAGACAAAGAAGGAAAGATGTTGGAAATGGAGGCCTGAACCCGTTTGTGTCTTTTCAAATCTGCCTGCAATTTCGGGCCTTTCCCTTTTGTTTACCTTTGAAGAAAAGAATGCCCTTGCTTCTAAGAGCTTTAAAGATTTCATTACGCCTGTAAAAGAGGTTCTGGAAAGATCTGCTGTGCTCTCTAACAGCCAGGCATTCTGGGATAGAACCAGACGGAAAGAAGATATTTTATGGTCCCTGCTGTGCAAATTATCATAGCTCAGCAGTCTTCTTGTAATAACAGATCTGTATTAATAAAGATTACACTGAGTCCTAATTGATGTTTTGAACAAAAACATATTAGATATTTATACTAGGAGCATGAAAAGAACAGTAAGAAGTTAAATGATGTTGTCAAGGAAACTTTTTAAGCCAAATACGGAGCTGTGAGTAATATATATTTTAATACAACTAATTGGTATGCAGCACTCCTCATGTAATATTTCCCGGCGACCAAAATACTCTCCCCATAGACAGACTCTGCGAAATTACACTGAACTGCTACAGCATGGTGGGTTTTGCTGATTCTTATTTCCAATTCAAGGAGAAAGAATGATTCCAACTGCTAAATAGCATTAAGTTTCAGAACATGCATTGTCCACAGGGGACACCTGTTTAAACAAAGCATCGTTCTATTTGATCTGAGAAGCACAGATTCATTTCAGTAGCACACTGAAGACGTCCATCGAGGAACTGGAGGGATGGGTTGGGAATTAAATTTTATAATAACTCCTCCTTTTAGGAAAACACTCTCTTACCAGTACAAGGATAGGGTGAAAGAGTAGCAAGAGGTGGGGTAAGGGGAGGTTAGGGAGCAGAAAAGAAGAAAACAGGATGGTGATGTTTTCTGGGAGAAATAGAGAAATCTGAACGACAGCTAGAAGGCATTGTTTGTGCCTTGCCAGCCAACGTGTCTCTGGATCACACCTTTCAAAGAATGGTCCGCCACTCCCGGGCACCCAAAGATGATATATGGCACTAACATTAGCCTGTGAAAAACATAATTAGGGGGCTTCTCTTAGCAGTCCAGTAGATAAGACCTCTCCTTCAAATGCAGGGGTTGGGGGTTCAATCCTTGTTTGGGGAGCTAAAATCCCACAAGCCTCTCTGCCAAAAAAAACCAGAATATAAAAACAACAGAAGCACTATTGTAACAAATTCAATAAAGACTTAAAAAAGCACAATTAGGAGTGAAGGTGAATTACTATCTAAGAACAAAGAAAAATAGTTTAATACCAATAACACAGAGGAAACCCCCATTACTCATTTGAAGACCAGCAATAACTGCAACAATGCGTTCATGATTCCTGGCATGCAAAATGTCCTCAGTAATGTCTAAAGCAGCAGTATAACTGTGGGCCATTGTCTCCAATACTATTATATTCACTTAGAAGCCTACAAACTATTTCTCATTAACTTAATCAAATTCCCCTTAGTCAAGAACAGCACAAGTCTATGGTTTTTAAAGATCTGTGCAAAAAGCCCTTGCATAAAATTTCTTTTTCTAACTCTTCATTCCCAAGAAGATGAAAGAACCATTGTTTTCAAAAAGTGGCAAAAGGTAACGTTTTTTTGGAGCATTTCATGGGGCAGAAACTTTTCCATTGATGACTCACATGTGTTCTCTGAAGAAGGTTTTTTTCCATCATTTTACTTGTGGGTACTTAGCCAGTGAGAGCCAGACGTGGAGTGGAAACTTGGGTCTGGCCAATTCCAAAGCTCAGATGCTGCCCACTAGGCAACACGGCTTTGTAACTAGGTGAATGCCTTTCCCGGGCTCTGCATCCCAGCAGGTATGGCTCCCGGTCTGACTGTTGGAATTCAAGCTCCTTTCAAGGCCCCTCTCCAGTGCTCTTCTTTCCATAAGTCTTGCATGGATTCCCTCAGCTTGCTGTCAGACCTCTGCACCAACACTTGTCCTCTGTCGGGGCATCTCACTGGTGTTACCCTCTCCTGTCCCTCTCCTGTCCTCCCATCTCTTCCTCCAGCTGCAGGTCACTCCCACATACTGGCTTCCTAACACAAAATGCTGGGTGTGTAGCCATCTTTCATGACCACTTGGGCACTGTCACCCCACCTGGTTAAACCCAGGGTCCCTCCAGAGTCTGTGCTGAAGGGTTGCTAATTATTTTGAGTATCATCCAGGATATATCCCCATATAGTTAAGCTACTAAAAAAAAAAAAAAATTACTCTCTTGGATAAACCATAATGCAAAAGAACATTAAAAAAGAACATACATATATATGTATAAGGGAGTCACCCTGCTGTGCAGCAGATTGTGACACTGTAAATCAACTATATTTCTATTTAAAAAGACATAAAGGTACTGATAGGACTTCCCTGGTGGCTCAGACAGTGAAGCGTCTGCCTACAATGCAGAAGACCCAGGTTCGATCCCTGGGTTGGGAAGATCCTCTGGAGAAGGAAATGGCAACCCACTCCAGTACTCTGCACTGGAAAATCCCATGGACAGAGGAGCGTGGCAGGCTACAGTCCATGGGGTCGCAAAGAGTCAGACACCACTGAGCGACTTCACTTTTACTTTCAAAGGTACTGATAATACCACGGTCAGTGCTGAAAATATGTTTACTACCTTGCATGAAATGACTCACCATTATTAAATTTGCCTTTCTTTGATTACTGGTGAAAAAAGTCTCCCTTAAAAATCCACGGCAAAATGTCCACGTGCTGCTCATGCTTGTCTTAGACCTTGGCTCCCTACCCTGTATGCCACCTGAGATACTTCTCCTTTTCTCCCTCTTTACCCTCCAAGGCTGCCAGCATTCTCAAAACCCCTCTCTTTCCTTATACTCTGTGACTGAGCTCCCTTAGCTTCTCTCACTCAGAAGGGCTCATCCAGGTGTTGTGCGGCTGCAGAGCTCTTCACCCTCCTCTCCCCTAGGAAGGCAGGAATGCAAGGAAGGTCTTTCTTCCCAGAGTGACCTCTCCCCTAGAGATCTGCAGCCTTTCAAAGGCTCCCGAGCTTTCTAATTGGCACACAGGGAAAGCTAAAACACATTCAGTTTGCAGCATCAAGAATAAGTTTCCCATGTATAATATCATGTAAGAACGAGTTGCCAGTCTATGTTCGATACAGGATACAGGATGCTTGGGGTTGGTGCACAGGGATGATCCAGAGAGATGATATTGGGTGGGAGGTGGGAGATGGGAGGGGGGCTCAGGATTGGGAACTCATGTACACCCGTGGCTGATTCAGGTCAATGTATGGCAAAACCAATACAGTATTGTAAAGCAAAGTAAAGTAAAAATAAAAATTTTTTAAAAAAAGAAAGAAAAGAAAATACACAAGGATTCATTCAGTAAGAGATCTTAGCAATGGGGTGTTTTATAAAAGCTATTTTCTAGTTAATTATATTTTCAGTAGAAAACTTAACTCTTGCTGAAAATGTTGGAAAAAGGTGCTTGTCTGAGTTCTTTAAAATAAGTGCCAGCCAATTATTTCTTGGTTTAGTAATCAAGATCCCCTTTGTACATTCATTATTGCTGTAGAATGAAATAGAAAATAAAATTATTCTGAAAGACTGTTGATGCCAAAACATCTTTGGAAGATGTCTACTTTTAAAATAAACCATTAAAAAAGAAAAGAATAAGTTTCCCACAGACTAAAGTCATTTACAAAAAATGAATTTCAATCTTGAAATTTTAAGTTCATTCTTTATCAGGCATGTTAGGATCGTTATTTTTGAAGAGCAAAGGTGGGCCACACATATTGTTTTCCCTTTTTCTAATGTTACAGCCTGTTTCTGAACTGCTTAAAAATAGCATATTTTATTTGTATCCAAATCCAAACTGCCTCCTGAAATGACTTACCTAGATCATATTCATTTACATATCCCTCCTACCAATATGAACTAAAATATTAAAAGATGTCCAATGTATTTAAAATCAATTCCATTCTTTTCCCTAAGATTTTTGATTTAAATAATTTTTTACCTTTAGAAAACACTTTTGATAATAAACATTAAAATTAAAGAAATAACATATTGGAAACAGTGTCAGACTTTAGTTTTGGGGGCTCCAAAATCACTGCAGATGGTGACTGCAGCCATGAAATTAAAAGATGCTTACTCCTTGGAAGGAAAGTTATGACCAACCTACATAGCATACTGAAAAGCAGAGACATTACTGTGCCAACAAAGGTCCGTGTTGTCAAGGCTATGGTTTTTCCTGTGGTCATGTATGGATGTAAGAGCTGGACTGTGAAGAAAGCTGAGCGCCAAAGAATTGATGCTTTTGAACTGTGGTGTTGGAGAAGACTCTTGAGAGTCCTTGGACTGCAAGGAGATCCAACCAGTCCATTCTAAAGGAGATCAGTCCCGGGTGTTCATTGGAAGGACTGACGCTAAAGCGGCCAATCCTTTGGCCACCTCATGCGAAAAGTTGATTCATTGGAAAAGACTCTGATGCTGGGAGGGATTGGGAGCAGGCGGAGAAGGGGATGACAGAGGATGAGATGGCTGGATGGCATCACGGACTTGATGGACATGAATTTGAGTGAACTCCGGGAGTTAGTGATGGACAGGGAGGACTGTCATGCTGTGATTCGTGGGGTCAAAAAGAGCTGGACACAACTGAGCGACTGAACTGAACTGAACTGAAATTTAAATTAAAAACCTGAATTTAGAATTTTCTAACTACTTTGTTTCTTAATCATATAGAAATTTACCTTTAAGAAGCAGCTTTGGAAAGAGGTATGCTTTTCTGCACTGTCTATCATGCTTTTTGAGCTCATGGACTGTAGCCCACCAGGCTCTTCTGCTCAGGTGATGATACTGGTGTGTGTTGCCATTTCCTTCTCCAAAGGATCTTCCCAACCCAGGGATGGAACCCATATCTCCTATGCCTCCTGCATCGCGGGCAAATTCTTTTACCCGCTGAGCAATCGGGGAAGCCTGCACACTTTATGATTTTTAAATGGAAAGCATTTGTTAACCTGTGGCGGAGACACCTGTCTGCAGACCTAAGCTTGGGCCTTCTGAGAGAGGCTGGTAAATACCCACTTTGATCCCCCAAGGCTCACAGTGACCTAGGAATGTTCCTACAGATTGCTCATTCGTACTAAGTAAGGAGGCAGATGAAAACTATATGATGAGAACAGATACAAAAGGGGGGTTCTCATCAGAAGGAGAAAAATGAAGATGAAACAAAAAATCCTACTGGAACAACAACAACAGAAGCTTCCAGTACCTGGCACTTAATGTTATTTATGGATGGCTCTGGTCTGGTGGGAGTTCCTGGTTCTGCATAAAATTATTAGAGCAGGCCTTGGCCATTAAAGGAATTACATCCTTTAACTGAGTCTACTGGTATCTATTTACCTTTTTGTGACTACTGTGCACTTTTGAAAAAAATTTAACAAGCTATTGTGAGCATTTTCCTTGTCAAATATTTACCTAAAACTATTAGAAAAAGTTGTAGCTCACAATCAGGGATTGTGTCACCCCCCCCCCAGAGAACATCTGATGATATCTGGGACATTTTTGTTTGTCACAACAGGCATAGGGGAAGTGGCAGGGCAGATGCTACTGGAACCTAGTGTGCAGAGGTCAGCGATGGTGTTAATATTCTACAATGCACAAGACAGCCTCCACAGAAAGGAATTACCCATCCTAATGTCAATAATGTCAAGATCATTAAATCCTTACATATATACGGGGTTCCTAGGTGGCACAATGGTTAAAAAAAAAAAAAAACCTCCACCTGCAATACAGGAGACACAAGAGACCTGGGTTCGATCCCTGGGTTGGGAAGATTCTCTGGAGGAGAGCATGGCTACTCACTCCAGTATTCTTGCCTGGGAAAATCCACGGACAGAGGAGCCTGGCAGGCTCCATGGGGTTGCAAAGAGTACACACACACACACACACACGTATGTATCATATGAACGTAAAAAAGTTAACTGGAACATTACTTTACTTTGGACCTCTGAGTTTCTTAAACATAATGCCAAGACACAAGAGTTCATAATTAAATCCTCATGTAGACTTTTTGTTTTTTCCTTAGGGTGAACTTTTAGAAATCGAATTACTAAGACAAAAAGAAGCATTTTTAAAAGACTTTAGACACAAATTGCTGAACTGCTTTCCTTCAAGTGTATAACAAACTGCATTTCTACCAGCAGGGTATGTGATGCTTTTTTTTAACCACCCCTCAAAAATGTTACGTATTAATTTCTGCATTTTTTTCTGAAGTATTTGATTAAATATATGTGCTATGCTTCATCAGCTTATGTAACAATAATAAATAACAGGAATATCAGAACTGTCACTGGTTCTGCCATAGGTCTGTCCATGCACAGTAAAGCTGCCCTGGAAGGCTGCTTTCCTAAGGGCCCTATTTCTAGCAGTGGCTACTGAACCAAAGAGAAAGACATAGAAAAGCTGATTTATCAACACAGTTTTCTAATTATATTAGGAGTTCTTTTAGGTTATAACTTACATTTTTAATTTGCTAGCCAAAGATATGACTGTGTGATATTATTTATTTCTTTATCATCATCCTTATTAAGATATGCTGCTCAGAATGGGGCTTATCTTTTCTCCTTTAGAAAGGATCTGATGTTCAATATGGCTTTCTCAAAGACTCCAGGGCTTATTATTTGCACAATAAGGTTAGCCTCTAAGGAATTGATACTTTGTTCAAATGTATTTGGGTGGGGTGAGGGGGGGATGGGGCATGGGTGCCTCTAGAACAATGGCTCAGTGGTAAAGAATCCACCTGCCGATGAGGAACGAGGAGTCACAAATTCAATCCCTGGAAGATCTGGAAGATCTCTTGGGTCTGGAAGATCTTCCTGGGTCTGGAAGATCTCTTGGAGGAGGAAATGGCAACTCACTCCAGTATTCTTGCCTGAAAAATCCTATGATCAGAGGAGTCTGGTGGTTCCAATCCATGGATCAACAAGGAGTAGGACACGACTGAGCAACTGATCAAACACACACTGCTCTGGAGTGGACCTGGCTATCTTTGGTTGGGGCAACAGTGTTTGTTGGTTGAGATGAAGACTTCCAGGAAAAAAAAAAATCCTTTGGCTAAAATAATAAAGCCATACCTCAAAATGGAAACCAGATGAAGACAGAAAAACCTACTAAGCATAAACCCTTTTATAAGCAAATTATCATTTCCAATTAAGAGAATTAATTGACATGAATAGAAGATAGTAACTCATCCACCAGGGTAAATAAGACAAAGGGACTGTGGAATTCTTTGTTCCAGATCAGTTTCCTCCAAGATCAGGAAGGTTAAGATTTCTACTAAAGGCATTTGTAAGGTTTTTCAATAAACATTAAAGGTATAGATAATCTTTCCAGAGGTTTAAGATGCCTGGATTCTCCTCACCTAATGCTATAAACCCTACAAATATTTTTGGTTGGGAAGCAATTGAAGGTTTGAATTTCAGCATACGGGCTTCCCTTGTGGCTTAGACAGTAAAGAATCTGTCTGCAAAGCAGGAGAGCCAGGTTTGACCCCTGGGTTGGGAAGATCCCCTGGATAAGGGCATGACTACCTACTCCAGTTTTTTCGCCTGGAGAATTCCATGGACAGAGGAGCCTGGCAAGCTACAGTCCCTGGGCCCACAAAGAGTCAGACAGGACTGAGTGACTAACACTTCCACTTCACTTTCAGCGTATATATGTTCAAGCTCAGGCTCTTACTGCCTTTGATTAGATGCAAAAGTTCCTAAACCCAAGCCTTAGTGGATTTTTTTTCAATTTGCAAAACTTTTTTTTTTTTTTTTTAAAGTATGTATTCCATAGGATTGGGATAAAGATCAAAGAAGATGCTGCCAGGAGGAGACATTCTGTGTGCCTGGTACTTAGCCTCAAAAATGTTCATTATTATTTAAAGTAACTGATCTATCACTGGAAACTGGAAAAGATCCCAAGAAAAAGAGGTCTACAGCCAGAAAAGTTTCAGTTCCGCGCTGAGCTGCGTGCTCTGAACCTTGCCAAACCACCTTAATTGGAACGCAGGTAGAGCACTGGTAGAGTGGAAAATTCCAATCTAGCCCACACTCAAAAAGAAAAATTCTCTTTTTCTCTCTAAATTTATAGGCCCATTTGTCTCCTGGGTACCCTTTCAAAATGCTATGCCAGTTTTCCTCTAAAATCTGCAGGAGTTCTAAAAACTAAATATCTTCCATGAATATTAAGAGGTTTTTGAGTAGAACTCTTCTATTTTTTTTCTCATTTCTGTCTTATTCTGTTGCTTCTTACTAAGATAACAACTTTTTAAAGAATAGACATTTTCAGGTATTAATTGATCTCACATCAGCCTTTGATTCCAAAGCCAGGAGCTATCACTGACCAGGATGCAAACCTTTCTGTAGATGTCTCGTATCATTGATTCTTCAAAGCCTGCTACCAAATGCTAACAACAAAATCAGAGAATGGTAATTTGCAAGATCAAAGTGCAAACTGAAATGGACAACGGGCAGACTGTGTCCTGACCCCTTTGTCTTTTCATTTACATTTTAATGTAATGGCAAAAGCTGAGATGGGCTGGGGCCATGCCCGCCTGCCAGAATGCACAGTCAACACTTCTATTTGTATAGCACACCATCACACACAAAAGAGCCAACTTCTGCTAAAGAGAACACCCAGTACTATCTGAAAACAATCTATTTTGCAAACTTTTTTTTTTTAGCTTTTAAAACAGACACTGCTAAATTATCCCATCTAAGAAACCAATCAGTATTTCTACTTAGAGTTACAATCTGCAGTTAATTCATTCTAGTGGGCCAATCAGAATTCAGGCATAATAATAACAGCTAACATTTACTGAGGTCTTAGAACTTACTGTTCTAAGTTCATTGTGTACATTAACTCATTTAATCCTTACATTTACCCTTTGAGGAAAGCACTATTATTATTATTACCTCCACTACATGAGCAAGGTAATAGGGTCACAAAGGCCAAGTAACTCTTGTGAGCAGAAAGCTCTTAACAAATATGTTTTAAGACAAAGCTACTTTTGTTTTGCTTGTAAGGTAAGAGTAGATCTTTTTGTAAGACAATTTTATTTATTTGGCTGTGCCAGGAATCAAACCCAGGTCCCCCGCATTGGAGTCTTGCCCAACGAACCAATAGGGCAGTCCTGTAAGAATGGATCTTAATGGAATAATTTGTCAAGACAAAAAACAGACTCAACATTCTTATCACAGAAAAATAAGTGAGCTACTATGTAAAGATAACTTTTATTAGTCACTGTATATTGAAGAAAAATGATAGTCCATTGGAGAAAAACCCAAGCTAACTTCCCACCTTTAAAATGAAACAACAGTTCTGTGCATTTCTCAAACAATGCCTTTATTGGGTCTGCCTTTATTCAACAAATATAATTCAGAAAATAGTTCCAGTTTTTTAATTTGTCACTGTTATTCTTATTTTAATCACACAGTTTAATATCTTCGTAAAAATCTAAATTTGAAAGTAGGCAATGTTTGAGTATGCAAATAAGTATGATTGAAAAATTAATTTTGTTTAATAAAATAAGAATAAATTTTAATCAAGAATGCCATATTATGAACTCAGCATTTCTTAAGTGTTTAAAGAAATTGCTGACTTACTTCATACTGTGAAGTAGTAAAACAGAAATGTCTTAGATTTTGCATTGATTTTATCCAATACATGACACATAGGTTATGAGGGTTTTTGCAATCTTTTTCATTATTACTTGTTAAAATTGGCAGAACAATAATGAGGCATGATTCTGTATAATTTTTAGATTTCACAATTAAAGGAATCATATATGCAAATATCTTTGTATTTAAGGTGTTATGTGACAACAAATAACAAAGAATGTGCACTATAAGACAAAACTGAAAAAGACATAGGTATCCCGTTGTTCACTGCAGCACTGTTTATGATAGCTGGAACACGGAAGCAACCTAGATGCCCATCGACGGATGAACGGATAATGAAGTTGTGGTACATATACACAATGGTATATCACTCAGCCATAAAAAGGAACACATTTGAGTCAGTTCTAATGAGGTGGATGAACCTAGAGCCTATTATACAGAGTGAAGTAAGTCCGAAAGAAAAAGATAAATATTGTATACTAACACATATTTACACAATCTAGAAAAATGGTACTGAAGAATTTATTTTCAGGGCAGCAATGAAGAAACAGACATAGAGAACAGACTTATGGACATAGGGAGAGGGGAGGAGAGGGTGAGATGTATGGAGAGAGTAACATGGAAACATACATTACCGTACGTAAAATAGATAGCCAACGGGAATTTGCTATATGAGTCAGGAAACTCAAACAGGAGCTTTGTATCAAGCAAGAGGGGAAGGTTGGGGAGAGAGACGGGAGGGAGATTCAAAAGGGAGGGGATATATGTACACCTATGGCTGATTCATGTTGGAGTTTGACAGAAAACAACAAAATTCTGTAAAGCGATTATCCTTCAATTAAAAAATAAATTAATTTTAAAAAAAGACTGTACACTATAACCCAGTGAGATTCATCCTAGGAGTGCTAGGTTGATTTAACATCCCCAAATCAATCAATATAATAATAAAAGACACCAATAGAATAAAAGAGAAAAACTATATAATAATCCGGTGGTTAATGGAGTTCAGGAAATGCTACCAAAAACATGGCACCTGGGTACCCCGAATACATTAAGCTGAAGGAGTCTGAGAAAACAGCAGAAGCAAGAAGGTCACTCTGACCTTTCCTTCCCTCCTCCCTTGAAACAGGCCATAAAACCCTCGTGTGAATTTTCAGACCCTGTCAGCGACCCTAGGAAGGCCAAGAAAAACTTTCTCCTCTCCTATATAGGTAAAAGAAAAGCACTGGCTAAAATCCAACAGCCTTTCATGACTGATTTTTAAATAATACCCAACAAAGCAGGAATATAAGAGAATGTCCTTCCTGATAATAAGCATCTATGAAAAACCCAAACTCACAGCTAACATCACACTTCATGGTGAAAGGCTGGAAATTTCCCTCCAAAGACATGAACACAACAAAGATGTCTGTTCTCTCCACTTGTACTCAGCACTGTACAGGAGGTTCCAGCCACAGCAAGTAGGCAGGAAAATGAATAAAAGGCACCCAGGTTGAACAATAGGATATAAAACTAAACCTAAAGATCGTGGGTCTTGAACATTCTGCTGCTGCTGCTGCTAAGTCACTTCAGTCGTGTCCGACTCTGTGTGACCCCATAGACTGCAGCCCATCAGTCTCTCCCATCCCTGGGATTCTCCAGGCAAGAACACTGGAGTGGGTTGCCATTTCCTTCTCCAATGCATGAAAGTGAAAAGTGAAAATGAAGTCGCTCAGTCATATCTGACTCTTAGCGACCTCATGGACTGCAGCCTACCAGGGTCCTCCGTCCATAGGATTTTCCAGGCAAGAGTCCTGGAGTGGGGTGCCATCGCCTTTTCCACTTGAAAATTCTAAGGATCTACAAAAAACAATTAGCGCTTATAATAAGTAAGTTCAACAGGATCTCGGGATACAAGGTCAATGTACAAGAATCAGCTGTGTTTCTATACACTTGTAATGAACAATCTAATAATGAAATTAATAAAGCAATTCCATTTATTTGTTGTTGCTTTTCAGTTGCCAAGTCGAGTTTCATGTACTGTAGCACACCAGGCTCCTGTAGAGTAGTATCAAAATGAATACATAGGAATACATTTAATGAGAGAAGTTCAGTTTGTACCTTGAAGACTGCAAACATTAATGAAGGAAATATTAAAAGGCCCAAGTAAAAGGAAAAACATCCCATGTTCCCATACAACTTTGAGAGGATGAATGGAATGATATGTGATGTTAAAATGCTGCATAGCTTATAAGATATAAAAATACATACCAGCACCACAAGGTAATAATAATAATAGTACCCATATATGCCTAAGTTACGATCTGCTTAAAAACAGGAGACAATATTATGAAGCTGAAAAAACTGCTTCTTCAGTTTCTCCTACCAGGATTATTGAACCAAATTCAAAATATAGCTTTAGCATGCATACCAAATACAGAAATTATCTATGTTCATCAGAAGTGGTGTGAAGCTACTGCCGAGTCATTTCCGCATTTCAAAACGATCTGGCATCTTACTGTCACTACGCGAAAATCAATTTTATGAGCAACTGTACACCCTTAACAGAACAGCTACTTTTAAAAAACTGTCATAATGCCTGCTCATAAACCTATATGAATCCAAACAGGAGCCTTTAGAGTGAAGTAAATAAAGTTCAGCAGTTTTACATCTTTGGGGAAAGCAGAATTTTGGATATGAAATATTTATGCTCCTTCACGATGTAAATTTAATGAGCCTCAGCATTTCAAAATAATTGATTATTATTTAGAAACCCTGATAGGAAATCCCCTAGAATACAAACTATAAAGCTTTCCATTTTAAGACCAAACGACTGCCTTCTTTAAAATCTTTATTTGCATGTTTTCCCCATAAACTTAGCAATTCAGGAGAAGATAACGACAGAAAGGCCATCATCAAGACCATTTAAAGCTCACAGTTCAACACACCGTTGTAGCATCCATCACCTTGGGACACAGGCTGTTTTGCGATTCTGTATCTCCTAACAGCAGTTTGTAGAGCCAATTAGGTATCAGAAACGGTATTCTCCAAAGGAGAGACATAAACACCATTTCTGTGGCTGCAGGCAGCTGGTCTGGGGAAGAATGCACTGAACTGTGGGAGACGCATTTCAGGAAGGCTCTGATGGAAGGGGAAGCATTAAGTCTTTCTCTCCTACTGAAGGCAGTGACTAGAATCCTGCCAGATGGGAGGGGGTCCACTTCAGGAGCCGTTCTGTTGGCCAGAGGCCTCTGCACCTGCACCCAGGGCAGCAGAGACACCTGCCGCGTGGTGAGGTTTGCTCCAAGAAACGGCTCAGCACACAGTAGGTCTGTCTGACTTCTCTCCTGGCAAGAGGTGAATCAGAGGCCCTGAAGGTTCATGCACCTGAGAGGATCTCAGGGCACTTTTCCAAGCCTGAGGCTATGACTCTGAGCATTTGACCAAATTCCAACTCAGGTAATTATATTCTGCTTCTTGAATTTGCCCTGCTGTTCCTCTTCTTTTTTTTTTTTTTTTGCCTTTTCAGAAAAAAGGGACAGAAACTCTTGTTGAATTCACTAGTACTGCTGACAGAAGAAAAGGCCAAGCACCAAGTTACAACAGGAACGTCCTGACCGGGTAATGAGCAAGATGATTGCTGAGCTTGAACTGGGACACCAGATAAAGATCTCAGAGAGCAAGACCCTTTGGGGCGGAATCAAACAACGGTGTCATGATAGCCCAGTGGATAAGAGCCACCCGGGCTTGTCTGTGACTACCAGGTGGAGTAATCACTGGGGCATGTCTCAGCCTACACAATAAAAGCAGACATTCCTGCAAGTGTTTTTATTTCTAGCATCAGCATAGCTATAACCACACTCCCATGGATTTGGCTGGGGACCTTCAGCAGAAAGGGTGGCGCTAGCAGCAAAGAACCCACCTTGAAGCAGGTTCAAGCCCGGGGTTGGGAAGATCCCCTGGAGAAGGGCATGGCAACCCACCCCAGTATTCTTTCCTGGGAAGTCTAATGGACAGAGGAGCCTGGCAGGCTACGATCCACAGGGTCACAGAGTCAGACACGACTGAAGCAATTTAGCACACACGCATGCTTCAGCAGAGATCCAGAACAGTCTGAATGAGCCAATTTCTCTTCAAAGCCAGGGACCCTAAAAATAAAGCAGGCCACCATCTCTGAGATGGTCAAAGATATAATATCTGACAATATCAACCTGGGGCAAGGATATGGGCAACTCAAATGTCTATGCACTGCTGGTGGGTGTGTAACTGGGCAGACACCTTTCCTAACAATTTGGCAGCATCTTGTAAAACTGTTTCTACCCAACATCTCAGCAACTCTGTCTGTAAGAATACATCTCGCCCAGGTTCTCACAAACTGCATGCAAAGGCGTACACGTGCACACACACATGGGTGTGTACTGAAGCCATGTCTGTCATAGAGAAAAATGGTTTTAGGGGGAACGAAATATTCACAGACGAATACAAAAATACAATTTAGTATACTTATATCATGGAATCTGATGGACTGGCCTAAAAAACATAATGTTAAGAGGGGAGAAAAAAGAAGAGAGTGATTTGTACTGTTCAATGCCACACCCCACTCCAATACTCCTGCCTGGAAAATCCCATGGACAGAGGAGCCTGGAAGGTTGCCGTCCATGGGGTCGTTGAGGGTCGGACACGACTGAGCGACACACTTTCACTTTTGACTTTCATGCATTGGAGAAGCAGATGGCAACCCACTCCAGTGTTCTTGCCTGGAGAATCCCAGGGACAGGGGAGCCTGGTGGGCTGCTGTCTATGGAGTCGCACAGAGTTGGACACGACTGAAGTGACTTAGCAGCATTAGAATTTACAAAGGTGGGATTTCCCTGGTGGTCCAGTGGCTAAGACTCCACATTCCCACTGCAAAGGGTGCAGGTTCGATTCCTGGCCCAGGAACTAAGATCCCACATTCTGTAAGGCATGGCCCCCCAAAAAGAATTTATAAAAGACAAACATGACTGACTTTTTCTGAACATATGATTATGGGAAGCTCTGTACACACACACTCACACTAAGCACACATAGACACATAGATTTGCAGAGTTTTGGTTGCTCAGCTCCCAACATTGTATTTTGAGGTTGGATATTCGAACATAACCAAAATATTCTGATAGTCCCCATTTCTGATTTTCACTTTCAAGGCACTTAATCATTTTTCACTTATAATGCATCACACATGACACACGTATGCGTGTCAGTCCCCCCTAAGACCCGGCTAGCACAGTGCCGCCTAGAGGTCCATCAGGGACTCTCTAGACAGGACAAACTTCCCTCCAGGTTTTAGCACTTTCTCCCATCCATAACATATATACACCCCCAACCATGTCCCTGAAGGATTAAAAGTTGAGGCAACTTACTGCATGGATGTCCTAACACCTTCACTTCATCAATAGCGAGGTAACCTTGATGTCCAGAAGTTATGACTTCAAAAATCACCTGGAAGATTCAGAAAGGTTTTCATTAATCATTCATTTTATCAGCTTTGACCTAATATTTCCTATAGATAAGACACCTCATTTCAACCATTCATTCACGTTTCCCACAGACATCAATGAACGTCTAGCAATCTGACAGTCAAATGGTCTAGGTTCTAAAACTGCAAAAACAACCAAGACTAAAACTCAGTTTTTTGGGAGGTGAATGTGGGGGGCAGACAGCACTGCAATCCAGGTCTCACCCCTTAAAGGTGAGGAGGTACCCAGGGAGGAACGAACACTCGAAAGACAGAGTCTGAGCCATCTTCCAGAGGAGATGTTAAGACTTAAATTGCTTTAAGATAATAGATTTTCTGGGCTTTCCCCATGGCTCAGCAGTAAAGAACCTGCAAGCAATGCAGGGGCCGCAGGATACACGGGTTCCATCTCTGGGTGGGGAAGATCCCTGGAGAAGGAAACGGACAGCCACTCCAATATTCTTGCCTGGAGAGTCTCATGGACAGAAGAGCCTGGTGGGCTTCAGTCCATAGGCTTGCAAAAAGTCAGACACAACTGAAGTGACTTAATATGCATACATGCAGCATATCTTCTGATCAGCTTCTTTGAGGGGACTCTATGGACCAGATGGAACCACATGGGGTCTTAGGTTTTATACAACTAATACATGCAATCAAAATGTTTAAAGTACTATGAAAGAAGAGAACAGGATACTAGGAGGACATACTCCAGAAGACCTTCCACGAGGAAGTGGTGTTTGAGCTGAGAGCTGCGGGTAAAAGAGCCAAAGGTGAGAAGAGTGTAAGGTATCTTCCAGGGAATGTGTAAAGGTCCTGAGGTGGACATGACCATGACCATAGAGAGGAAAACTGGGACCTACAGCTCTAAAGGTCAGCTGTGACCCGGCTCAGAGGCTCCACTCACAGAGCAATTCCAGGGAACACATCATCTTAGAAATACAGAGAAAAGCTGTGCTGGCTTAAATTCAGACGGTAGAGTATGAATTGGGAGGAAAATGGTATAAAAATATTGTGAGGAAGGCTTTACAACTGTTTGATCTGAAGCGAGGCAGGGCAACAGAAAAAGGGCAACGTGCTTTGAGGTCCTCAAGATGAATAACATTTTGACGTGGTGGACTCAGAGAAGTTGAGGCTAAAGGAGAAAAAAGAACCACTAACAAAGTTTTCAATTTTCTAAATGTGACTGTCTAAAGCTCTCCATTGTCAGTTCAGTTCAGTTCAGTTCAGTCGCTCAGTCGTGTCTGACTCTTTGCGACCCCATGAATCACAGCATGCCAGGCCTCTCTATTCATCACCAACTCCCAGAGTTCATTCAAACTCATGTCCATCAAGTCGGTGATGCCATCCAGCCATCTCATCCTCTGTCGTCCCCTTCTCCTCCTGCCCCCAATCCCTCCCAGCATCAGAGTCTTTTCCAATGAGTCAGCTCTTCACATGACGTGGCCAAAGTACTGGAGTTTCAGCTTTAGCATCATTCCTTCCAAAGAACACCCAGGACTGATCTGCTTTAGGATGGATTGGTTGGATCTCCTTGAAGTCCAAGGGACTCTCAAGAGTCTTCTCCAACACCACAGTTCAAAAGCATCAATTCTTCGGCGCTTAGCTTTCTTCACTGTCCAGCTCTCATATCCATACATCACTACAGGAAAAACCATAGCCTTGACTAGACAGACCTTTGTTGTCTGGCTAGTGTTAATGCTAACAGGTCCACGTGACACAGCAGAAACCCGTGACACCAGGGAGACCACATGAAGAGGATCATTCTTAATGCACAACCCCGCATCCACCGTTCGAGAAATCAACTTTCTTATTCATATAAAAAGCTGCACATGAATGTTTATAGAAGCTTTATTCATGATAAGCAGAAGCCAGAAACAGTCCGGATGCTGTTCAAATGGGAAATGATTAAACAGAGAGTGGTACGCCCATGGTTACTAGTCAGGACTAAAAAGGGACGATTTTTTTTTTTTTACTTGGAGGATAATTGCTTTACAATGTTGTGTTGCTTCCTACCATATAAGAATGCGAGTCAGCCATAAGAATACATGTGTCCCCTCCCTCGGGAGCCTCCCTGCCCCCTCCCATCGCATCCCAACCCGCTGGGTCATCACAGAGCACAAGCTTGAGCTCCCTGTGTCACACAGCAGCTTCCCACTAGCTGTCTGCTTCGTACAGGGTAGTGTATGTGTGTCGGTGCTCCTCTCTCAACTTGTCCCTCTCTCCTTCCCCTGCTGGGTCCACAAGTATGTTCTCTATGTCTGCGTTTCTCCTGCTGCCCTGCAAATAGATTCATCAGTACCATTTTTCTAGATTCCATATATATGCATTATTATATAATATCTGTTTTTCTCTTTCTGACTTACTTCTGTATTAACAGCCTCTAGGTTCATCCACCTCACTAGAACTGACTCAAATTCAAGGAACTAACTACTGACACAACCAATGACTGGATGAACCTCCAGAGAACCGCGCTGAGTGAAAAGGCCCATCAGAAAAGATTACACGCGATATGATTCCATTTATGTAACAACGTGTAATGTCAGCATTTTTGAAATGGAGGCCACGTGAGTGCTTGCCAGGGCTCAGGGATGCAGGGAGAAGGAGCAGGAGCTCAGCTCAGTTCGGCCGCTCAGTCGTCTCCAACTCTTCGCGACTCCATGGAAGGAGCAGGAAAGATAGGGCCAAGTCTTAACCACTGGACTGGAAGTGTGCATGCCTGCCCAGTTGCTCAGTCCTGTCCAATTTTTTGCGACTTCATGAACTGTAGTCCATCAGGCTCCTCTGTCCAGGGGATTCTCCAGGCAAGAATACTGGAGTGGGTTGCCATTTCCTACTCCAAGGGATCTTCCTGACCCAGGGACTGAACCTGTGTGCCCCTGAGTCTCCGTCATTGCAGGCACTGACATGTCAACGGGACACATGTCAAGCGACATTGCTGTGCCACTTGAGAAGCCAGGGAAGTCCTCAAACAAGTTTCTTAAAAGCTTATTTAAGCATGCCCTGAAAAGCTTTTCTCGTCGTGAACCCTTGCTATCTGGCAAGTTTTCCATTTTGTACTTCTTTCTAGCCAGTGCCCTTGCCAAGAAAGCTTCAGAAGCAGAAATAGTTTTGTCTCTTTTTTTCAAACAAGGGACCACTCTATCAGAAGACAAGTATTGCTGTACAGAAATATAACACACATACGAAGGGGTGGGGGTGGATCATAGGAGTGTCTGAAGATGCCTGCACCTAAAGCCAGGAAGACGGAAGTCAGAGGAAACTACACAAGACCATAGACACCATCACCAAAAAGCAAAAAAAAAAAAAAAGGTGTAAAAATTGATGTGAGATGTGGCCATGCTTATTTTTATCAAACAGGACAGAACCTATTAAAAATCTGTATTAGAAGTTAAGTCTCTTAAGAGAACCACACCAATTTTTTTCTTTATAAAAAATCAGCAATTCAAAAAACATTTATTTACCACGTACATCCATGTCCCAGGCATCTTTTGTATGTATTATCTAATTTTTCTCAGTCAACCATATCCACTGGAGTGAATATTATCTACCTTAGTAGATACAGAACAGACTCAGTGAAGTTAAGTGATTTTTCTGAGGTCACATATTCAGGGTGTAATTCCAGGTCTATTTTACTTTCAGGTCTAAACTTTTTTCATGTGACTCAACTGCCTAACCTGGCAGGTATGAGACCATATGTAGAATACATACACATGTGTATGCATATACACATATAACATACAACCATGCATACACACACGTGTGTGTACTCAGTCGCTTCAGTCATGTCTGACTCTTTGCAACCCCACGGACTGTAGCCCACTAGGCTCCTCTGTCGATGGGACTTTCCGATCCAGGCGAGAATACTGGAGTGGGCGGTCATTTCCTCCTGTAGGTGATCTCCCCGCCTGGGGACTGAGCTTGCACCTCTTACGTGTCCTGCATTGGCAGACAGGTTCCTTACCACTAGTGCCACCGGAGAAGCCCACACACATGTACAAACACGTACAAACATACATATATGACTTTTAATGCATAAATGTATACATGTTCTAGATTCTTTATTTCTTGATTGAAGTAAGAATGTAGCCATCTATTTGACCTAGAAATATAGCTGCAAGGGCCAAACTATATGACACAGTTTTAACAACACGAACTTTAAGACAAGGGTCAGCAAACTATAGCAAATGGACCAAATCTGCCCCTAATCTCTTGCTTCTGTCTGGCCCACAAACCACGGACGGTTTTTACAGTTCTCACTGGTAGGAGGAACTCAGAAGATTTTGTGATACACGAGAAATGTGTGTGTGTCTGTGTGTGTGCTTAGTAGCTCGGTTGTATCTGACTCTTTGTGACCCCAATAACCTGCCAGGCTCTTCTGTCCATGGAATTCTCCAGGCAAGAATACTGGAGTGGGTTGCTACTTCCTTCTCCAGGGGATCTTCCTGACCCAGGGATCGAATCCAGGTCTCCTGCATTGGCAGACAGACTCTTTATTGTCTGAGCTACCAGGGAAGCCCAACATGAGTATATGAAACTCAAATTTCCATGTCTGCAAATTAAGCTTTATTGGAAAGCAGTCACACCCATTCATTTATGGATTATCTATGGTGACTCTCACAATCTCAGCACCGTGGAGATGCTGCCACAGAGACCATCTGGCTTGAAAAGCCTGAAGTATTTACTATCCAGCCTCCTGCTTTAAGAGGAAACCTTCCTGCTTGGCTCACCAGCAGCTGCCATTACTCTGGCTAACAAGAAAGCATACGTCAATAGCAATAGTTCGTCACAGCAAGTTCAATATGCTTTGCACTTGCTGGGGGAGCCTTGAACTCCTCTAGCAATGGCAGGGAGAAAGCCCTCTCCTGGGCTGACGTGTTTCAACTCTATTACAGGGATGGGTGTTTTTAGTGCCCACATTACCTTCCAGTAATCATGACCAAATTTTTAAAGCATAAAACAAAACCACAGAAATGAACTACTAGATAGACCTCAAAACACTGTCTTAAAGATTAAACTAAACATGAAAGAGGGCTTCCTTGGTGATGCAGTGGTTAAGAGTCTGCCATGCAGGGGATACCAGTTTGATCCCTGGTCCAGGAAGATCCCACATGCTGCGGAGCAGCTGAGCCAGTCACACTACGGATTCCATGCTCCAGAGACAGAGCTCTGCAACAAGAGAAGCCACCAGTGAGAAGGCTGCAACGGACAGCCAGACAGTAGCTCCCACTTGCTGCAACTAGAGAAAGCCCACACCCAGCAACGAAGACCCAATGCAGCCAAAAAGTAACTAAAAAAATAAAGAAGAGAAAATTGCTTAAAAGTGAAAAAAACCCCAGCTCATTTAGAAGGCAACTCCTCTATAAAATGCCAAACTACGAAGAATTTACAATAAAAGTTTCATATTTGAGCCTCTCACATCTCATACTACACAAAGTCCTTTGGCATTCGCTAGACTGCAGCTAAATGTTTGTGTTTTTACTGATATACACGCATTTTTAGGATAAATGCCTTTGCCCTCCAGCCTAACCTAAGCTATGATTATTTGAAAGGTTGAAAGCTGAAGTGGGGTGTGGGCATGATGGAATCACAGTCAAACTGCATTATTCTAGAATAATTTTGTCACCATACAGTATTTAATGTTACATCTCCTTTCTTGGGGGGGTGAGGGAGGCAGGGAATCTGACTTAATGGAAAATACAGTGAATCCTCAGTATTTGCTGATTCTGAATTTGAATTTGATTGCTCTGTAATTTATTTGAAATCCCAAAATCAATCCTCGCAAAGCGTTCTTGGTCATTTGAGAACAAGGACGGAGCAGTAAACACTAGAGTCGCCGGACACACACGACACAGCAGAGGCTGGGGAAAAGGGGCTCTGCCTTCTAGCTTCCCCTCTCCTGCTGCTAACAACTGTCCTCATCCGAGGCTAAATGCTCTACGTTTTTCACCTTTTCGAGCCTCTTACTGGTGACGCTGCTGTTTAAGACGTCCCCCGGCTCAGCACTGAAGTGCTGTCTGGTTGTTGCCAAGCGCACAATCTGTGATGTGTCTTACAGAGAAAACACATTTGTTAAATAAATAAACTTCCTTCAGGCCTGAGCTAGTGCCCTTGGCCACGTTCAATGACAGGAATCAATGACATACATTAAATAAGGCACCTTGACAGAAGCACACATAAACCAAGGTTATGCCTTGACCTGTCGATGAAAGTCTCACGGCCAGAGGCTCTCGTGGCGGGGCTGACGCCCTGTTCCCTGCAGAAGCAGCGGTGCAGTGTTTACCAATTCAGCACTCACAGTGATGTTTAGGACAAAACTGCAGGAGTGTGTTTGGACTGACACCGAGGCTTACTTCTGTGAAAGTTCTTGGCCGCTGGAAGCACTCGATATGCTCATCTCTGCTGCTGGTTCCCAGATGTTATTGGCAGTGCTGGGAAGTAAAGACATGTAGGCTAGACAGAGCCCATAGACATTCCATCACTCAACACATAACGTCTCTGGGGGACAAGATGTTGCACCCCCGGCATCTTTGGAGCCTTGGGGGAAAGCTGCTGAGTTCCAGTTAGGAAAGAGCCGGTTACACCACTGACGAATGAGTGCTGTTTTGTTCGCTCAGGAAGACTCGTCCTGGATCTGAGTCCGCCAAACGGGAGACGGGAAGAGGTTTAACCCGGCAGCATCTCTGGTGCTCCCTGCTTCAGTGAGGAGCAAAATTAGCTTTCTACACTGCCATTTCCCCCGGCCACACGTGAGCAAAGCAAAGGCCTTAGGTTACAACACAAACACTCTCCAGGGAAGAGGGGCTGGTGGAAGCCATCTGTCAGTCCCTAGAACAAAGGGGCTCCCGTGGCATCTGTCTGTCTTCCCACAGAGTCCCATAGCCCCTTTCTGGTTTTGGTTTAAATAAAAAGCTACAGTGTATCACATTGAGGACTGAATTTGGAGAAGGGCACAAACATCCAGTCTAGTGGAAGTTAAGACATGATTATTCCTGAGGATGGGCTATTAATATGAGAGGGGCAGAGGATGGGAGAGGGGCTAGTCTTTGGAGGAGTGGAGCGTGTTCAATTTCTTAATATGGGTCATGACTTCACAAGCATATTTAATTTGCAAACATTTATCAAAATACATATGTATTACTTATGCATTTTTCTTTACATACTTAATTCAACAAAAATGTAAAATATTTGCCCACATCAGACATTAATAAAAAAAATCTTGACACTCCCACCAAAGGCTAAGTATATCATATTCACAAAAACTGCTACTTTATTTTCCAAATAAAAAACTAAAACTAAAACATACACAGGAAAAGAAAAGTTTCTGTGATAAAGAAGAGCCAAAGCAAAACCATAAATGATACGACTTTAGAAAATCAGGAAAAAAGAATGGAGACCTTTGTTTAGACACACATATTGAAGTCATGTTAAAATCTACTTTCTCTAGGTTAAAAACATTCAAAGGACAAGCTTCACAGTGGAGCTGATTATTGGTGCTTTGTTACACCACTCAGGACATTCTGAAATGATGCCATGTTTTTTCCGACCAATCAACACTGCTGCTGTTAAGTTGCTTTAGTCGTGTCTGACTCTGTGTGACCCCATAGACGGCAGCCCACCACGCTCTGCCGTCCCTGGGCTTCTCCAGGCAAGAACACTGGAGTGGGTTGCCATTTCCTTCTCCAATGCAAGAAAGTGAAAAGTGAAAGGGAAGTCGCTCAGTCATGTCCGACTCTTAGCAACCCCACAGACTGCAGCCCACCAGGCTCCTCCATCCATGGGATTTTCCAGGCAAGAGTACTGGAGTGGGGTGCCATTGCCTTCTCCACCAATCAATACTAATTTCTTCAGTTTTCTTGTGTTTTCCCTTTCTATTTTGAAGAGAGGAGATGTTCTTTTCTAATCTTTTCTACTCATGGCTCAAATGTCCATTCTACAAAATGGGATATGTAAGCAAATTAAGGCACAGGGAAACGAAATAGGAAAGTGACAAGGAAAAGTAATGAGAAGCTAGAAGTGACAGACCTCAGAGAAATGGAAGACGTTCACCCAGAAGAAGGACCGGTCCTTAATCATCAAATAAGTATAAACTGAGAAGGAAACTGAGATATGCAAGCTTTTCACAATAAATGGATAAAACATCATCTTTGAAGATATGAAACTGTCATGTGAGTCCCTCTGCTTCCTAAATGCAGCTCCGTGTCTGCAGTAAAGTGACAGCCTCGTACGTCCTCACTGATTTCTTCAAACTCATCTCTTTTTAGCACAAAATGCAGGGGGCGGGGTACCTGATTAGAACAGCTTTCCTGCCTGAGACAGCTTCCTTTCACTGCCGTATCTAATTTCCTGTGTCCTCCCAGGCAGACAAAGCAAGCTGATTGTCTTGCACTTGGTACAAAGCGATTCAATGGTCTCACACTTGGAGTAAGGACCATAAGCTAAGGAATTAATGGAGTCAGGGAGCCTTCTCTTCTTCCATGAGTACATATCAGGATTCCCCAAGTGTGTTCCAGGAAACAATGAGACTCAAGAGATGTTCTGCTAAAGCCCAGATGGATGTCCACGTTTCACCCCAGTATATGCTCCTGCCATGTGTCACCCATGGGCTCTGAAATGCCTTGAGATACAGGATGCATTCGATTTCCCTTTAATCAGTGCTTCTTTCCATTTGGTTGACCAGTGCCTTTGAACCTTCCTTGGAAAGCAGTTTAGAAAACACTCACCCATGTAGACCTCAGACACTGTCTATCACTTTGGTGACAAACGTCCCTATAGTCAAAGTTATGGTTTTTCCAGTAAGTCATGCATGGATGTCAGAGTTGGACCATAAAGAAAAAAGAGCACTGAAGAACTGATGCTTTCACACTGTGGTGCTGGAAAAGACTCTTGAGAGTCTCTTGGACAGCAAGGAGACCAAATTAGCCAATCATATAGGAAATCAACCTTGAATATTCATTGGAAGGACTAATGCTGAAGCTGAAGTTCCAATATTTTGGCCACCTGACACGAAGAGTTGACTTATCAGAAAAGACTATGATGCTGGGAAAGATTGAAGGCAAAAGGTGAAGAAAGTGGCTGAGGATGAGATGCTTATATAGCATCACCAACTCAATGACCATGAATCTGAGCAAAGTCTGGGAAGGACAGGAGAGCCTGGCGTCCTATAGTCCAGAGTCACAAAGAGTCAGACACAACTTAGCGACGGGACGACAACAACTTAGCAGCAAGTGCCTGATGAGCTGCTACCACTCAGCGTGGCTTCCATTACCTTCTCGAAAGTGGGCTGAAGGCCAGTCCAGTAAGAAACCAAGGCTGCCATGTGGGAGTCCAGCTGGAAGGTGATGAGAAGAGGTAAAAAAGACCAAGTCCTTCCTATTCCCCCAAACCATCATCCAGCAGGAAAGATGGCAGATGGGTAAAGGGTAAATCTTGGCTTAGCCTCCCTTGAAATGCTAGTCCCTTGGTAAGTGTGGTGTACAGAGAACAGAGAGCAGGGATCCACCTCTCCTCTCCTGCCAGGCCCTTCAGTGCATCTAAGTGATTTGTTTTTACAGGAGGTCTGGTGGGCTACAGCCCACGGGTCACAAAAAGAGCTGGACACGACAGAGGAGACTGGTAGGCTACAGTCAGTCCGTGGACTCGACTGAGCAACTAGACAACAACAAGTGGAGCAACCAGAACACCGTCATCTTCCCTGGCTTTCCCATCCTTCTTGTCACTGTTCCCTGCCTGGCATGACCCCTCATTTCAGGAGCTGAGTTGGGGGGGGGGTGGATTTCTAGACCACCTGTGCAGTTTTTCCTTTTCAAAACCACCATTTCTGTTAAAGATCACTGCCCTCCTGGCCTCAGTCAGGACTCAGAGCCACTGTATCCAAAAGCAGGACAGTGAATGTGGGGTTCCAGGAGCGTCTCTGGGTGCCCACGGGGTTAAGAACCCAGAGGAATCCATCAGAGGCCTCCAGAAACTTGTAGGGGTGGGGAAGAAGAGAGAGGAGCTGGGAGGGAACGGAATCCAAGTGACGTATTTCCTAAAACCTTCACAACAAAGCAAAACGGAGCTTGTGAGAGGAAAATGCTACTCTTCAAACGGCAATCAGTGAGTAAATCAAAGCAAGCAGGGGCTACAGCCCAGGTGCCCTGGCAAAAGCAGGTAGCCTGTGCATAGCTGCCCCCACAGAGCAGCAGGTTCTACATCACGGCATTTAGGACAAACACTAATTGAGGAATTAAGTACGCGGTAATCAAATGGCAACCCACTCCAGTGTTCTCGCCTGGAAAACTCCATGGACGGAGGAGCCTGGCGGGCTAAAGTCCACGGCATCGCGAAGAGTCGGACACGACTGAGAGACTCCACTCTCACTTTCAAGCTCCATACCCTTGACAGTTTGTGTGTTAATGAACAGTAATTAACCTGCAAGTGCCTGGTTCCATGCAAATCATCGTCGTGATGGGTACCTGCAGAATACTATTTTCCCACAAATAGGAAAAGCTCCACTGAATGACTACTGTGGCAAGAACACTACACTCTGCCAAGAAATGTTTTGAAAAGCTACACGTTCTAACAACAGAGGGAAGCCCAAGAGAACAGACTATATTTATCCGAAATACACAGGCCAGTGGTGTTCAGCTGCACTGAAAACCTTCCCAAGCCCAATAACTTATAAGTCTCAGATTCTGACGGAGATGAGAACTGACTCAGGATCTTGCAGCCAAAGAAACAGGAGAAACAGACATTCTTGACAGAAGTAACGGAGGATCAGAGACAGGACAGAAAGGAGGAGCTTAGCACATCACCCCATTCCTGCTCCCCGCCCCCAGAGCACCTGCTCCCCAGGTGCTGGCAGAGCACCATGATGGCAGCTCCAGGGCTACCTTGCTGTCATGTTCTGGTGGCAAAGCCCTGGGTTCTTCCCTTTCACCCAGTGTTTCAACGAATGATTTGTTCCCGGAAACTGTTTTCATTGCACACTTTCTGCCATGGCACCAAACACATTTAAGGAGTGACTTAGCAGGAGAAAGCATCAACTATTATCCACTTCTCCTTTTTTCTGTTTTCCACAAATCTGAACCTCCATAAATTACCACCATTTATTGACAGATGAGAACATCCAAATTGTGCTTTGCCTTCCTCTTCACACCTCGGCTTGTCTTTACACTTAGTCCTGTAAGTAGGAAGGCTCGTAAGTTTAAGTTGCCCAAGCTTAAAACTGGTTTCATATCCAAATCCAGTTCTATCTGATGCAAAGCACACACTCTTTTACTAGATGACAATGCTACCTGTTTTGAAGCCATATTATAATATGAAATCATAACAGTATAAAATGAAATTCGTTAAATGACTTCATTCACCAATCTTAACTCATGAGACCAAAACTACCTTCAAAAGTGTAAAGAGCCTCCTACAGAAATAAAGTACTATATGAATATAAAGTATTTTAATAGGGTAGTATTTTAAGCATATGGTCACTCCACATTAACTTGCTAGATCTTTATCATGTATGAATATCTTGTAGCCTAAATAATGGGAGTGTCTGGAGGAAGCAGAGTCCCTGGGCAGTGAGAAAGGATCTCAAAAAGGTGTCACTTCCTTTATTTATTTTTTAAAAATATTTATTCTGGTTTTTTTTGGTCTTTGTTGCAGCATTTGAGATCCNAGTATTTTAATAGGGTAGTATTTTAAGCATATGGTCACTCCACATTAACTTGCTAGATCTTTATCATGTATCAGTATCTTGTAGCCTAAATAATGGGAGTGTCTGGAGGAAGCAGAGTCCCTGGGCAGTGAGATAGGATCTCAAAAAGGTGTCACTTCCTTTATTTATTTTTAAAAAATATTTATTCTGTTTTTTTTTGGTCTTTGTTGCAGCATTTGAGATCTTTAGTTGTAGCATCCCAACGCTTAACTGTGGGGTTGGGATCGAGACACTGGAATGTAGCCAGTGTCAAAACTAAACCCATGCGCTGGGCTCTGGCAGCTGTGGAGGGTCCTGCGAGAGTTGAGTCTTAGAAGTTCTGGGTGGGGAAGAAGATTAGGGCAGAGATGAGTAGGATGCACCTTCTGATCTTGTCTAGAGGCCGAGCAGACCAAGGAAGGCTCTCATGCAGGTTCCAGATGGGCACCCGCGGGGCCTTCTCTACTGTGAGTGTTCAGTCATCTGTGCAACCCCGTGGGCTGTAGCCCACCAGCTTCCTCTGTTTATGGGATTTTCCAGGCAATACTAGAATGGGTTGCCATTTCCTGCTCCGAGGGATTGTCCTGACCTAGGGAATGAACCCACATCTCCTGTTGTCTCCTGCACTGGCAAGCAAGTTCTTAACCACGAGTGTTACTGTAGGAAGGTCTCCTTCAAAAGGAGTTTCTCAAAACAGCCTCTTAGCCTCGTCCATCACATAGATCCTTCTGACGCCTACCTTAGCCAAACCCACTTCACTTGCTTCCATTTTAATCCAACAAAAGAAGAAACTTTGTCCTAAAGGCCATATTTTTTAATTATGCCCCTGACAGGTTATCAATGCATTTATAAAAAAGGATATGCAGTAAGTAGAGCATTTTTCCTCTGGAGGAAAAATTACTGTTTACTCTTTTTTTTGTTTTGTACATAAAAATAGCACATGGGCATTGTGCAAAATTTAGGATATGACATCTGGAGGAAAGAAAAACTTAAGTCACTAGCTGGGGCTATACCATTTTTTCATTTATTTATTTCACCATATAGTTTAATTATGTATGTGAAAAGTGAAAGTGTTAGTCACTCAGTGTTGTCTGACCCTTGTGACCCCATGGACTATAGCCCGCCAGGCTCCTCTGCCCATGGGAGTTTTCAGGCAAGAATACTGGAGTGGGTTGAAATTCTTTCTCCAGGGAATCTTCCTGACCCAGGGATCAAACCTGGGTCTCCCGAATTGCAGGCGGATTCTTTTACCATCTAAGCCAACAGGGAAGGCCAATTATATATACATATTTATGTATTAATACATATGTATTTAATTTAAAATTGAATCCAAAATGATGCTTTATGATTTTATACCAGTTTAATCCACTTAAGAACATAAGCTTATATATATTACTAAATGATCTTTTGTAATGTTATTCTTAATGGTTGCAAAATGACTTTTTGTATTGAGGTGGCATACATTAACTCATCCTCTATTGTTAGAAATGTAATACTGTTTCTGAGTTTTCATTATTGTAAACACACCAGCATGAATATCCTTATAGCTAATTAGTTGCAACCAGTCTTCATTATTTCCTTAAGATGAACTCCTAACAGTAGACTGCTAAAATTAGACTTATCTAATTTTTTAACACTTCTACAATGTATTGCCCAAGTGCACCCTGAATGGATTTTAGCAATTTACATGTGTACTGCTGGCCTCCCGGGTGGCGCGGTGGTAAAGAATCCGCCTGAGAAGGCAGAAGATGCAGGAAAAGTGGGTTCGATCCATGGTCCAGGAATATCCCCTGAAGGAGGAAACGGCAACCCACTCCCATATTCATGCCTGGAGAATTCCATGGATAGAAGAGCCTGGTGGGCTACAGTCCATGGGGTCACAAAGCGTCGGACACAATCGAGCACTGAACACACACACACAACACAGAAAGTTAAACGTCCTTACAAACAGAACTTCCTGCCCTGCTGCAGATGACTGTTTCTATTTTCTAAACTCGATATATACAAAACAAGTTTAACTTTTTACTCATTTCTCAAGGTAATGTACAAACAAAGCTTTAATATATCCCCTATCCAAGAGCACAAACTTTCATTACCTCGGTCTAAAAATACCAGTGCTTCTTATCCATTCTCCAATTAGACTAATAGAAAAATGACTTATATTTTCAGAAGTTAGAGGATATTTCAAAACAGGAAATGAAAAATAAAGGGCATACCTGATAAAAGTTAGGCCAGAAGGTACTGATGGCCAGTTCTGCCCTGTTCCATGTACGGTTAGGGTCTCCAGATATATTCCAGATAGGGCTCCCCAAAGGCCCATTATTGACCTTCACGTAGACATTGAGTGACCCAGGGGCAGAATTACTCTTGCTAGACACAAAGTAGTGAAAATCAATGCAGTGGGTGTCATTCTCCTTCAGCTGAGGTAGGAGGAGGTGGGCTCTCTGTCCCTCGGGTCTCCCGGATGTGTTCACCAACATGAAGGAGCCTGCAAAAAAAAAAAATCAAAGGAGGGTCACAATATGCAAAACTACTTCCTGGTCATTTCTGAGAAGCCACCATCATGTCCATGGGTCAACAATGCAATTCTACACACTTGACCTTGGCTTTCAAAGTCCTCTCTCTTTCACCTCTTTTTACCCCCAAAGTGTTCTCAAGATGGCAAAGTCCCTTGATGTCACTGTGATTAGCCTCCTAAGGAACATGCATGGTTTTCTCTGCACTGTTCAATCTGATGGTCACTAGCCACATGTTTTTTTAAGCAATTAATTAAAACTCTTTAATGTTGAGTTGTATTTTAGATTCCACATGTAAGTGATATTACATGATAGTTGTCTTTTTCTGACATTCATCACTTAGTATGATAATCTCTAGTTGCATTCCTGTTCCTGCAAATGGCATTATTTTGCTCTATGGCTGAGTAGTATTACACTGTGTGTGTGTGTCTGTCTGTATCACATCTTTATCTATTCATCTGTCAATGGACATTTACGTCTTGGCTATTGTGAATAGTGCTGCTATAAACTTAAGGGTGTGTGTATCTTTTTGAATTATAGTTTTGTCCAGATATATGCCCAGGAGTCAAATTGCTGGATAATGTGGGGAAGAAATGGATTCAATGGACATTAGTTTGAGCAAACTCTAGGAGACAGTGAAGGACAAGGAAGCCTGGCATGCTGCAGTTCATGGGGTCACAAAGAGTCAGACACAACTTAGCGACCGAACAACAGGGAAGGAATATTTGGGAGCTTGGGGTTGGTACCTGCAAACTATTACATATAGAATGGATAACAAGGTACTACTATATATCATAGGGAATGGTATTTTATATCCTGAGATAAATCATAATGGGAAAAAATGTAAAAAAGAATGTGTATATATATGTATATATGATTCTCTTTGCTATACCATAGAAATTAACACAACATTACAACATTGCAAATTGACTGTACTTCAATTTTAAAAAAGATAAATAAAAAAACATGTATAATATCATATATGAAATGAATTGCCAGTCCAGGTTTGATGCATGATACAGGATGCTCAGGGCTGGTGCACTGGGATAACCCAGAAGGATGCTATGGGGAGGGAGGTGGGAGGGGGGTTCAGGATGGAGAACATGTGTATACCCGTGGTGGATTCATGTTGATGTACAGCAAAACCAATACAATACTGTAAAGTAATTAGCCTCCAATTAAAATAAATAAATGTATATTAAAAAAAAATTCAGCACCTGGATAAAAAAAACAATTCTGTAACATTGAAAGTTTAGGTTCTCAGCCACATGACCCACATTTCAAGCACTCAACAGCCACGTGGGGCCAGGTGCTGCCATATCAGGCTATGTAGATTTTGAATTTCTCCATCACCTCTAGACAGCACGATTCTATCATGGTACCACCACTGAGTCATCATAGCCGCTCTAAGATTTCCATACAATCTAGAGAAAGGGAACAGGCCAGTCTGGTTTGAGGAACCTTAGAAATTGTATAGACATGGTGATGTTCTTTGTCATCAATACAGGATGATTTTCTTGCAGTTCAGCACCACTGCGCCTCCCCCACTGCTGGCACAACTGGCTCCTTGACCGGAGACGGGGAGGGTGATGACGTCTACTGGTCAGTGGTTGTGCCCAGGGACGGTCATTCACAGAAGTCTCTGTGACTCCTTTTATCTTCTCACCCACGGCACTAACCCACTCATGAGTGACCAAGAGTTTCCATACCGACGCAAGCTTCCCAGGCACCCTGATCTTAGGAAAGGTCACTTGAAAGGTTCAAGAAATGGCAACTATAATAATGATAGGAATTTTATATATCACAATGCGTAAGATAAAATCTTCTCAGATAAAAGGGAAAACTGGTCATCACAAGTTCTTTAGCAGAGAGGAAAAAATGTATTGAAATTCTCAGAGGGAAGAACAAGTAAATTTGGAGAATCAAAGTGAAAAAAAAAAAATATTGCTCAGGGTGGTTGGATGTTTCTACTGTGGGAAACAACTATTACCCTCAGTTTACTGTTCCTTTAAAAATTTCCATCACTGTGAACCATAATTTTCAATTTACATGTATGAATGCTTGTGGGTATATATTGGGTTGGCCAGAAAGTTTGTTTGGGCTTTTCCATTACATCTCATAGAAAAACCTGAACAATATTTTGGCCAACCTAATATATTTTAGTAAATGCTCACATATATCTATAAACATACATACACAGTCCTAGAAAAGGTGTGGAATTTTTCTCTCATCTACATGCTATGGTTTCTTAAACAGCAAAAGAGCAAAACAAGGCTACCTTTCTCAGAGAATTATTAGGAGAACTAAAAAAAATGTAGATATATCCTTTAAAAATTAATAGGCTATTATCAAGGGATCAATATTAGAAAATGTTTGCGTCTAGTTGTAATCTCTCAAGACCGCTTTCTGAGATGAGCTCTTGCTAATGCCATTTAAGAAAAACAGAAACTGCATCACAGAGAAACCAGGAGGCATCTTATCCAGATTTAAGGACGAGTCAGTGGCAAACCCCGAACTTAAAGCCTCTGAGTTTCCATCCCATTACTCACCTTGCTACACTCCAATAACCTCAAGTTTCCTCCGATGCCATGTGAGCACATGTGGAGAAAACAAACCCCTTCACGATAGTGAAGGAAAATTACAAGCGCTATTTGGAAATACAGCAATTTTTCAAGAGACAAATGTTATGTACCTGGAAATATGAAAGCCAAGCCACAAGGGAGGGGTTAGGGAACACATATTTCAGTAATAAGCAAGAACAGCAAATGTGGTTTAAGAAAGAGATGGGGACTGAATGTGTGGAAGAGAATATCACTGAAATGATTGGGGTTAGCTATATTCTACAAAATGCGTGGGGGGGGGTGGGAATCTCTTCAAGAGACGCAGGGTTGACCAACCCCATCACAAACTTATAGCTGGCTACGGTATTTACAACAAGACTTAAAAACTGTACTTTATTGCTTTTAGTAAAATAAGAAAATTGATTCCACATTCCGTCATTTGGGGCTGTGGCATGAGCAACATAGTCACAATGCCGAATGTTCCCACTGATGAGGCCAAGGTGAGACATAGACTTGAAGCCGACTCTGAAACACCAAAACCTTTAGTAGCATCACATTGTCAAGAATATTATTTCTGGACTTCCCTGGTGGTCCAATGCTAAAGAATCCCCCTGCCAATGCAGGGGATACAGGTTAAATCTCAGGTCCAAGAAGATTCCACATGCAGTGGAGCAATAACTATTCAAGGGCACTCACCCTACAGCCTATGCTCTACAACAAGAGAAGCCCGCTCACTGCAACTAGGGGAAGGCTGCGTGCATCAACTAAGACCCAGTGCAGCCAAAAGTAAAGAGAAAAATATATATATATATATATATATAAATATATTAAAAATATAAAACAAAATGCACAAAACAAGACATACAAAAAAAAAAAAAAAAAGAGTATTATTTCTCGGGTTGTTTCCATCACTTACATGTGGTGACCAGAGGTGGTAAACATGTTGATGTGCATACAAGAGTGAGGTCTCCTGCATCTGGGGAGGCTGAATCTGGATGCTTAGATGAAGAGTCTCTTTACACAGGCTGGGATAAACTGGGTAACTTCCTATTGTAGTTGTTCAGGAATCACTGGAGTTCCCTAAGATACTATTCTTTCCCACTACACAGCCTGTCCTTCAATACTGACTTCATTCAGCTTCGTCCCAGCACAGAATGCTCTGTCAGCTTCTTAAGTGGTCTAAAGTATAGAGACATTTTTATCTTGAGGTCAAGGTGAAATTCAGGTGTTATGAACTGCAAATATTGAAATGAGCCTGACTTGCATGTGTTGAGTCACTAGAGTCGTGTCCTACTCTTTGTGGCCCCATGGACTGCAGACCTCCAGGCTCCTCTGTACTCGGAATTCTCCAGGCAAGAACACTGGAGTGGGTTGCCATTCCCTTCTCCAGGGGATCTTCCTGACCCAGGGATCGAACCTGGGTCTCCTGCATTGCAGGCAGATTCTTTACCTTCTGAGCCACAGGGAAGTCCTCCTGACTTGTATACTTTCTCCTTTTTTCCCTTTTGAGCCAGAATGTCATGTTACACGGCATGTTGCTGCAATGCAAATTAGCTAATAGGATTAGCAAACAGGGGCATGACATCCATAGAACAGCAGATTCCCTTCAGCTCAAGTACAGTTTTTGCAGAACATCAAGGTTTTAGAGTGATCAAGGGCAAATTTTCTCTTCAGTAAAGGGCAACATGATGTCCATTCAACAAAGCTAAAATTCCTGCAGAAATACCTTCGCTTAGAGTCAAAAGCAACGTGAAGTGCGGTGGCTCTTTGGAGCTATTCCTCTTTCTATTCTGTTACGCTGCCTGGGAAACTGCGAGCCTAGATGAAGAAGGCGTAAAGGTTCTGCTCCCTTCCTGAGTTCAGACAAGCACCGAGATCGTATGTTTCAGTTGGCATAAAGCGGTCTCCAGCTGAAAGGAATGACTCCTGGGCCCCCTCTACTGAGGAGGAGGATGAGAGAGTCCTCTGCTGCTGCTGCTGCTGCTGCTGCTGCTGCTAAGTCGCTTCAGTCGTGTCCGACTCTGTGCGACCCTATAGACAGCAGCCCACCAGGCTCTCCCATCCCTGGGATTCTCCAGGCAAGAACACTGGAGTGGGTTGCCATTTCCTTCTCCAATGCATGAAAGTGAAAATGAAGTCGCTCAGTCATGTCCAACTCCCAGCGACCCCATGGACTGCAGCCCACCAGGCTCCTCCATCCCAGCACAGGGCAAAGGACAGATTCTCAAGTTAAGGAGATGTGGGTCTGACCCCTGCTTCAGAAAGATCCGCTGGAGAAGGAAATGGCAACCCACTCCAGTATTCTTGCTTGGAGAACCCCGTGGACAGAGAAGCCTGGTGGGCTATAGTCTATAGGGTAACAAAGAATCAGATATGACTTAGCAACTGAACAACAACAACAAACTGTTGCTAATGGTTATACAAAGATGCATAGATTTGAATGGTCAGCGCTGTTTTTCTTATGAGATCTAGCACTTTTGGTGTGCAGTTTTGTGCAGTTAGGTGGGGGGTTTCCAAGGACAGGTGTGTGACGTTGGTCTAAGCTCCTACTCGACCTGGACCGTCTTCCTTCCTAACTCCCTTTTGCCCTCTGGAAGCAGCTGGGTCTGGACTGTCCCCACGGGCACAGGCAGAGGTCCTCCACCTTTAAACAGTTCAGAAACTAACCGAGTAGCTCGTCCACACACATTATTCTTTTTATTGACGTACAGCTGCTGTACAGCGTCATATAAATTACAGGTGTACCATAGAGTGATTCACAGTTTTAAATGTTTCACTCCATTTATAGATATTGTAAAATACTAGCTATTTTCCTCATGTAGTACAACATAACCTTTTAGCTTATTTTATATCTAAGAATTTGTACCTCTTAATTCCCTACTCAGTATTGCCTCTTCTTCCTTTTCTTTTTTAAAAAAATTTAAACTATTTACTTATTTTTGCCTTTGTCTATAGGCATAGTGGGATCTTAGTTCCCCAACCAGGGCTTGAACCTATAACTCCTTCATTGGAAGTGTGGAGCTTTAACCACTGGACCACCAGGGAAGTCCTGTGCTTAACCTTTTTCTCTCCTTAATGGTAATACCAGTTTGTTCTCTCCATCTGTTCTTCATTCTCTCCATCTGCTTCTGGTTTTTTATTACACTCACTAGCTGTATTTTTTAGATTCCACATACAAGTGACATCACATGGTATTTCTCTTTCTCTACTAATACTAATTGTAAGAGAAAAAGTCTCTCTTTATTGAGTACCTGTTCCCTGAGGTCCAGTCTGCTGAGAAGTCCCTATTTTCTTCCTCCAGAGTCACTCAACTGCTACATCCATGTAGCCCTCACAAATAACGATTAACACATATAAAAGCACTTTGGACAGTGTTTGCCATATAACACACGCCCAAGAGTTACTGACAATTATCATCACGTTTATTGTGTACTTTAGACCTCCTAACGCCTGGCTTCTCTAAATCGTCTTCAAGTCTTCAGCATTTAGCTCAACATATTTCCACCTGTCCGTCCAAAACCCAACTGGTGCTATCATTTTTCACCTCAAATGGTAACGTTTAAGTTCCCTTTCTTCAAAGGAAAGGAACATTATTACTGAAATTTTAGAAAATCTTCGACTCAATCAGTCTTGCCCCTACATTTAAGCTTTGGGAAGGAAACCTTTACTTCTGCATGTGGTCAGGAGGAATTATGATGTGGCTTCAAGTCTGTTGTTGAGTCGTTAAGCCGTGTCCAACTCTTTGCAACCCCATGGACTGTATCCCACTGGGTTCCTCTGTTGACAGGATTCTTCTGGCAGGAATACTGGAAAGGGTAGCCATTTCTTCCTCCAGGGGATCTTCCCGACCCAGGAATCGAACCCGGGTCTCCTGCATTAAAGGCAGATTCTTTACTGCTGAGCCCCCAGGGAAGCCCATCAAGTTTAGAAGATGACACTTCAGCTGACACCAGTACTTCCTGCACTAGTTATATGGTGAGTGTGCAGAAGAAAGTGTGAACATTTATGTTTAGCATCTTCTAGCAACTCTGGAATCCTGGGGTAAAGTCCCAGTTGTGCCTAAAGGGATGGCAGGTCAGAGGAAAAGGTGCCTTTTAATTGTCTGAATGTATCACCTGCCTATTATAGAAGTAAAGTCAACTCACAAACTGATGTTAAAGACTTCAAAGCATTCACATTCTAGACTATTTTTAACAATGCCCCTATATGGTTGAATATTTAATTTTCAATGACTACTTCCATGTTTTGATTGTGATAAAATGCATTTTCAACGAGTCATTGGGTCCCCTTTGTTGGTATGTCCTTACGACAATCTTTTACCCTACAAAAATACCCCAAGTGGGCAAATAAATAAAAGAAATCAGGATTCAAATTAACATCAAAATTCTGTTTGTGTTCAAATAAAAAAACACCCTTAAGTCACAAGTACAGAAATGGAGAGAGTATAACGTTGCAGGGCAAATGCAAAGATCTCTACGGAATGGAGTTAGCTTCAAAAGGGGCTGTCTCACCAGATAGCTCGGCAGGTCTTTAAGAATCATTATTTTGGTTTCTCTGAAAAGGAAAACTCTGTTTTGAGAACAGGTGATGTTCGTATTCTCAACTCTTTGGGTGAATTAAATTTAGCTTAATCATACCCATTGGCACATGCGTTTGATTAGTCTATCTTCCATCATTGTTGGTGACAGCGGCAATAACGACATATAATTAGTTACTCCCTTCTACCCCATCATTAAAATTTGCATTGGTGTTCCTGGCTCTAGATTTTTAAAGGCTGAGGAAACTTCAGGGATTCCTCTGCAAAATTCAAGAATCTTGGTGCACAGGACAAATGTAATAGGAAGAGAGAACCAAGCAGCATCTGATGAACTTGAGGGATGGAGTATTTCCTGCCATATCAGTAAACAGGGATGTCACAGTCACCAGTGATTGCAGCCTTCCAATGTGAGCCTGAGGGCATCCAGGAAAGAGAACAATACCTGCGATCTAGCAGTCATCAGGCTTCAGCCACTCCCTATGGTAAGCCCCAAAGGAGCTCAAGATGAGAAAACACAGGATACTGACTCAGAATGGCTGAGATCCCTATAAAAGGAATGATTTCAGCCAGCCCAGACTCTTGCATCTTCCCATACATAGAAAAGTGCTAAATTCCGTACCTTAGTGTATCTAGTTTTCCTTAATTCGTAATACTCTTTTGATGTTCAGACTACCTGCCCTTTGCTGCAAACCTTCTATATAACCTGGTTTCTCCCCTCACCTTCTCCTCAGAGAAGTTCTCTCCACATTGAGATGCTGTCTTTCATGCTTGAAGTCTTAAAAATTCTCACCAAATAAAATACAACTCTCAACTTCTGGGTTGTGACCATTTTTTTTAAGTTGTTATGACGCCCTTTTTCATGAGCGTTTTGTGTTGACTATATGTGTGTCTGAATGTGTGTGTGTGTGTGTGTGTGTGCGCACGCGAGCACACAGCATCACACATGCATGCTGCCCTACAGCATATGTCTGGTCATTATACTCACATTTCCTACTCTACCCGATTTCATCTTGCAACATGAATAAGTCATGGACATAACCCACATGGATTTCAGAGCCCACGACTGCTTTTAAGGCCTTATGGAAATAGCCCCCTGAGACAATCTAAAACTGAGCTCTGCCTGCTCAGTTAAGAAAGCCTTTTCTTGTCAATTTGTAATTTTAAATTTGATCTCATCCTTCAAACAACAAAATACTTCATCCCTCCCCTGTCTCCCTCAGCCGGTACTAAAATGGTCCTGAAGAATATGTCTTTTCTGATGGGAAACCTTGTGAAATAGGGAAAGTGAAGCCTGCAGAGAAATAAATGAACTCAGGAGCAAATCTCAAAGAGAACAAAACCTCTGCGGGGAGGTGCCACCAGCACTGGAGAAACACTTATTAGCACCCATTTCAGCCTGATGAAACTGCTCTCGCCACGGCCACTCTCCTGTCCTGCAGACCAGCTGTCAACCCTCCTTCCTGGGGCACAGGCTCTTTTGTGCTTCTCTCAAAAATGTCACCCAAGCACATGTATGAAATATGTGTTTTGCAACCACTAGAGAAGAAAACTTAACAAAAAAAATTCTCCCTCCATCCAAATGTCCTCTCTCCCTTTCTGTTTTTGTCCTCTCTCTTCTTGCCTTTGTGATGGATTCTCAATAATTACTGAGCAGGAAGAACATCTGTGACTTGCACTGACTTTTGCCACTCTCCTCAAGTGCTGGTGAAAATACAGTAAGATGGCAGAGGAGCACCACCACCCCAGAAGGAGGCTCAGGCACTCTCTCCAGCTGCACAATCTCTTCCCTCCTATAGAATCTAGAATGTGCTCTCAGCAGGAGGGAAACTGGGGGCTCACGTGACCTGGCCTCCTTGAAAGTCATGCTGGCCAGCAAAAGGCAGTCTGTGCTCCCCAAGGGAATTTGACATCAACATAAGTGTTATGAAATTAACAATAAGCACTGGTCAACTATCACACAATAGTCAGGACAGGGAGGCAACCTAAATGTCCATTTACAGATGAATGGATAGAGAAGTGGTGCACATTATCTATCCATCTATCTATTTATCTGCATAATGGCATACTGCGTGCCTACAAGCCCATTCACTAAGTTGTGTCTGATTCTTTGCAACACCACAGACTGCAGCCCACCAGGCTCCTCTGTCCATGGGATTTCCCAGGCAAGAATACTGGAGTGGGCTGCTATTTCCTCCTCCAGGAGATCTTTCTGACCCAGAGATTGATCCCTGAACCCACGCTCCAGAGACTCCTGCGCTGGCAGGCAGATTCTTTACCCCTGGCCACTTGGGAATCTCCACAATGGAATACTATTCAGCCATAAAAAATAATGAAGTAATATCATTTGCAGCACCAGGAATGGACCAAGAGATTATCATACTAAGGAAAGTAAATTAGACAAAGAAAGACAAAAATCATATGGATATCGCTTATATGTAGAATCTGAAAATATGATATAAATGAACTTATTTACAAAACAGATATAGATTCACAGACTAGAAAACAAAATTAAGGTTAATGAAGGGGAAAGAATGGAGGGATAAAGTAGGATTAACAGATACATACTCCTATATATTAATATAATATGATCAACCAAGATCTACTATATACATAGCACAGAGAATTATAGTCAATATCTTGTAATAGCCTATAACAGGAAAGAATCTGAAAAAGAATACATGTATATGTAGAACTCAATCACTTTGCTGTATACCTGAAACATTATGAATCAACTATACTTCAAAACAAATAAAAATGTAAAAAAAAAAGCACAGCTCACATGTAAAATGGGTACAAAACAGTTGCTTCAAGACATTTAAACTAAATTCCTCAAAGATAATGCAATTGTTAATTTAGTGATTCACAGCATAATTGAATAGGTATTTTTATCTTTATTACTCATAAGAATACTGAGTTGACCAAATATTAAGTCACTTTAACTAGGCACTTTTAGCCATGGCAAGAGGCATCTGAGCAAACATTATGTACTAAGTACTTTGAGAACTTCAAAAAACAAAACTTGGACCAACTATTCCAGTAAGAATCTTACAGCTAAGCTGTCTATCATATTTTAAATATTTTGTATCAAGCACACAAACAAAAAAATTCACAAATTAGCAGATCAGATCCATTAAGTTTACCAAAATATTTACATAACCACAGCAGGAAGTAGCTGTAAAATCTGTAGGTTTAGAACCTAGAACTATCAACCAGAAGCACACTTTTTAGAAAGAGCTTTTTCCTTTTCATTATGATATAGGTCTTGCATGAACAAGAGTATACTGGAAGCAATCTAGATGTTCATCCACGGAAGAACAGACAAAGAGGATGTGGTACATATATACAATGGAATATTACTCAGCCTTGAAAAAGAACAAACTTGAGTCACTTCTAGTGAGGCAGATGAACCTAGAGCCTGTTATTTAATATACAGAGTCATAAAGAGAAAAACAAATTTAGCATATTAAGGCATATATATGGAATCTACAAAAACGGCGCTGATGCAGCTATTTGCAGGGAAGGAATGGAGATGCAGATATAAAATGAGTTTTGAGACGCGGTCATCATATGTGAGACAAAGAAGAGTTTCTGGAAAAGGGAAGAAATTCTGTGGGTTCATTTAGAGAAGCAACATCTCTCCTCTCATAAAAAGTATGACAGTGAGAAGATACTTACCATGTGTCATCTAGACACACTGCTCTAATGACTTATCTGGAAAATACTAGGTGTGTGATTTATAATTTATAAGTAAAGAACAAACACCGAGTAAACACAACATTTTAACCATCTGATGACTCTAATGACTGTATCTCAGGAAGTGAGCCACAGGTACTATGATAGGAAAGTGACAGGTAGCTGGTTATGATGTTCTCAAGAGGCTGCTTAATTTCCCATAAGTCAGGCTTTTTATCAGTTGACAGTTTAGAAACAACTTCACTTTTGTTCTATGTCTCAGAATGACACAAGCCATCAGGATTTAAGTTACTGCTTATTTTTTCCCTAAATTACTGTTAATTTAGAGATGATTTTTTTTTCACATGCGTATCCAGTGATAAGACTACCAGCTAAATTATGTCTTGCTTTAAGAAGATGTTCCCAACAAAAAAATATTTTAAAAAGATATTACACAGTACACTTCTACATGAAATGTAAACAAAACTGAAATATTTTTAAAAGTGCATCATCTTTGACATTTTCATCTTACAGAGCTACCCTGCCATAAAAAATAGTCCTCCAAAGAACTCCAAGGGTTCTGTTAACATCCCCAACAGGGAGCTCCCCCTATTCCTAAAGGAGAAACAAATGATTTTGCATAAGGTATTTCATCAGCCTGACTGGGGTCAGAAGACACAGCCAAGGTAGGATTCCTCTGGGATCAGAGAGCAAAGAGGAGGAATGATTAAAACATAACCAGGGGTGGGGGCTTCCCTGGTGGCTCCGTGGTAAAGAATCTCTATGCCAACGCAAGAGACACGAGTTCAATCTCTGGTCCAGGAAGATCCCACACGCGTCAAAGCAACTAAGTCATGGACCACAACCACTGAGCCTGTGCTCCGCAAGAAGAGAAGCGACCACAATGAGAAGCCCACGCACTGCAACAAAGAGTAAACCCCACTCACCACAACTAGAGAAAGGCTGGAGCAGCAAGGAAGACCCAGTCCAGCCGAAAAGTAATAAATAAATTAAAACAAACAAACAAACAAAAAACTTAACAAGGTTAATCAGTAGAGGAAATTAACCTGGTCTCTGCATCACACTGGTGATACAATGTCAAATTTATAAGTGATCAAAACAGTCTAGAATTTTAAGGAATCTGTTGGATTAATTAATCAGAAAAAGCATAAAGATACTGATGTCTTTATTTTATATCAATAATTTCATATTGATTAGCAATCAGTATGAAAAGACAGTTGTATCAGCAGAAATACAATTAGAGAAGAGATGCCTGGGAAAACATTCATCCTCACTACGAAAATTAAAGCACATATTGGGGATACTTTAAAACATGAGCAAATTTCTTAAATACGTAAAAATTTCAAACCCACACATTTGTAAGGTTATGGCAAAGCTCCTGCCCACACTCAGGAAGGAAGCACGGCGAAGACGCCTGCATTTCTACCGTAAAGACCATACCCTGCTGAGCAGGTTGGGGAGAATCCTGAGTAGACCCATTTAGAGATAAGAGTGCCCACTTTGAAAGAGGTTCCGAGGGCTGTGTGGACCAGGATGGGCGAAGGATTCCTTCTGGTGCAGGACAGGACACAGGAGCACCTTGACCTTGGTGGGCAGGGCTGGGGCTCTGCGGCCAGATGGCCTGAATCTGGATCCTGATTCGGCCACTTGCTGGAAGTCATGAGCAAGTTAGCTCACTCCACTCTGCCTCCATTTCCTAACCTAGGAAATGGGGATAAAATTGTGCTCATCTCAAAGAGGTTGTTCAGTGAATTGATTCAATGAGGGAACTCACTTAGAAGGCTTCTCAGAGGAGTGCCTGATACAGAATAGGTACTTAACCAAAGATTGGCCTGGGCCCTGGTTTTTATCCAAACGTATTTGGTTTTAGCTTAGGGAGATGGAATAGCTGAATTCCTACTTCAAGGTAATTCCTGGCCCTCCTGTTGTCATGTGTCTCAATGACCATGTGATTATAAAGACTATACCCTCATGCTTTCAACTTAACAAGGTTAGAAACACTCACCAGGTATGGCATTCAGATTCTTTCCAATGTCCAACACTAATCTTCAAACATGTCTAATCGTTCTGAATGTAACTTGGAATGAAATCTCTGAGTTGAAATTTTACCAAATCCATGAAATTATACATTTTTATTGAAAATGTACATTTTTTATTGAAAAGGTAAAATTCTATAATAATTAACAGTGATTGCCAAAGCTGGGTGAGTTGTGTTTACAAATTTTCAGAAATATGAGTAAATATGTGTGCTCAGTCAATATCCGACTGCGATTTTCTTTCTCAGCATTTTCAACCTGTAGGAACTATAGTTTAATTAAAATACTTTAACTCATCACATCTTGATTTAGTTTATTAGGTAGGTGAGCTAGAAATAAATTCGATATATTATTCTATCACTGAGCTTGGTTGGGTAGAAAATTATTTTTATAGGAGTTCCACTACTTAGCTTTTAGTTGCTCTTCCTTTAGAATACAGTATAAATTTTTACACTTCTATTAAGACCTAAGGTTTTAAAATGCCTCTCTCATTTTTCATGAAGTTCTGAAGAGGTTTCTTTTTTTCCCCTGTCTCTGGCATATTTTATTTCTCCTTTTAAGTCAATTGAATATAGCTTAAATTCTAACCAATTTAAATTATTCATTGTTATTAAGCTCCTTTCAAAATGTACTCACTTGATGCTGAATTGATCTCCTTACAGGAGAAACAACTGTGTACTTGGGAAAAGCTCAGGGAAAAATCTATAAATTTGCAAAGAAATGGATAACCAAAATTTAAACATCCTTGCAGACTCTTTTACAGAGACCCAGATCTTTCTTTCTCTGTGCTTTAACTTTTTCCTTTAATTTTTTAAAATAATAGAATTAATATATTTCATTATAAAAAGTTGAAAATAAAGGATTTCAAAGGAAAATTAACTCCTTCTTACACAAACAGCCACAAACTTATCCCAATAAAATGTGTATTTCCTTCAAAATCTTTGTTTATACACATACAAACATATATTAACATACATGATGTATTTTTCAGCCTTTACCTATGTTTTTTAAAGATTAATAATGTGACATGTTCCTTGGAGTTTGCTTTGTTCTTAACCAATAATATAACATGGATACCTCTTGAGGCCAGTACAGACACATGGACCCAGCCTGCTGCTGCTACCATGTTGATTCCAATAGAATCCATGTGAACACACTATTTCCCCATGGAATAGAGCCCTACAAATCAGGCTGCCAAAACGTAGATGCATTTCTAAGTTTTCAGTGTTCTGATTTATGGAATAAAATACTAAACAACTGCTCCAGACATGAAAAGAGTAATTTTTTTATTTATTAAGGATAACGGCCAGCGGTTTGCACAGAACGGCCCAATTACTTCAGGGAAGAGTGGGTTGGCTAAAGAGACAGTGGGTCTCTGGAAGGAAGCTGCCTCTTGGCCGTCTCCGTTTCCAACACAGACACTCACCATGGCTTCCTCTGCATGTTATTATTGCTGTTGCTGCTGGTGGTATTCAGCTTCCCCAGGGGCTCAGTGGTAAAGAATCTGCCTGCAATGTAGGAGATGCAGGTTCGATCCCGGGGTCAGGAAGATCCCCTGGAGAAGGGAATGGCAACCCACTCCAGTATTCTTGCCTGGGAAATCCCATGGACAGAGGACCCTGGTGGGCTGTAGTCCATGGGACTGCAACAGAGTTGGACACGACTCAGTGACTAAACAACTACTGCCGTTGGTGTTACTATTTACTGAGTACTTGCAATGTGCCGCTTGCTCTGTTAAACACTTTATTTTTTAAGGCAGTTTCCTTTTTATTTATTTATTTTTGTCTGTGCTAGGTCTTTGTTGCTATGCCGGCTTTCTCTAGCTGCAACAAGCAGGAGCAACTCTTTAGTGGCAGTACACGGCCTTCTCATTGCAGCGGCTTCTCTTGTTGTGGAGTACAGGCTCTAGGGCATGCAGGTTTCAAGTCCAGAGCATGTGGGATCTTCCTGGACCAGGGACTGAACCTGCGTCGCCTACACTGGCAGCCAGATTCTTACCCATTGAGCCACCAAGGAAGTCCTGCTAAGAACTTTATATCCATTCTTTTATTTGATCTTCTCAGTAACCCATGGGTGGGGGAATATTATATTAATTCATATTCAGAAGGGTTAAAAATCTTCCCCAAGGTCTGACTCTAGGGCTAATGTTTTAACTCAACATATAATCAAGATTTCATAGCACGTCTCTGAGTAAAATAATGAAATATTTGTGGCATATGCTCTTTGGAAAAAATTAAAATTAGGGGAACTAAAATGTACTAGAAGCTATTAGGATCAACTTCAACTTTGAATTAAAACTCTTAAAAATAAGTCGATTCTAAAATCATATGAGGTATTCTCTTATTGAAAAGCAAAAATTAAAACCCACCATGTTTAAGAGGCCAGTATTGAGATAAAATTAGTTACTTTTTCTTAAGTAAACAAGAGGCAGTGACCAAACTAAAGAGATGAAAATGAAATCTATTTCTTTAAAAGCTACCAGGGTTCACTGGAAAATATGAATTTTAAATAAGACATTTAATATCATCTAAACAATTAGAGCAGCCCCTGCATCTCTTCAGAAGCCCAGAGGATATTGTTTATTCTGGTTGCTTCCTAATGCAATAAAATGATATAATAACACCCACGTGGTTTTACTTAAAAATGTGATTTGAGGTCAAATTACTCAAAGCAGATGTCCAATTTCCTTAGCTTACACAACCCTAGAGACACACATTATCTGCTAAAAGAGCTAAAAGAGTCTGGGGGTCAGACACAGGCATGATGCATCAGAGGTCCACAAGGATGCTTAGAAAACTCTGTCTTCTTCCCAAAAGGAGTCCCCCGTTCACGTGTTCTGTCCAGAGTCACCGTGAAGGGCTTCCCTGGAGGTCCAGTGCTTAAGACACCACACTCCCAAAGCAGGAAGCATGGGTCTGATATCTGATGGGGGGTAGGAAATCCTGCATGTCGCACAATCAAATTAGTTAATTAAACCTTTAAACAGTTCAACAACAACAACAAAAAAGAATCACCATAAGAATCATTCTTAACATTCATTATTGTACATCTGCTGGTTATAAGCAGGAAGGACATGTAAGAGTTAAAAGTATTGAGTATCTCAAGTATTTTTATTCAAGACTAATTTTCCCTTCATTTGGCCAATATTATCCTGTGAATCACTTAGACAAGGTATTGCTCTTAATCTAGATGGAGAAAGAGACCATGGATAGACTTACAAAGAAACATGAATATAAGTGAACGAACACATAATTTTTTGAGGCATACAGAGCACGTGTGAAGAAGAGGCCAATGAGAACAGAACAACCTAGGGCAACGACACCGGAGAAGTAGGGAAAGACAAAACGGACATTGTGAGTTACACTCATAGGAGTTTACATCTGAAAAGATGCTGAGAGGCTGACAAGCTGATGCTGTCCAGTATAATCCCGAACCCAAATGATGTAGAAGAACAGAGACTCTATCACACTACCAATTGAATTTTCCCTGACTAAAAGCAAAATAGTAAATGTTGTACTTCTATTTCCCAGCCTTGCACATTATCTGACATACTACGAGTAGGCACAAGATTGTGTTCAATCATGTCTAACTATTTGCGATCCCCATGGACTGTAGCCCACCAGGCTCCTCTGTCTGTGGGATTTTCCAGGCAAGAATACTGGAGTAGATTGCCCTTTCCTCCTCGAGGGGATCTTCCCGACCCAGGGATCGAACCCTCATCTCCTGAGTCTCTTGCATTGCAGGCGGATTCTTTGCCACTGAGTCACTGGGGAACCCCAGTGTATGTCAGAGATACACTCAAATCATTCGGTGGTAGAGATGCACTGAAGAAAAGATTGACTAATGTAACTCTGGGATAACTGTCAGGATAAATTAAGAATTCCACCTGGACCATCACTGGGACATCTTAAAGCAACACTAATGCAAAGAATGATCATCCTTATCTTGGAAGACGGAGGAATACTTGTAATTGGCTTTATTCACTGTGCAAATGTTAGCAGGATTAACCTGCAGGCAACAGACAAAGACAGAGATGTGGTTAGACGACAGGAAGAGGGGCACATCCATGCCCATTTCAGGAATCACAGGATGTCTTTCCAGGAGGGCAACTGAACTCTTCTGGAAGCAGTGGCGGTTCACATTAACAGGCTTTGTTCTTTCCAGCGTGGGGCTTGGCTTTCACAAAACTTCTTTCAAGAGATGCATAGCTGCCTTAAGTGGTCTTCCAGGGAGCTGAACTCCCACCTGGCTCACAGACGGGTCAGATACTTTAAAACTAACTATTACTGTGAGGGCTTTGAAAGCTCCTTAACCCCCGTGGGAGTTAACTGCCAGAGAGGCAGTTCTTTTGGAGAGCATTGTAGAGAGCATCTTTAAACCTTTTCATTACGCAGAATTACTTCCACACCCAGAGGAGAAAACCCAGCAAAAGGCAAAGAATACTTTTTAAATGTTCAGGCAAAAAAATCTTAAATGGGTTTTATTATATTTTCAAGTAAAAATTATTTCAGGGGTTGTAGTTGCCAAGGGAGAAGCGGAGCCGGAGAGGGATGGTTTGGGGGTTTGGGATTAGCAGATGCAAACTATTATATATAGGATGAATAAACAGCAAGGTTTCATTGTATAGAATGAAAAATCATATTCAATATCCTGTGATAAACCATAAGGGAAAAGAAAAAAATATAATGAAATGCAGAAAATCATTCAGTAGATTTAATATTTTAAAGTATCCATCAGACTTTACATTTTGTAGCTGAGCAGTGAAATGAAGAGATGGGGGGTGGGCATCATGTATTTTGAAGTGAGTCATATATCAGCAACATGAACATTTTAGTCCCAGAGAGTAAACACACCAAAACAAAACTCTGAACATCTCACATGGATGTCATCAAATGCCTGCATTTAACCAGATGACCCAGAGCCTGCACTTGCCATTACAGGAAAATTATATTATTTGGCTTCTTAACCTTCAAAAATTCACAAGAAAGGAAGACTGAACACAGACATGTAGGCAACAATGAGGAAAAAAGGGTATCACAAAGGGATATATGCAGGCATGCTCAGTTAAATCCGATTCTTTGTGACCGCATAGACTGTAGCCTTGCCAGGCTCCTCTGTCCATGGCATTTCCCAGGCAAGAATACTGGGGTGGTTGCCACTTCCTCCTTCAGGAGATCTTCCCGACCCATGGACCCCCTCAGACCTCCTGTATTGCAGGCAGATTCTTTATCGCTGAGAATACAGGGGGAAAGGGGGGAATACAGAGACTTCCCTGGTGGTCCAGTGGCTAAGACTCTGCTCTCCCAGTGCAGGTGGCCTGTGTTCAATCTCTGGTTGGTGAATTAGATCCCACACCTGTCAACTAAAAGAGCTCACATGTGGCAGTGAAAATCAAAGGNAGAAAGAGACCATGGATAGACTTACAAAGAAACATGAATATAAGTGAACGAACACATAATTTTTTGAGGCATACAGAGCACGTGTGAAGAAGAGGCCAATGAGAACAGAACAACCTAGGGCAACGACACCGGAGAAGTAGGGAAAGACAAAACGGACATTGTGAGTTACACTCATAGGAGTTTACATCTGAAAAGATGCTGAGAGGCTGACAAGCTGATGCTGTCCAGTATAATCCCGAACCCAAATGATGTAGAAGAACAGAGACTCTATCACACTACCAATTGAATTTTCCCTGACTAAAAGCAAAATAGTAAATGTTGTACTTCTATTTCCCAGCCTTGCACATTATCTGACATACTACGAGTAGGCACAAGATTGTGTTCAATCATGTCTAACTATTTGCGATCCCCATGGACTGTAGCCCACCAGGCTCCTCTGTCTGTGGGATTTTCCAGGCAAGAATACTGGAGTAGATTGCCCTTTCCTCCTCGAGGGGATCTTCCCGACCCAGGGATCGAACCCTCATCTCCTGAGTCTCTTGCATTGCAGGCGGATTCTTTGCCACTGAGTCACTGGGGAACCCCAGTGTATGTCAGAGATACACTCAAATCATTCGGTGGTAGAGATGCACTGAAGAAAAGATTGACTAATGTAACTCTGGGATAACTGTCAGGATAAATTAAGAATTCCACCTGGACCATCACTGGGACATCTTAAAGCAACACTAATGCAAAGAATGATCATCCTTATCTTGGAAGACGGAGGAATACTTGTAATTGGCTTTATTCACTGTGCAAATGTTAGCAGGATTAACCTGCAGGCAACAGACAAAGACAGAGATGTGGTTAGACGACAGGAAGAGGGGCACATCCATGCCCATTTCAGGAATCACAGGATGTCTTTCCAGGAGGGCAACTGAACTCTTCTGGAAGCAGTGGCGGTTCACATTAACAGGCTTTGTTCTTTCCAGCGTGGGGCTTGGCTTTCACAAAACTTCTTTCAAGAGATGCATAGCTGCCTTAAGTGGTCTTCCAGGGAGCTGAACTCCCACCTGGCTCACAGACGGGTCAGATACTTTAAAACTAACTATTACTGTGAGGGCTTTGAAAGCTCCTTAACCCCCGTGGGAGTTAACTGCCAGAGAGGCAGTTCTTTTGGAGAGCATTGTAGAGAGCATCTTTAAACCTTTTCATTACGCAGAATTACTTCCACACCCAGAGGAGAAAACCCAGCAAAAGGCAAAGAATACTTTTTAAATGTTCAGGCAAAAAAATCTTAAATGGGTTTTATTATATTTTCAAGTAAAAATTATTTCAGGGGTTGTAGTTGCCAAGGGAGAAGCGGAGCCGGAGAGGGATGGTTTGGGGGTTTGGGATTAGCAGATGCAAACTATTATATATAGGATGAATAAACAGCAAGGTTTCATTGTATAGAATGAAAAATCATATTCAATATCCTGTGATAAACCATAAGGGAAAAGAAAAAAATATAATGAAATGCAGAAAATCATTCAGTAGATTTAATATTTTAAAGTATCCATCAGACTTTACATTTTGTAGCTGAGCAGTGAAATGAAGAGATGGGGGGTGGGCATCATGTATTTTGAAGTGAGTCATATATCAGCAACATGAACATTTTAGTCCCAGAGAGTAAACACACCAAAACAAAACTCTGAACATCTCACATGGATGTCATCAAATGCCTGCATTTAACCAGATGACCCAGAGCCTGCACTTGCCATTACAGGAAAATTATATTATTTGGCTTCTTAACCTTCAAAAATTCACAAGAAAGGAAGACTGAACACAGACATGTAGGCAACAATGAGGAAAAAAGGGTATCACAAAGGGATATATGCAGGCATGCTCAGTTAAATCCGATTCTTTGTGACCGCATAGACTGTAGCCTTGCCAGGCTCCTCTGTCCATGGCATTTCCCAGGCAAGAATACTGGGGTGGTTGCCACTTCCTCCTTCAGGAGATCTTCCCGACCCATGGACCCCCTCAGACCTCCTGTATTGCAGGCAGATTCTTTATCGCTGAGAATACAGGGGGAAAGGGGGGAATACAGAGACTTCCCTGGTGGTCCAGTGGCTAAGACTCTGCTCTCCCAGTGCAGGTGGCCTGTGTTCAATCTCTGGTTGGTGAATTAGATCCCACACCTGTCAACTAAAAGAGCTCACATGTGGCAGTGAAAATCAAAGGTCCCGCGTACCGCAAGTAAGACCCAGCACAGCCAAATAAATAAAGAAGCAATTTTTTTTTTTTTTTTTTTAAGGAACACATTAAAGACAGCCAGGACAAGTCTCAGCTCTGTAGCCAATGGCAGTTATGAGCATGGTAACCACTTTGCTGCACCAGGTCTGTGGAAAACCTGTGTTCTTAATGATGACCTCAGCTTATCACCAACACACCAGCTTGTGTCAGCAAGGCAGAGGCGTGTGTGACAGAGTTGAGGATGATTTTCATGGAAAAGCGGTGAAAATGGTAAGTGATACTAACAGTGATCAATTGTGAACCATCTTGGAGACGGAGCTTCCAGAACAACTTCGTCAGTCAGTGAAGGATGAGGAGCACAGCATCCGTGGTGTGCCTTCAACCTTGACTTCACTTTTATTGCAGAGCCATGACCTTTCATGACCATGTGGCAAAGATTAACCTACCTGCGCCCCAACCTCTCACCCACAGGAAGAGATACGACCTAGCTTCTACTGGAATCTGTGATTTAAACAAAAAGCGATTCTAGATCTATAACCATGAAATGTCACCAGTGGTGGGAACCAAAGTGTCATCTGTACTTAAACCCCAGAAGGCATCCAGCAAATACTTGCACTGAAACATGTTCATATCAATCAGCCATCAGTTTAATAATGGCCACTTCAGGAAGAAAAGATAATTTCTTACCTAGGGAAGCTTAAAAACTTAGATCCTACTCATTCACTACCCACCTGAAACCACTAAGCCCCAGATCAATTAAGTCAAACTCATGGTTTATATTACATTTTTATACTTAAAAAAAAAAAGACAAGCCCTTAAGTACAGGGTGGTAAAATTCTGATGACTAATGTTATTGCTAAACTCTTCCCCATTCCAAGCTTAACAGAGGAAGTCTAACTACAGGAGGCTGTTCAGAGTTTTCACAGAAATCCTGCTGCAGGATAAACAACAAGGTTCTACTGTGCAGCACAGATAAGTATACTCGATATCCTATAATAAACTAGAATGGGAAAGCATACAAACAACAGTGTATGTGTATATATAGCTGTATAACTGAATCACTTTGCAATATAGCACTAATTAATACAACATTGTAAATCAACTATATTTCAATTAAAAAAAATTTTTAAGGAAATTTTGCTGGATAAAGTTTCTATCCTTAACCCCTGGTATTCTAACGCATTTAGCAAAGCCACAGGCTGCCTCCCTAATCCCCAAGGAACTTCCCAGGCAGGCTGTTCACTGAGGCCTGCCTGATGCTGGAGATAGCCTGAGTCTGTATGAAAGTAATAATTATTAATTAATCATTAATATATTCATAAACAAAGGATCCTCTCCCCTTAGATTCAAAGGAGGGTGAAACTACTTAAGACTTTCTCACATTTACTAGTAACTGCAACACACAGTCTGTTCAGTGTGAAGTGTGTATGTTCAGTCCCTCAATTGTGTCTGACTCTTTGCAACCCATAGACTGTAGCCTGCCAGACTCCTCTGTCCATGGATTTTCCGGGCAAGAATACTGGAGTGGGTTGCTGGTTCCTTCTCTAGGGGATCTTCCCAATCCAGCGATTGCAGCCTAGTCACCTGCATTTGCAGGCAGATTCTATACCACTTGCGCCATCAGAGAAGCCTCCTGTTTAGGGTCATGGGTACCAAACTACTGGTCATAGCCGAAGAAGCCATCAGAAGCGTTAAGTTCTTCTCCCACCTCCCGGGTCCCCTTTTACTTATCTTCTCCTGCATCACCAGGTCTTTGCATTCATTTACTTAAAGCTGTCTTCAACTAAATTAGAAAAATCCCTGGAAGGCGTTCTGGGCAAAATTCAGGAGGTTCATGAAATCGGATGAGAATAAAACTGATTTTGAAATTTCAATACCTTCTAATTGACTGTAGTATTCCTTCAAATGCAATACAGGCAATAGACCACCAGCATGTTAGCAGTATTTCTTAGCCATCAGACAGAAAATCACATGATTTTCATATCAAGGTAGCATGTTAGATTAACCACTTTATTCATGCAATCGTTTATAGACGTTGTTATAACTACGTCATAATGTTTTTAAGATATGGATTCCTCCATTTCAATTTAATTGGTTCACTGTAGTCTGATGAATTTTATTTTATCTGTTTAGATATGTCATTCTGAGAAGGGGTCTGTAGGGTTCACCAGGCTGCCAAGGGCGTCCATGACACGAAAACAATTAAGAATCCATGTTCTGAACACTTAAGCCTTTCTATGATTCGCCTTCCCTTAAGAACCACTGGCATTTTAAAAGTGTTTAGAGAGAGAGAGAAAAAAAAAATAATTTCAGGCACCTAGTAAAGATATAAACCTGGAGGAGAGATTTTCTAGTACTCAATCGAACATTTACTATAAATTCGTCTACATTTTTTTTTCCTGGTGAATGCTCTGCCTATCTATATCAGGATTTTGGCTTTGAGAATATATGAGGATTCTCTCTCTTTCTGTTACACACACACACACACACACACACACACACACGCTCTCCATCTGACCGCCTTCTCCAGGAGAAGAGTGTGCAGTGTTGCAAGTCAAAGGTAAAGACCTTTTTGTGTGGATTCTGCCCACCAGAGGATTGAGGTCTGCGTGCCCAGCTGTGTACTGGCCGCATCAAAACACACCTCAACACAGGGGCTGATTTAACAGAAGCCTTCAAAGTGTGATGGCTTTTAGGCTTCTTTAGGGTATATTTTGTAGAGTTTTTAGGCTCATTTCCATTCTTCCAAAATAAGCTGTCACAAATGCTCATTAGGTACAAGCATAAATATTTTAAAATATTATGCTGTCACTTGCGAGGCTCTGCTGCTATAAGCCAGATTGTACTCAAATATTAAAGATGTGAAAATCTCAGTGAGGAACTGTAGCCTCACTTAGTTTTCATATCTCTGTAAATAACTGACTGTGTTTCATTGTAATCCTTATTCTGTTTTTAAGCAGAAACTTAAAAGCACAAAGCATAGTCTTAAAGGATTTACAGAACGGCATATTGCCAGTTAAAAAAAATTTTTTTTTTTTTTTAAAGCCAAGTCTGAAGGCAGGAACTGTTGCTACCTCACCTCTAAGGATACATGTATGGTTAACTATGAAAAATCACCTCCTTAGAAAAACAAATCTGTCAAACAAAGACCACACATGTGGTCTGCTGCATGAAGCAGTAAGAAATGAAACTTCTCTTCTATACTCTTTACATTATAAAGTTTATAGGAAACTTCTAGGTCATTAAAAATCCCTCCCCACAAGAACATATCAGTGTAAAAATAAACAAAACTAACATTTCAAAAAGTTTAAAAATTAAAAAGTCTCCCACTCTCTCAAACCTCTCTCAATTCCAAGACACAGAGGTGACCAAACCTTAACATCTCATGTGTATACTCCCAGGTATTAGGTCCATCTTAAAATAGTATTTTAAGGTTAGGAAGCAAGTGAAAGGATATTTCCATTCTGGTACCTGTACTGTCAAGTAACTGCCAGTATCTTATACTGCTAAGTCACTTCAGTCGTGTCCAACTCTCTGCGACCCCATAGACGGCAGCCCACCAGGCTCCCCTGTCCCGGGGATTCTCCAGGCAAGAACACTGGAGTGGGTTGCCACTTCCTTTTCCAGTGCATGAAAGTGAAAAGTCAAAGTGAAGTCGCTCAGTCGTGTCCGACTCTTTGCAACCCCATGAATTGCAGCCTACCAGGCTCCTCCGTCCATGGGATTTTCCAGGCAAGAGTACTGGAGTGGGTTGCCGTTGCCTTCTCCATATCTTATACTACAAACTTTCAATTCTTAATGGAGTTTTAGGTAAAATAAAATTAGGCTCCATTTTTCACACTAAATTTTTTTTGACAAGACCTGTCAAAATTTTACATAGAAAATTCACTTAATCCTTGCAAAAGTTAAGGATAATGTTTGCAGAAGTTTAAACAGGTACTGCATTAGACCGTCATTATTTCTACTTTAGCCAAAAGAGGAAAAGAGAAGTGTAACACCAGCATTGGAAGTTAACAGAATTCTTTCCCTACTACACTTTTATTTTTCCTATATTTCAGCAATAAAAACCAGAGATCACATGATAAAAGAAATACAATGAAGGAAAAAAGTAGAAACCATTTCTTTAAAAGCAACTACATCCATCATTTCCCTTAGACACATGTGTTGCTGGAAAAGATGTCTGAGAGTCCCCTGGACAGTAGGGAGATCAAACCAGTCAATCCTACCTGGTTTGAAATCAACCCTGAATATTCAGGCAAGACTGATGCTGAAGCTCCAATTTGTTGGCCACCTGATGCGAAGAGCCGACTCACTGGAAAAGATCTTGATGCTGAGAAAGACTGAGGGCAGGAAGAAAAGGGGCCACAGAGGATGAGATGGTTGGATGGCATCAATGACTCAATGGACTTGAGTTTGAGCAAACTCCAGGAGATGGTGAAGGACAGGGAAGCCTGGTGCCTGCAGTCCATGGGGTCATGAAGAGATGGACACAACTTAGTGACTGAACAACCACAACATATAAAGGTTAATGTTTCTGTTTAAATCTTCTGTTCTGCAGAACTTCAGGAGGAAATCCTGAAATGCATTCTAGCAAACGGCCAATTCAGCAGTCTAGGTCCAACAGATAGAGAAAGATAATCTTACAACTCATTTTTCTCCCAACACCTGCACTCATTAGCTAGGCTTCTTTGAATGAAAAGACAACCAGACTGAAAACGTAATCCCACTGGCTAACAATTTACAAAATCAGTTTTCATTGAAGTTCAAAGCTATCAACCTGATTAGAAAAAACTGCTCTCTGATTGAAGCTGTTTATCTTGGTGGACAACAGCAGTTCTATGAGATCAGCTCGGTAAAGGTTATTTTAAGCTCTTTCATGAACACTTTTTTTCCCCAAGCTCTATATATCCCTTCCAAAGGCATACACGTGTTTTTATCACTTCTACTCAATGGAGATGGCTTCCTTAGACAAAAAATAACTGAAGTATAGGAAAAAGAAGGAAGAAAAAATTCAGATACTCAGTGTGGTTTTCTTGCTGCTCACATTTCTGATATACTGGATGAGATGCCAAAAAATGAGCAAAGTTGGGATTTCTACTCTTCTTGCATCCTTTCCCTTTCCCTGGCTACTTATGGAGTCAATGTATTTCTGACAAGACTTCCACTAATGGCCCAGAAGCCAACAGCCTTACTACCAATACTGAACTCTACCTGAAGCTCCAGGTGTGGACTCCACATCCCCAACTTCAACCCTCGGGAAGGCAGATCAAGTCTGTTCTCTCCAGTTTCACCCTGAACCCTCCCCTCCATGTCCTCAATGACACAGCAGTTGTTGCTATTCAGTTGCTAAGCCATGTCCAACTCTGCGACCACATGGACTGCAGCACACCAAGCCTCCCTTCCTTTACTGTCTCCCTGGAATTTGCTCAGACTCATGTCCATTAAGTCGGTGATGACATCCCACCATCTCATCCTCTCTCGCCCCCTTCTGCTCCAGTCCTCAATCTTAAACTTCTGCAAAAAGACCTGGAGCATCAGGTCTTTCCCAATGGGTCAGCTCTTTGCAACAGATGGCCAAAGTACTGGAGCTTTAGCGTCAGCATCAGTCCTTCCAATGAATATTCAGGATCGATTTCCTTTAGGATTGCCTGGTGCGATGCCCTTGTAGTCCAAGGGACTCTCTAGAGTCTTCTCCAACATCACAGTTCAAAAACATCAATTCTTTGCCACTCGGCCTTCTTTACGGCCCAACTCGCACATCTGTACATGACTACTGGAAGGACACAACTGAGGGGGCAGAAAACATTCAACTCCTTTAAAGGAACTACGGAAAGGAATGACAGGCTGAATCTGAAAGCTATGTGTAGATGGAGTCATTACGAGTATGTTCCCACTGCCCTGACAGCTCTCTGCTCTGCCCTTGGCAAAGTCCATTGTTTATCGTCAAGCCGCCAGAATATTAGGTAATGTGCTGTCTTTCAGAAACTTTGAAGCTATGCTGTCAGGTAGATAACATAGAAAAGGGTTCTATTTTCCTGTTACCTTGGGTCTTTTATCAGTGTAAAGATTCCTATTTCTACAAATGCCTTAAATTCGTTTTTTTTCTGATTTCAGTCAAATATGCTAGTTTTTCTCTGGTGTAGGAGACGCAACTTTATATTTTCACCCTTTCTTTTTACATTTAAGATACGCTGCTCATAAGCAGCAAAACTGTCTTCCTTTTTTGTTTGTTTGTTTGTTTATCCAATCTGTCATCTCCGCCTTGGAAGGGGAGATCAACCTCATGTATATTTAGTATAGTTTTATCTATGCTGCTGCTGCTGCTGCTAAGTCGCTTCAGTCGTGTCCGACTCTGTGCGACCCCATAGACGGCAGCCCACCAGGCTCCCCTGTCCCTGGGATTCTCCAGGCAAGAACACTGATGTGGGTTGCCGTTTCCAGTTCATATTGGCTGTTAGAACTTAGACAGCATAAGAATTCATTTCATTATTGGTCAAATGGGGGATCATTTTACTACTTACATCATGGGGAGCTGTGAGGATGTAAACAGAACACATGGAAGTCTTTAGGAAAGTACATCCTACTATCTGTATGTAGTACACTCCCAATAAATGCTAGCCAACTCTTATGATTATTATTATCATAATTAGTATGAACATAAATAGCATCCTTTAGATCATGAATTCTTAAAGGAAGTCCCATGGTTTATACTGGAAGTTTCCTTAGAGTTTCTTACTTCTGGCGACACTGACTGTCATTCCCATATTTTGCACTCCATTTTTGCTGGGTAAAGTGAAAGAAAGTAAAGTCGCTCAGTCGTGTCCAACTCTCTGTGACTCCATGGACTGTAGCCTACCAGGTTCCTCCTTCTATGGGATTTTCCAGACAAGAGTACTGGGGTGGGTTGCCATTTCCTTCTCCAGGGGGTCTTCCAGACCCAGGGATTGAACCCGGGTCTCCCGTATTGCAGGCAGATGCGTTACCCTCTGAGCCAGCAGGAAAGCCCTTGCTGGGTAAAGGTGCATCTAACTACTGATTTCTGCTGTGTGGCTAGTCTTTGCTTTTAAATTTGCCCCACAGTTTTCACTGGCGCCTCATTATTTTATGGTGTTTCCAAACACATATCACAGCCACAAACACACATATCCATGGACAACCCAATTTCATCCGTTTCATTTAAACTGAGACACAGACGAAAAGCATAATGACCACCTTGTGTCTGGGGCCATCGTGTTCAGAAGAAAGCACTGGTCAACATTTACGCTCAGCTCCCACTCAAGCACTGGGGCTAGAGTCACATCTGCCAAATCTGAACATTTTCAACTATATATTCTTAGGCAGACAAATCTAGGATTCATTCTCTTTCCTTAATAAAGACTGCAACGGCAAGGGGTAAGCATGGGGTAAAGGAGGAAGGCATAGGGAAAAAGTCATTAAAAGACACACCAGAATTCTCTGAGCAAACAGCACTTTCTTGATATCTAGAAACAGTCTGGATCCCCACTGAAATTGATGAGACTTTTTGCCTGCAATTGTAGCTATAAGGATTCCACGCAAAGTGAAATGAGCAAAACATCACAGTTGGCCACTGGAGGAAAATCCATTTCACAGGTAAGAGGCAAAGTCAGAATCATTTCGGGTGCAACATATTCTACAAAAATATATTTATATTAATGAGACAGATGCCATCTCAGATAGAGCCAAGTCAGCCACATGCTCCCCTGGGGGACCAGAGAGGAAAAGAACCAAGAACTTTCCTATTCCTAAGCCAGATCAAGGCTGAAACACCCTTGATAGTTCATTTATAAGGAAATTTGCCACATTTACAGGGAAAGCTCTTTAATTTCCAGAAGTTAATGTGCTACTTCATTCAATAAATCAACCCAGTTTTAAAAGAAAAATGTAAATATTTCATTTTAGAAACAGTAAGTGCAGCCATGAGCTTCCCTGGTGGCTCAGACAGTAAAGAATCCGCCTGCAATGTGGAAGACCTGGGTTCGATCCCTGGGTGGGGAAGATCCCCTGGAGGAGGGAACGGCTACCCAGTCCTGTACTCTGGCCTGCAGAATTCCATGGACTGTATAGTTCATGGAGCCGCAAAGAGTCAGACAGGAATAAGCAACTTTCACTTTCACCTACTCTTCACTTTTTATACAGTAAGGATAAACCTGCTTGCATGCATGCATGCTCAGTCACTTCAGTTGTGTCTGACTCTTTGTGATCCTGTGGACTGCAACCCACCAGGCTCCTCTGTTCATGAAATTCTGCATGCAAGAATACTGGAGTGGGTTGCCATGCCCTCCTCCAGGAGATCTTCCCAACACAGGGATCAAACCAAGGTCTAGAACCCAGGTCTCCCACATTGCAGGCAGATTCTTTACCAGCTGAGTCACAAGGGAAGCCCTCTGTATAAAAAGGTGAAGGCGAAGTCGCTCAATCGTGTCAGACTCTTTGCGACCCCGTGGACTGTAACCTACTAGGCTTCTCTGTCCATGGGATTCTCCAGGCAAGAATACTGGAGTGGATTGCCATTTCCTTCTCCAGGGGATCTTCCTGACCCAGGGATCGAACCCAGGCCTCCCACATTGGAGGCAGATGCTTTAACCTCTGAGCCAAAAGGACCCCCAAAGCAAATTTTACTTTTAAGCAATTCCTTGTCATTCGAAACTTTTAGTGAAAACAAAGACAATGACAGTAAAGTGCATCTTTTTTTTTCATGTGAAATATGGTGGTTTGCATTTTATCTCATGAGTCAGGTTTATCAGCAGCATGACAATCTGAACCGTTAAACTAAATTCACCATTTTTCCTACTGTTTCTGCCAGGCCAACCTTATTCTGAGATATGTGACTTATTTAAGAAGGGAGGCAGATAAAAACCTGACTCTCTGGCTTCACTTTCCTCCAGCAGACATTATGCAAGTCTCTTGCAGCCAGGACACACGAAGAGACAGAGGGTCTGCTGAGGAGGGAAGGGAAGGACATGACCAACTCAGAATAAAGGTGGCAAATACAGTGTGAGTATGAAGCAAGGCCCCAGCTTTCCAGTCCACCGTAGGACAAGGACACATAAACCATGAGCAACCAGGTGGGGTAACAATGACCCTGGGCACAGGTTCCTGCTCAGATGTGGGGGAAGCCCACCAGCCTAGTGGAAGGATAAGGCATAGCCTCAGATGCTAGCTACCAGGTGATTCCCTGACCTTCTAGAGAAAAACAATTGCTATGCATTGTGGAAAACAGAAACAGTCAAAGGTGTTTCAAGTGCCTATAATTCTTGTGCAAAGGAAGCCACTGCTTTATTCCCTGCACCATGAAATAAAAATAATCCTTCCTTAGTAAGTTAGAAAGAGAAACACAAATACTATATGATATGAATATCATTTATATGTGGAATCCAAAATATGACACAAATGAACTGATCTAAGCAACAGAAATGACTTCCCAGGTGGCTCAGTGGTAAAGAATCTGCCTACAAATGCAGGAGATGCAGGAGGCTTGAGTTCGATCCCTGTATGGAAAAGATCCCTGGAGAAGGAAATGGCAGCCCACTCCAATACTCTTGCCTGGGGAAGTCCATGGACAGAGGTCCCTGGTGGGCTACAGTCCATGGGGTCCACTCAAAGAGCTGGACACGCAAGCACGTAACAGAAACAGACTCACAGACACAGAGAACAGACGTGTGGTTGTCTAGGGGGAGGAACGGTGGGGGGGTTGGCAGGAGTTTGGGATTAACAGATGCAAACTATTACATACAGGAGGGAAAACCAGTAAGGTCCTGTTGTACAGCACAGGGAACTATATTCAATATCCTGGGATAAACCATAATGGAAAAGCATGCAAAAAAGAATGTATATATGTGTATCACTGAGTCACTTCACTGTACAGTAGACATTAACACATTGTAGGTCAACTATGCTTCAGTAAAAACAAACAAAAATTCTTCCTTGATTTAGTAATGAAAACAAACATATCCACCCCGAAGACCATCTGCTCTATCCTATGAGATCTCTACCATGGCCACATGTGCATAATTCATCTCTCCTTCCCCCACCCCACTGTGTTTTAGGTACACGTGGTGGAGACCGATGTGCTCTCCAGATCCCTGCCCACCTCTAGGACTGAAGGATATGTTACGCCAGCTGCAGTGAATCCCGCTGGCCACCAGCTGTCAGCCTCCATCACTGCCTTGGTTGAAGAGTGATGTCACCCAAGACAACTTGGATCCACCAGATCCAGTGACTGGTCAACCCTTGGGTAGGAAGACTCACTGTCCTCACCCCAACTCGGGACAACTCTGAAAGGGCATTAGCACTTGAATGTTTCAGATGGGGCTGCCTGAGGCTTCAGAGCTTCAGATGGGGGTCAACAGAAGCCTTTGTTGATTCTGTATCACAGGACTGGGCAGAGAGGGAAGTAGGGCTGCTTCCTCCCCTCCCTTCTCATTCCCTTCCCCAGACTCTGATCCTAAGAGCATTCCCCGCAAAGACACCTGCACGCACAGCTGCATCCCTGGGGACCCAGCCTGCAACAACGTGCCCTGTCTCTGCACACCACGGACGGACGCTGCAGGGATTCTAGAAAGAAGGAAAGAAACTCTTGCTTCTAAATGTCTGCTACTGAAAGATAAAAGACAAGCGTAAAAAAGGTACCGCCAACCTCATAGTAGAAGGGAGTTTTGTCTATAATTGTAAAATGGACAAATCAATAGCTACACAAAAATATCACTAAACAGGCTGTTTCATTGATCCCATAGATATTTAGGCTTCCGTGTACTGAACAATTTTCACAAACAAAAAGTTTGGATCCCAGTTCAGCAATTTTACCATAGGCATCTTTTTTTGATGGTATTTACTTATTGGATGACAACTGCTTTACAATGTTGTGGTGGTCTCCACTGTATATCAATGTGAATCAGTCATAATTATAATAAAAGCTGGGAAGGATGTGGAGAAAAGGAAAGCTACCACATTGTTGGTTGGAATGGAAACTGATTCAGTCACTATGGAGAACAGTATGGAGATTCTTAACAAACTAGGAATAAAACTATCATATGACCCAACAATCCCACTACTGTGCACACACCCCGAGAAAACCACAATTCTAAAAGACACATGTACACTAGTGTACATGTGTCTTTNCGTGGACTGTAACCTACTAGGCTTCTCTGTCCATGGGATTCTCCAGGCAAGAATACTGGAGTGGATTGCCATTTCCTTCTCCAGGGGATCTTCCTGACCCAGGGATCGAACCCAGGCCTCCCACATTGGAGGCAGATGCTTTAACCTCTGAGCCAAAAGGACCCCCAAAGCAAATTTTACTTTTAAGCAATTCCTTGTCATTCGAAACTTTTAGTGAAAACAAAGACAATGACAGTAAAGTGCATCTTTTTTTTTCATGTGAAATATGGTGGTTTGCATTTTATCTCATGAGTCAGGTTTATCAGCAGCATGACAATCTGAACCGTTAAACTAAATTCACCATTTTTCCTACTGTTTCTGCCAGGCCAACCTTATTCTGAGATATGTGACTTATTTAAGAAGGGAGGCAGATAAAAACCTGACTCTCTGGCTTCACTTTCCTCCAGCAGACATTATGCAAGTCTCTTGCAGCCAGGACACACGAAGAGACAGAGGGTCTGCTGAGGAGGGAAGGGAAGGACATGACCAACTCAGAATAAAGGTGGCAAATACAGTGTGAGTATGAAGCAAGGCCCCAGCTTTCCAGTCCACCGTAGGACAAGGACACATAAACCATGAGCAACCAGGTGGGGTAACAATGACCCTGGGCACAGGTTCCTGCTCAGATGTGGGGGAAGCCCACCAGCCTAGTGGAAGGATAAGGCATAGCCTCAGATGCTAGCTACCAGGTGATTCCCTGACCTTCTAGAGAAAAACAATTGCTATGCATTGTGGAAAACAGAAACAGTCAAAGGTGTTTCAAGTGCCTATAATTCTTGTGCAAAGGAAGCCACTGCTTTATTCCCTGCACCATGAAATAAAAATAATCCTTCCTTAGTAAGTTAGAAAGAGAAACACAAATACTATATGATATGAATATCATTTATATGTGGAATCCAAAATATGACACAAATGAACTGATCTAAGCAACAGAAATGACTTCCCAGGTGGCTCAGTGGTAAAGAATCTGCCTACAAATGCAGGAGATGCAGGAGGCTTGAGTTCGATCCCTGTATGGAAAAGATCCCTGGAGAAGGAAATGGCAGCCCACTCCAATACTCTTGCCTGGGGAAGTCCATGGACAGAGGTCCCTGGTGGGCTACAGTCCATGGGGTCCACTCAAAGAGCTGGACACGCAAGCACGTAACAGAAACAGACTCACAGACACAGAGAACAGACGTGTGGTTGTCTAGGGGGAGGAACGGTGGGGGGGTTGGCAGGAGTTTGGGATTAACAGATGCAAACTATTACATACAGGAGGGAAAACCAGTAAGGTCCTGTTGTACAGCACAGGGAACTATATTCAATATCCTGGGATAAACCATAATGGAAAAGCATGCAAAAAAGAATGTATATATGTGTATCACTGAGTCACTTCACTGTACAGTAGACATTAACACATTGTAGGTCAACTATGCTTCAGTAAAAACAAACAAAAATTCTTCCTTGATTTAGTAATGAAAACAAACATATCCACCCCGAAGACCATCTGCTCTATCCTATGAGATCTCTACCATGGCCACATGTGCATAATTCATCTCTCCTTCCCCCACCCCACTGTGTTTTAGGTACACGTGGTGGAGACCGATGTGCTCTCCAGATCCCTGCCCACCTCTAGGACTGAAGGATATGTTACGCCAGCTGCAGTGAATCCCGCTGGCCACCAGCTGTCAGCCTCCATCACTGCCTTGGTTGAAGAGTGATGTCACCCAAGACAACTTGGATCCACCAGATCCAGTGACTGGTCAACCCTTGGGTAGGAAGACTCACTGTCCTCACCCCAACTCGGGACAACTCTGAAAGGGCATTAGCACTTGAATGTTTCAGATGGGGCTGCCTGAGGCTTCAGAGCTTCAGATGGGGGTCAACAGAAGCCTTTGTTGATTCTGTATCACAGGACTGGGCAGAGAGGGAAGTAGGGCTGCTTCCTCCCCTCCCTTCTCATTCCCTTCCCCAGACTCTGATCCTAAGAGCATTCCCCGCAAAGACACCTGCACGCACAGCTGCATCCCTGGGGACCCAGCCTGCAACAACGTGCCCTGTCTCTGCACACCACGGACGGACGCTGCAGGGATTCTAGAAAGAAGGAAAGAAACTCTTGCTTCTAAATGTCTGCTACTGAAAGATAAAAGACAAGCGTAAAAAAGGTACCGCCAACCTCATAGTAGAAGGGAGTTTTGTCTATAATTGTAAAATGGACAAATCAATAGCTACACAAAAATATCACTAAACAGGCTGTTTCATTGATCCCATAGATATTTAGGCTTCCGTGTACTGAACAATTTTCACAAACAAAAAGTTTGGATCCCAGTTCAGCAATTTTACCATAGGCATCTTTTTTTGATGGTATTTACTTATTGGATGACAACTGCTTTACAATGTTGTGGTGGTCTCCACTGTATATCAATGTGAATCAGTCATAATTATAATAAAAGCTGGGAAGGATGTGGAGAAAAGGAAAGCTACCACATTGTTGGTTGGAATGGAAACTGATTCAGTCACTATGGAGAACAGTATGGAGATTCTTAACAAACTAGGAATAAAACTATCATATGACCCAACAATCCCACTACTGTGCACACACCCCGAGAAAACCACAATTCTAAAAGACACATGTACACTAGTGTTCATCACATCTTTGCTACAAGCATTTTCACTACGAAGATTTTCACTGCATGACAAACTGGCTATACAGCAGTTTTGCTAGGAAAGATAAAATAACGTTTTTGGTTTGACAGTTTGGTTTCAACTGGTTGAAACATATTAACATTTCTTCGAGTCAGTGACATTATTGATGGTTTTACTGAGCTGACAGACGGGTAACATTTGACCCAAGAACTGGCTTTAGAGAAGAAAGAGTCTCAAAGCCTCAAGGGTACAAAGTTAAACCCACATTTCCCATAGAGAGCTGGAACATCTATCAGCAGTCTTGGGACAGTGTGCCAAAAACACACAACAGTGTAGATGCTTTCACGACCCAATACAAAGCTCATACAAACATGAGTCCTAGTGTATGACAACTCACCCCTCTTCTAATGAAGGAAGACATCTCAGTGAAAAGGAAAAAGTGTGATACCAAATGATGACTCAACTGATCGTAACAAATCCTTCGGGATGTGTAAAGTCATGAGAAAGTGAGAAACTTTTGCATAAGTGAGAATACAAGCGTCCATCACTCCATGAAAAAGTGACTGAACACCCAGCTGAGCTTCTGTGAAGGCTATGGGTCTGGGCACTTTTTTCACCTTTTCATGAAATTCTCAAGGTGTCACACATTCATCCATGACTCAGCCAGTGAAAGCTCACTCAAAGCAACAACTGGCTGAACACACAACTGGTCGCACTCCAACTGTTGTCTCAGGAAAAGTAATTTTAGAACCTCAAACTGTTTTAGTTTGTAGTATGCCTCTTCTAGCAGAGATAATAACAAATTCCACTAGAAAACAACTTTCACTGATGAAACTGAGGGCACCCTATAAAACCCTTTAATAAGATCTCAGAAAGATTTAAATTACTACCTTGGAGAACTGGGCCCATAGACGCAAGACATGGATGCAGAAGACACTATCTCTAAATACCTTAAGGGTGACATACCATGGCTGATGCCAGAGAGATTTATGGGTGTGGCTTTGTTCTATGGAGGGAATCTCAGTAATACTCAGATTTTTAAGCAAACTAGGGTGAAAATAACTGCCAGCTCCAACTAAACTGGACAGAAATAGTTCTAAGGGAAGAAGCCACTGGATGCCCAAACTACTATAAGCAGAAATCAGGCTGAGAAAACCACTCCTTTCTTATGGAAGAGGCAGCAGGCTCAGAACGAAGCCCAGGGTCACAGAGAATCGTGCCTGCCATGGGACTCCAGCAGGAGCAAGCAGTGGCTACCGCGGCCAGGTGGTGTTTCAGCGCTTCTAGGTGCCAGGGCTTCTGCCCTGCTTCCTGCTTCAGCACTTTCTGGACGGAGGTTCCGCAAGAGGCTCTCCTGTGCCTGCCCCGCCATTGCATGTTGGTGGAAGAGGGCAGATAACTTGTCCTTCAGTTCAAAGGTCTTCTGACTGAGAAGACCTGTACTTGAGCTTCTCGAAACCACACCAGAGGCGCCTCTTCTGCACCTGTATCTGATATAGATGGTGAGATCCTGGGCTTCTCAAGTGGCTCAGATGGTAAAGAATCCACCTGCCGATGCAGGTTCGATCCCTGTGTTGGGACGATCCCCTGGAGGAGGGTATGGCAACCCACTCCAGTATTCTTGCTTGGGAAATCCCATGGGCAGAACCACCTGGCGGGCTGACAGAACAGCCCGGCGGGCTTACAGACCATGGGGTTGCAAAGAGTCAAACACAACTAAGCAACTATCACTTTTTTTCCCCCACACCCTGGGCTTTGAGCTGATGCTTTTATTTTTTTAAATAATTTTATTTATTGTTCATTTTTGGCTGTGCTGGGTGTTCTATGCTGTGTGTAGGCTTTCTCTGGTTGCAGGGGGCAAGGGCTACTCTCTAGGTGTGGTACTCAGGCTTTTCACTGTGGTGGGTTCTCTTTGTTGCGGGGCACAGGGTCTAGGCACCTGGGCTCAGTAGTTGCGGCTCACAGGCCTAGTCGCTCCAGAGCATGTGGGATCTTGCTGTGGACCTGGACTCGAACCTGTGTCCCCTGCACTGGTAGGAGGATTCTTAAGCACTGGACCATCAAGGAAGTCCCACTGATGCTTTTATGAGCTGAAACTTACAGGTCTTTGGGAAAGATGTGAAAGTATTTTACATACAGGAGGGAGGTAATATGAAGGGCTGTGGTCCCAGGATGCTGGGCAGACTGTATTTTCTAAGGATGACCACGTCAACATATATCCTGTCCCACAAATTATTCTTTAAAAGGCGATGATGACATGCTTCCACTGTTAAGTGGACTTTACAATCCCTCAGCTTAACCCTGGGGGTCTTTGCAACTGCAGTGCAAATGCTGCTGTGTCCTGTCCAGGGCTGGGTCATAAAATGCAGAGCAGTGGCCACCCCTCCCCACAAGGATATTGGCCTTTGGAAGCTGGTTTCACATGTGATCTTCCCATGTGGCCTAGGGTTCCTTCCAAGACGTGGGTGCTCCAGACAGCAGCCCCAGCCAGGGCCCCCGCTGACCCAAGCACCAACTGCTAGATGCATAAGTGGACAAGCCTTCGTATGAGATCAGGCCCTGACTTTTGAGACCAGCCGAAGCCTCAGCACCACGGGGCGGAGACAAGCCTTTCCCCTTGCGCCCTGTCTGGATTCAGGACACAGAAACTGCAAGATTACAGCGACGGTGGCTTTGAGCCACGCAGGTTTCTGTGCCTCAAAATATTCATCTCGACTCTAAATTCCATACAGAAACGTACTCTCACTGTAATGTAAAAATGAAAGTCTGAGTATTTATCATGGCTGGCACAATTTATGTCCAGAGGGTCACCCTTTCCAGCAGGCTTGTGACACACCAGCCTATTTTGTCACTTCTGAATTGGCACAAAAGTAATGTTAATACTGATGATCTTCAGGAGGCTGGAGGGGATCTCCCCTGAGAGATCTGCCAGAAATTCTGGAAAACTCACAGGGATATTCCATCATATATGCCCTGACCAAAGTTTGTACAAGGGAGATTTAAGAACACCACATACTCTCCAGGAGAAGTGTCTGTGCCTATAATGTTGATTAAAAAAAAAAATCATCACAAAGACTTTAGTGGATGTTCAGAAATAGCTCAAAGTTCTCAGTAACAATGAAGAGTCTCAGCAAGAAAGAGACCAGTTGAAACAAAAATCACAAGAGGGATTTTGGTGGTTGTTTTATGTTTTTTTCTTAAGACACAACAGAGTTTAATGGTCAAGAGCTTGAGATCTGGAGTCCAGAAATCAAGGCTCAAATCTCCCATTTTCCATCCATGAACCACGTAACCTGACTTTAGATGAGTTCATTAACCTCTCCAGGCCTTGCTTATGTCTACATAATAGGCATTGCATGAGTTCTTCAGAGAAACAAAACCAATAGCATACATTGGTTATATAGTGGTATATATCAGAGAGAGAGAGATTTTTAAAGAATTCTCTCCTTAATTGTGGGGGATGGCAAGTGATAGTCCATAAAACAGCAAGCTTGAAACTCAGGCAGGAATTCTCTGGTGTCTTCTTGAAAATTTCTTCTTCAGGAAAACTTCCACTGATTGGATGAGACTCACCCACTTTGGGAAAGTTTTACTCACAGTCTACTGAATTCAATGTTCATTTTAACTCAAAGTCCCCTGATTTAAATGTTAATCACATCTAGGGACTTCCCTGGTGGTCCAGTGGTTAAGAATCCACCTACCAATGCAGGGTACACAGGTTCGATCCCTGGTCCAGGAAGATTCCACATGTTGCAGCGTAACTGAGCCTGGGAGTCACAACTACTAGTCCCCAGCAGCCCTGGTTTATATCTACAGCTCTTATACAATTACAAACAGTACCCAGGTATCCCTCAAATATTACATACAAATGAATCTTGCAAACCAGAGGGTCATTTAATCTCACGCTTCACCCACTTTTATGGGAAAGTGACTCTAAAGGAAAAAAGGAAGGGGCCCCCTGGGGGTTTGCGAGGAAGCAAGTCCAGGACACCACCTTCTTCACCTCTGGGCGCCTGCACCTGCTCCAGGAACCAGACCTCCAGTCCCATCCCTCATAGGAACTGGGTATCTGAATCGTCAGTCAACAGGGAAACTCAAATTATGTCTACTGTAGCTCTGTTTTGGGCATCATTCATTTTAAGGAAATAAAAGGTCCTCCCAATAAAACAAAATTCAAAATGTTGGTACTTTCGGTGTTAAACTCTTAGATTCTCCTTTCTCAGAATCTTGAAAGTTTAACTATTACTTGCCCAGTAGCCTCAGAAGCAGTTTATGTCAGAGAATTTTAAGCAACTCTGCCAGAAAATCTACAAACTGCTCTCTGAATAATCAGGTGCTAATCATGCCTCTCATTAAGCAACAGTTTGAGCCCGAATGCCCTAATCTGTCTGACCTAAAGTTAGAAATAAAATTATTCTGTTCTTGGAAAGAAGCAGAAAAATGGCTCCAAAATAACCTCCATATCTTTTCTTGAATTATATAATTTTACTGACATTATGATCACTTACAATTTACCATGAGCTTCAGCGTCGATAGAAACACTTTCTGTATAATCTGCTTTTCAACTCAAGGGGCTTAAAATAATGCCACGTGACTAAAAAGCAATGAACCTGATTTTTGCACAAAGCTTCTCTAAGTACTTTCACTGTTGGGCTTCACAAATTGCATCTTGTCCTTTCATCTCAGATCAACTTCAAATTTAAAAACAAAGAAGGGATACCTGTCTCATACAACAAATGTCCCAATAAAATTTACATGAAGTTTAACACAACAAACATATTGACCAAAGCATCTTGGATTTTCAAGGGCATGTCAACACCAAATAGTAGCAGCTTCTGGAGTTACAACAAAACAAACAAATTCTGCAGCCAACTGTCATACCATATGTTTCTAATGGCTTTTTTTCTGCATAAAGCCAATTCATCGTCTGAAGAAAACACAGCATTGCAAGGGGCACATCTTCACCCAAGGCACATTTCTGACCATTTGCCAATTTCTTACTACTGGCAAGCTCTGAAGGAGGAAGGAACAGGAAGCTGAACCCTGAAAATAATGGACAATTGCCAATGCTTTTCCACTGGAGACCTTGCCAGAACAATGACAAATCTGGATTATTTTCCCTGTGAACTTTTGGAAGTAGACAGACAGGCATATTATCACAGTCCCACCCCCTAAGATTTTCCCCCAAAAGCTTTAAGATATGACACCTTCAAAAGAAGAATTTGCCTGATGACTATATATGCATATATTTTCTCTCATAAATAGTTTAACTTATTCCTTAGCAAATCACATGTATACTTTGCTTCCTTGCAAATTCATTTCAAACACAGTTTTAAACTCAAGAAGCCATCCTCTGTCAGTCAGGGATCTTGCCAGGAATGTTCATTGAAATGTTCAGAAAATAAATATATTTTTGTGTTGCTATAAGACCGACAGGATAAGAAAGGCAGACTTGCTCCGCAAGGGTTTTATTTCAAAGTAAAATATAAACTACCTTTGGCAATATTTAAAACCACTACTCCACTTCCCAGTACAGAGAATCAATAGTTGACAGCTGCAACCTAGCCTTTGTTGAAATTAAAAGGAGTGTGTATTTTCCTCCAAACTACGTGCAGTAAGACTGAAGATTGTCCAAGCCCAGAACTTTTAAGGAACTTAAGTTCTCCCACACCTGATAGCACATTTCTGCCTAAGCCTTCTGGAACTTCAAAGAATACATTTTGAGCCAATCCCTCACGAAGTCCATAACCTCAGTTGAAATTTTTAAGTACAGTCGATCCTCTGTGCTGCATTGCAGATTCAAACCAACCCTGGCTGGAAAATATATTCTTTAAAAATTCTAGAAAGTTTATTCTGCAAAAAAAAAAAAAAAACTTAAATTCTGTATTTAAAAAAAAACTTAAATTCTATACTTTCAAAAAAATTCCAAGAGCCAAAACCTGAATCTGCCGTTTGGGGGCAACTATTACATAACATTTCCATTGTATTTACAACTATTTACATAGCACTGACTATGTAAGTTATTAATATAGCTGTTTACATAACTATCTTAAGTACAGATGACCCTTTCTATTCAAGGACTGCATATCCACAAAACACACTGGCTACATCCTATTACATTTCATTTATCAATAAAGTGTATTGAACTATGTTAATGAGATTTAACTCACAACCTTGGGAATAAAGGAGGCATTTCATTGAGGTCCAAGTTAACCAAAACATTCATTCTATAAAGTACAAGGTACTATTTGTTAAAGTGATTATTTCATTACTACGTGAATAAGAATGAAGATAAATCAATACTCAATTATTAAACTGTCCAACACCGAAAGGAGAGCAGAACTGAATAGATAAATAAGTAAATAAACAGGAAGAAACGAAGGCGAAAGAAGAAAAATACAAATTCCCAAGGGAGAGAGGACTTGATTAAACAGTTTTTTCCCAAGAATGAACCATCTAGTTTCCCCTAGAAATAGAAGAATTTTAGAAATATGATATATAAGTCTTAACTTTTCCTTTTTATGACCAAAGGAAAGGATTTCAGTGCATGAGACCCACAATTATACAAACTCTAGTTTCGTACCAATGATCTTCCGGATCTTTTATGATACTCTTGAGATTTACATGTCCAATTGACTTGAGACATCTTTAAGAGTGATCTCACAGCCAGAATTTTCAAATCTCAATAGAAACACAATCACATGTTTGGGCTACTTATACATACAATGTTGCAATTTACATTCCAACTGTCTATAACACCATGATATAAAAATGCCACTTTACATTAGCAATCTAATTTTGGCCACCTTTTCCAGAATACAAATACCTTGATTAGGTAAAGGAGAATACACTAGTATTTTCTGGGAAATAAAATAGGCAACGATTGTTATCTTGAATGTGAAGAGAGTGTCAACTCAAATTCTAAGGCAGCCAAATATATAATTATTATGTACTCAGGTTTTCAGATTTCCTGAAAATATTATGCACAAAAATATCTCCAACATTTATATACATTATTTTGTTTGTTCCTCTCAACACAGAAGTGTTCTGAATCAGACACATCGTCACAAAGATATCACTACTATTATCATCCACATTCAGGTTTCCATTATTTAAGATAACAATAGGACAGATAATCCAAATGGCAGGTAATAAGAAAATCATTTCAGTTTGATTTCAAAACATAATTTGGTTTTCACAGTCAATGCACGCCTCTGATACCATGGGACTCAGCAGTACTGAATGTGAATTGCTAGAACTTACTGAAGGCCAGACAAAAAGAGAAGAAAAGTGGTTCATTCTTGACATCCTTAAAGGATACCATCACTCATTTATGGAACGATTTTTCTTTTACTAACAGATTTCATACCTCTACTTCACTTATCTTTTCAAGAATACTAAATATACTGGGACAGGTATTATAGTGATCCTCATACCAACAGGGCTGGCTGCACATTTGAGTCCTGAGAAGGCTTCCAAAACACGAGTTCTCTTTACACTGGAATGCTCCCCTTCTGTGTAACACTTCTTGTTTCTCATTTCAGTCAAGAAAACAGAGCATCCTTCACCCCAGATGCACCGCATAGTTAATTCCATCACTCTCAGCTCAGTTCAGCAGAGCTCAGGAGTGAAGGGTCTTCCCAGGTGCACGGGTGGAGGGGTCCAGGCCAGAGCCTACGCAAATGAGGAATGCAGAAGACACAGCCCTCCCTCCTGCAAGGATTTCACAGTCTTGTGGATTTCAGGCTTCCACCTCGCCTCTAACACACTCTGCTTGGTGCCATGGATTCCAGATCAGTAGTTTCTAAACTGTGCCACTCACCAGAGCCGCGAGAAGCTTTAAAATTCCAGATCCCTGCACACATTCGATTTCAGTGAACATGCGGTAGGACCAGACATAAATGTGATGCACACACACACCTGTATTTACACACACACACACTTTTTGATTAAAGAAAAATAAACAAAACAACTTCCCAAATGGCTCCGCTCTTTGGCCTGGATATGTCAGCCACTGCCAGCCTGCTCTGGGCTGTGAACTCTCTGTGATTGTGGACGGTCTCTGGCTCCTCTAGCTGAAATCCCTGAAGCAACTGTACAATACAAGTGGAACGTGTCTACAGATTCTCAGGTAACTGACAACGTCCACAAATGGGAGAAAACTGTTTCTTGATAATATTAGGACATGTGTATCCTTGATGGATATGCAGATGCTGTCATGGGCACATGTGCTCACGTGGAAAGTTAAAACCACCCCAGTACAACCATGAGGATGGACCACAGGGATGGACCATGGACTCCCTGAAAACTCAGTGGGGGCTGACTCCCTTTGGCTTCCACTGTCAGAGTTCAGGTGACCCTGGGCACTCAGGGTCCCAGCCAAGATCCATGGTATCCTGGAGTGAGGCTCTATCAGGAAGGACATACAAAGAGTTATAACTTTTTGAGGGTAAAGATGTACACAGGATAGTGTATGCAAGTGTACTTAGTCACTCAGTTGTGTCCAACTCTTTGTGACCCATGGACTGTAGCTGCCAGGCTACACTATCCAAGGGATTCTCCAGGCAAGAATCCTGAAGTGTGTTGCCATTCCCTTCTCCAGGCAATCTTCCCAACCCAGGGATCGAACCTGAGTCTCCTGCATTGCAGGCGTATTCCTTCTGTCTGAGCCACCAGGGAAGCCCATACAGGATAGTACCTAACTGCAAATAATCTGCTCTCCAGAGAAGGAGAGAGGCTTGGAAACTAGAGCTCAGCCGTGGCAAGCACTACACAACGGGGAAAAAAACAGTAGTAGATGTTTCCTGTTGCTTCTGTCACTAGGTAAACTTTAATGAGATGGTGGATGGCATCACCAACTCAATGGACATGAGTTTGAGCAAACTCCAGGCGACAGAGAAGGACAGGGAAGCCTGGTGTGCTGCAGTTCATGGGGTCACAGAGTCAGACACAACTTAGCGACCGAACAACAAGGCCACAGCTATCATTAATGACATCAGTTCCACGACCAAGAGAAGACAAAGGAGGACAGCAGACTGGAGAGGAATGTGTGGCTTGAGGGAATTACGATTCAGGAGATGACCATGTGCCTTTCTTCCTACCTGTATTAATGCGGTGGTTACACCAAATGTAACCAAATTACACCCAATGTAACCCCATGTGCATCTTCCACACACGATGCGACCCTGTCAAAGAGAGGGAAGCATAGCTTTGCCTGGAGAAAGACTGAAAGAACACAAACCAAAAACTAGAGAGTTGCTTTCTGTGGATGCCATGGCTGCTGTTACTCTTGGTACACAGCTTTCTGTATTTTCTAGGATGAGCAAGTATTTCATTCATTACAGGAAAGAGAATAATAATGTGAGCTGTTATTTCATGGAAATTTCATTTGATACAACAATCCACCGTTCAACACCTTTAATTGCTTAGTCTCTGTTGACTTCTGCTCTTCCAGGAGACCCCTGAGCCCAGCAACAAACGGGAGAAAGCCATTTAGCTCTTTCCAGCTCAACTTTCTGAAGTCACAGCCCCTGAGGATGACATGCCTAGCAAGTAAGCCACTCCTCAGTGTGATCAGAAATTGCTTGGGTGGCACTGCTAGTTGGACATATACCTAAATACACCGGGTTGTATTTATAGGAAGTCCTAGAAAGACACATTACCAGGGGACAGGACCACTAGAAAGACTTAATATTTCACTAAAGCAGCTTCCATTATGCCTGAAACATAAATCCCACACATGGAAATAAGGACACTCTCAGATACATGTGGTTTTTGACAAAGCCAAGGGTTTGGTTTGCTGTGAAATAACTGAGAGCAGGCTCTCACAACGGGATCAGAGCATCACAGTGGTCCTTGTAAACCGACTAATGGGACCATGTTTTGCTATAAACACTGCTGTCTTCCCTGACTGCTGCCAGGTCACTGAGGACACTCTCCAATGAGCAGGAGGATTAAGGTGGTCTGAGAATCACCATCACATCAGATGCATGTAAACAGCAATACTACTTATACGTATTGAGCTAGTTTTGTCAGGATTAAATGAGCTAATATATGCAAAGCTTTTAGAACAATGGTTGGCTCATGGTAAGTACCAATAATATCCTATTAGATATTATTCCAGAAAAATGTATGCTTTAAAACATTGGGGATTTATTTCTGTCTGTTCTGCTGGCTGCTGTCCCCTTGTGTAGGTGCAGCCGAGAAACCTTTAGTGGATGAACAGATACTGGGAGAAGAAGGAAGATGCAAAATGCTTGGTCCGAGGGTTGTGGGGCCCTGGTGACCAGCAGGGGTGGGCATGTCTGGCTCTCAAGTGGGAAAAATGAAGAAATCTCTAGTCCAGAGCCCCATGGAGATCAGTGGCCACCAGCCACCCTGGATGCTTGTTAGGTTGGTCATTCTGATCCAATTTCCCACTTCCCAAATCTTCATTTTCTTCTCTGGCCCTGTCCATATCGCTCCTACATCCCACCCACACCCAGTGTTAAAGGGCCTTCGTTGCTCAGCTAGAGCAGAAGTTCATGGATTTTCTCTGTTCTGTGCTCTAAGAGTTTCAGCCATAATTTTCAAGGTGCCCCTAGGGCAAAGGAAATAGCTCAAAGCTCTGTTTATTAATATCTAAATAACATAATAGCCGTCATTTGCATGATGTCCAGCCCTTGTCACTGTGTTTCCCTTGAAAATGCAAATATTTGGCAATACCCCAGAAATGGGGGGAGAGACAAATTGGGAGACTAGGATTGACATATACAATATTCTATATAAAGGGCTTCCCCAGCAGTAAAGAATCTGCCTGCAGGGCATAGCCACAGGAGAGGTGGGTTAAATCCCTGGGTTGGGAAGAACCCACTCTAGTATTCTTGCCTAGCGAATCCAATGGACAGAGGAGCCTGGCGGGCTACATAGTCCATGGGGTCACAAAGAGTCAGACACAACTGATACGACTTAGCATGTACATTCTATATAAAATAGAAAACTAATAAGAACTTGTTGTATAGCACAGGGAACTCAACTCAATACTCTGTAAAGACCTATATGGGAAAATAACCTTAAAAAAATTTGGATATATATATATATACACACATATATTTACACAATATTGTAAATCAACTATACCTTAATAAAGATTAAAAAAAAAAAAAGAAAGAAAGAAATTTGCTACCATGCTCCAGGGTGCCTTGGCACACAGATTGGGGACCAGGGCCTTAGCACTTAACTGCTCTTCTCTTGAGCATAAACTGCACATAGAGCAGGAATGCCACATGATGCCAAACATCCTGGCTCTCTGCCACTTCCTCCTTTAATAGCCAGAGAAATACCTTGGCAGTGCAGCCCTGACGACTACCACACGTGAGATGACAGTAAGCCAGCCTTAGAGCAACCTGAGCGGGAGGAGATGTGTATCTCTGTGTCTTGAAAACAGACAGACAGACATGTTTGAGTGAGCAGCACAGACCCGTGAAGAAAGGCTGAAGCCTGGAAAGCACAGTGATGGGCCGTTCACCCAGGGGTGCCAGCAGGCAGCTGCACCACGTGATACAGCAGGGCCCCCCAGCCTCCAGGAGGGACTTGCTCCCGACAGCAGGTGTCTGCCCGGTGCCCAGTTGGCCTGGACGAGGCACCCAGGGCCACGAGGCTTTCTCCTTTCCACCACAGCCCCAGAGAGAGCCGTATCTGAGGTGGCCTCTTGTTTTACTATAAATGGCAAGGCAATGTTTTTAACCTTAGTAATTGGACCAGGAAGTACAAAGTACAATTGAATTTTATTTTATTTTTTAATTGAAGTATAGTTCATTTGCAATGTTGCGTTAGTTTTGAATGTACAGCAAAGTGATACATACAGGTGTGTGTGTGTGTGTGTGTGTGTTCAGTGATGTCCAATTCTTTTGCAACGCATGGATTATAGCCTATCAGGCTTCTTTGTTCATGGGATATTCCAGGTAAGAACACTGGATTGAGTTGCCATTTTCTTCTCCAGCAGATCTTCCCAACCCAGTGATCAAACCCACATCTCATGCACTGGCAGGCAGATTCTTTACCACTGTGCCACCTGGGTTTGTGTGTGTGTGTGTGTTTCATATTCTTGGCAACCACACACATGCATTCCTGCATCCACTCTGTCCATAGCAGTAAGACTGACATATTACCATGGAAAAAGGTCGTGGATTAAGCATTCACTCATAAGCATAGAGTGAATACTTCGCAGACATTTGATTTTGACCATAACCCTGTGAGTAGGGCTTATTACTTCCATTTAAGAGTGTAGAATCCTGGGCTAGAGAGGTAGAGAACTGCCCCCAAGACAGCATCACTACTAAGAACAAACAGGACTCAGATGTGCTTAAGACAATTCTCATTTATCCCTTCCCAGAATCTGCTATGTGCCAGGGTCTACGGTAGAGACAAGGATGAACAAAACCTGACTGCAAAGAGTGAAGAGAGGATATCTAAGGATGCAATTACTAACTGTCACAGGGGTCAGCATGTCAGTCTGTACCTGGGAGGATGAGCCACGAAGAAGTGGGGGATTCATTCTGCCCTAAGATGGAGTCACGGCTGTTCTCAAAAGACTGAATGCATGTGTTTATATACATTTCAAAATTCTCATGGAGAAGCATAATATCCAGATCTAGCCAAAGAAATTAATAATGCTTTCCTTACTCTCTGAGCCACTTTTCACCCCAAGTCTCTTAAAGAACAAGCTCAGCTAATTTAGAAGAAGCAGTGTGACTGTCTAGAATCAAATTCCCTAGAAATTAAGTTACATCCTTCTCTGACAACTTTCCTTAAAAGCTCCCTCTGAAGACGGTGCCGGCAGAGACAAAAGCAAACTAAATTCACCCTGGGGGAAGGAGCAAATAATCTGTAAAATCCCTATGCCGATCTGAGCCATGAGTGTGAAGTTAAGGACAGACCATTTTCCCCGTGGACCATCTGCGTGGCAGAACATCCATTTCTGGCATAAAAACTTTTTCATCCTTGTGTGCTGTGTGTTCAGTCACTTAGTCGTGTCTGACTCTGTGCAACCTCATGGATTGTAGCCCGCCAGGCTCCTCTGTCCATGGGATTTCCCAGGCAAGGATCCTGGAGAGGATTGTCATTTCCTACTCCAAGGGATCTTCCTGACCCAGGGATTGAACCCCAGTCTCTTGAGTCTCTTGCACTGGCAGGAGGATTCCTTACCACTAGCACCACCTGGGAAACCCTTATCATCCTTAAGTGCTTAGATGGGGAGGGTGGTAGCCTTGGTCCCTACCGGCCTCCCTGCAATTCATTCCAAGAGAAGACCATCGGTGAGACTAATGCTGCCCAGAGTTGCATGCGCGTGATGGCTGCCCTGAGCCCAAACTGCACAACTTCTGAGAAACACACAGTACAAAGAGAAGTCCAGTCTTACAGTGTGACCTCAATCATACTACTGCAGATGGTTCTACCCATCATACTGGCCAAAATGCTTCCCCAGACAGGCACGCATCACTTCACAGAGCAGATTTGACCAACGGGAGAGACATCATGTGTAAATGGAATCTTTTAAAATTCTTCACAAACCCAGGGATTCTTTTGTTATAATAACAGGCATATGTTATATTTTATCCATTGTGCAAGTTTAGGCCTATGTAGTCGTCAACTGTCAACTACCAGAGAAGAGCAGGGAAAAATGTGCTTGGCCGTTCAGTCGTGTCCGACTTGAACAAAATCTGTACATGTTAAAGAATTTTTTCATGACTCAAAATGAAAATAATGGTTCTCACATGATGATGGTATTCAGATTCCAGATGACACATTTATCATACTTATATTATTGTTGATATATTATCATGTATTTATTATACTTATATTATTGTTGATATACCATTTATAGAATAATTATTCATTTTATATCAAAATTTCAATATTTATAATTTATTGGAATTCTATCCTTTATACATATTGGAATTTATGATGAAAAACTTTGTATTCAACTTATAAGTGCATGAGGGGAGTACATTATTGCTTAAAAAATTTCAAGTTTGAAGACAACCAGACTGAAGGCTCACAGTGTCAACTCTCTAAGCCACCTCAACTCCGAGACTCTGGTTTCTAAGCACTAGAGCATCAGATAAATATCCCTTAACCAACAGAACACCACTTCCTCTCCTGTTAACAGGAGCATTTTCCAAAGGCAATACTAATCCAGTTACAGACTCTTTGGAAAAAGGGATCCATTCCTCAAAATCTGAAAAATACTGAGACTTTCCTGGCAGTCCAGTGGTTAGGACTCTGCACTTCCACCACAGAAGGAACTAAGGTTAGATCCTGAAAGCCCTCCCCCCAAAAATCTGAAAAACACCAACCGCAAAATCTGAAAAATACCACAAAGGGATTTCTGCTTCCCACAAAGATGGAGTAACACAGGCCAGATTTATCCCACAAGGAACAAAAAAAATTACAGACAAAACACAAGAAACAACAGCTTACAAGATGCTGGATTCCTGGGAATGAAGGACACTGGTCCTTGAAAGATGGGTAAGAAAGGAAGTGAGCCCTACAATTACCCTTTACTCCCTTGGGAGGGTCTCCAGGCTGCACACAGGCAGGGGCATTCTGGAGTCCAAAACATGCCCTGGATTGAAGGGACAGACAGAAAGTGTCTGGAGGGGCCAAGGTGGTTAGGGTTTGCAGGACAGGGCACTGGAGAAAAGGGAGCTGTCCAGACAGCAAGCTCTGAAGACTCACAGCGCATCCCCCTCAAGGGCCCACCTGAGTATTCACCAGCATGTGAAGAAATCACCCATGGCTGGAGCAATAAAAGGTAAGTAAACATTTTTAACATCTATCTAATGAGTGCTTGTGTGTGCTTAGTTGCTCAATCGTGTCTGACTCTGTGACCAGGCTCCTCTGTCTTTGGGGATTCTCCAGGCAGGAATACTGGAGTGAGTTGCCATGCCCTCCTCCAGGGGGTCGAACGCAGGTCACCCACATTGGAGGCAGATTATTTACCAATTAAGCCACTGATGTAATATGAATTATGAAAAAACTGAGAAAGTAACAGAAGAGACCAAAGAAATAATAGAAGAAAACCGTCCAGAGCTGAAGGCACCTGTTCTCAGTGAAGAGAAGCCAGGAAGGCCCAAGCAGGAGGAAGCTATCAAGGGTCTCTATGTGGACAAGAAGCTCCTGGGAGCCGGGTCCTCTCTCTTAAACACTAGAAGCATTTCTTTGTGGATACCAGAAATGTTGCATTTAAAGGATACTCCTACTTAAACCAGAGTATGGAAGGAAACCAAGACATGACTCTGTCCTTGAAAAATGGCCTTACTGGCTACTGAATCCAAGCTTGTATTCTGTCAGTCTTAGGAAGTTTCCACTGCAGATGTGCTCTTGAGATAACATTTGACGAACGAGCACCTCCTGAATATCTTTAGAGTTACACCCACGTTCATTCTCTTTACTCTCATTTCTTTCTGCTCCTTCCACCCCAACTCCTTGACTCTCCTACTTTCATTTCCATGCAAAACCTTGGTAATTGGCCTTGGCACCTGTTTATGTCATGGAGAAATTGGGTAAGAGATCCTCCAGAATGGAAACCTCACCAAAGTGGGCATGATCTGCCATCGTTTGCAAGTCACAAGGGTTCATGCATCAAATGATGTCTCACAAAAGGTGTGGCTCAAACACTCAGCTGCATTCTACATGAACAGCACAGACTGGCACAGGTGTTAGCGGGCTCACGTGTCAGCACACCCTTCTCTCTGGTCCAGTCCAACCTCAGACTGACAGGTCCCACGTGTGCCTCAAACACACGCTGTTCACTGCCATTTCGCACCCCTCCACGCACTGTGTAGTGGTACCCAGCACTCACTCTTCAAAGAGCTAGACCCAGTTTCTCCTTCACAAGTAAGTGCACTTTGAACAAGTATCACTACAAAAGAAAAAAAAAAGAAAAACTTTCCAAGTCTCAATATTCAGCGGTAAAGTTGGCAACTAGATATTTTAAATTCTGGACTGATTACCCAGCTCTCCCATTCTGCTTTGTAGAGTTTTATTTTCATACGTGCCATGAAAATCCCTCACATTCTGTCTCCTAAGGGAAGAGAAAGAACCCACCTTTTGATAAACAGCTGCAGGAGATTCCAGGGGCAGATTGAGCCCCTTCTGCCCTAAACCCAGGGAGCTTAAGATCTAAGAAGAGGCTCACTTCCCACTGTGAAGATCATTCTTCACCCACATCCAACAAAGCTTAATGGGGCTGCCGCTAGGAACCTTGACTGGAAAGAGAAAAGCAGCTTATAAGAAAGGCTCCCGCTTATGGAAGGAGAGAGATAAAAGGAAAAGCAAGAACAGCACACAATGGACTTAACAGAACCAACAGCTTCATTGAAATAATAAAAATGAACTTGAAAAGTCACTTGCAAAGCTGAAATTAGGGGAAAAACAAGCCTTAAGGAAAGTAAAGGATGTCCGCGGAAGAGCTGGGATTCCAGGACTGCTGCTGCTGCTAAGTCACTTCAGTTGTATCTGACTTTGTGCAATCCCATAGACAGCAGCCCACCAGGCTCCCCCGTTCCTGGGATTCTCCAGGCAAGAACACTGGAGTGGGTTGCCATTGCCTTCTCCAATGCATGAAAATGAAAAGAGAAACTGAAGTCACTCAGTTGTGTCTGACTCTTAGCGACCCCATGGCCTGCAGCCCACCAGGCTCTTCCGTCCATGGGATTTTCCAGGCAAGAGTACTGGAGTGGGGTGCCATTGCCTTCTCCAATTCCAGGACTAAGTGTCCACAACTAGACAGCATCTCATTTACCTAACAATGCTATCATGGAGGTGGGGGTGCTAATGAAAGCCTGTTAACCTGAAAGGATTTAATTCATTTTGTCTTGAGTAGCAACCAGTCAACAAGGGCCTTGATGGACAGAAACTATCAAAGAAAGGTTTCAGAGTCAGAGTTCATGGTCAACCCAAGGTCATATGCTAGAATTTCACTTTATAAAAAGTAACCCCAGATGTTAACCCATCTGGGGTCTCTCATCTAGAGGCCACCATGTAAGCAGATGGGCTAGGGCGTCCCTGGAGAAAGAGAACCAGGCATGGCTTTCATGAACCAGAGACGCCAGTTTGGGACCTAAGCCTGGCCACAGTGCTTGCCCTTGAAGAGGTCTCAGTACCTAATGATCTTAAGGGTCAATTCAGTCCGTTCAGTAGCTCAGTCATGCCCAGTTCTTCGTGATACATATTAAGGGTGGGGAAGGAGAAACAAGGGAGGGGCAGTCAAGAAACAGTGGTGCAGCCTTGGGGCGGGGCCCTGGTTCCTCAAGGGACACCTCTGAGTTCTGCAGGAACTAAGGCCCCTACCCGGGTGGAGGCTGGAAGGATGATGCTGATCCTCCTGACTGCAATCAACTAAAGCCCTGACTCTGTCAACCACTGCCTCAATTTTATGCCAAATTCTCTGCTCAAGCCCCCTCATGAATATACACGTTCCCTTAGTTTAAAACTTCCCTATTCGGGGAGACACTGCTTTGAGAGAGATCTCTGGTGTTCTCCTTACTTGCTGCAAATAATTCCTTCTTCTCCAGATTTGGCTTGGTTATATCTACTGGCTCAATATCTGCAACAAAGGGAACCCAGTTTGGGGGTAACAGCCAAACATGTTCAGTTCAGTTCAGTCACTCAGTCGTGTCCGACTCTGTGACCCCATGAATCGCAGCACTCCAGGCCTCCCTGTCCATCACCAACTCNGCAATCTTGATTCCAGCTTGTGTTTCTTCCAGTCCAGCATTTCTCATGATGTACTCTGCATAGAAGTTAAATAAGCAGGGTGACAATATACAGCCTTGACGTACTCCTTTTCCTATTTGGAACCAGTCTGTTGTTCCATGTCCAGTTCTAACTGTTGGTTCTTGACCTGTATACAGATTTCTCAAGAGGCAGGTCAGGTGGTCTGGTATTCCCATTTCCCTCAGTGTCACAGTGCCACAGGGAAGACAGGCCCTGGGCCCTCAACCTCTGCTCTCAGCCCACACTTGGTAGACTGGGCCTGGCTACAGCCATGCTGCAGACATCTTGGCTTTTCAAATGGTACTGCATGCCATTCATGACTGGGCTTCCCAAGCAGCACTAGTGGTAAAGAACCTGCCTGCCAATGCAGGAGGCATTAGAGACATAGGTTCAATCCCTGGGTCAGGAGATCCCTTGGAGAAGGAAATGGCAAGGCACTCTAGCATCCTTGCCTGGGAAATCCCATGGACAGAGGAGTCTGGTGGGTTACAGTCCATGGAGTTGCAAAGAGGCCCCTCTTGCCTCTCCTCTGCTCCCTGCAGAATGGTGCATGCAACCTGATGGATGCTTGCACATTTTATTTCTATAGGACTGTTTCCGGAAGCTGCAACCTGATTTGTGGCAATTCTGGCCCAATACTGATCGAAAAAAAACTACTGAGCAAAGGCAGACTTGAGCAAAGGCAGACTTAAACAAAGTATTCAATTGTTGAGAAAAAAAAAATGTGAACTGTGGATAAGTATTGATTTTTATTCATTGAAAATAAAGTTAAATTTCTCTCTCCATTGAAAAATAGCATAAAGTATAGAAAGTATTGAAAAACAGAGTGGACTTTGATAAAAAATCTAAACTTTTCATAGGAAAAAAAAAGTTGCTTAGGAAAATATATCCTCTGGTTGAAGCCTATTTCAAACAAGATGGGCTTGACAAGAACAATGCATTCTACCGAGTCACGTAGTTTAGAAAATTTGCTAAAATCATTCCACAGTTTTAATGCCCCCCACCAAACTCCAGAGACAGCATCTCCCAAAGTCTGTTCAATTTGCAGCCTCTCTTCCTCTCTGTTTCTCTCTTGCACACTCACACACACACACACACACAAACTCATACATTACTTAGTAGGTGTCTTTCTCAGGAACTCAGTTCACACTATTGCTGGCACGTCTGAAGCTTTATGAGTCAAGTGCAAAAGTACATAGCCAACTGCTTACAAACAGGCTTTGCCCAAGAAAATTCATTTGTAAGCAGGTACCTAGAGACCAAAACAAACGTTCTTAGGGAAACTAGGCATTTCAGGTAATTGGCATCCCCAGGCAATTCACCATGACTCACATGACCCACTGTTTGCCCCAGGGTTAGTGTTGCCACACACTCACCACTAAACCTGATCACCAGGTGACGAAGCCAACCAGGCAAGTGCCCTTGCATTCGGGGGACCTGGCTCCATCCACACCTCAATGCTTGCTTGCACAGGGCAGTCCCTGAGGCCATAGAGGCAGGGACAAGAGCTGAGGNACTAGGCATTTCAGGTAATTGGCATCCCCAGGCAATTCACCATGACTCACATGACCCACTGTTTGCCCCAGGGTTAGTGTTGCCACACACTCACCACTAAACCTGATCACCAGGTGACGAAGCCAACCAGGCAAGTGCCCTTGCATTCGGGGGACCTGGCTCCATCCACACCTCAATGCTTGCTTGCACAGGGCAGTCCCTGAGGCCATAGAGGCAGGGACAAGAGCTGAGGGAGGGGATACAAAAAGAGTTGCAGTCGGCGGGGGTGGGGGTGGGGGGGGGCGCGTGTTTTTGCTCTTGTGGGTCTCTAAAAGTAGGCATTTCTGATTCCAGTTGCTTCTCCAGCTGCCATTTTTTATTCCTTACTCTCAGACTCCATCTCCATGCACCCTGGCCAGACCCGGGAGAGCAACACTGGGGCCAAGAGCAGCCGTCTAGAGGAGAGTGCTTCATAGGGGCTGTCTACCCTTCCAAGCAAGCTCTCTTTGTATATTAGCCCCCTGGACTCCAGGGAAGAGACAAGGCTATATCTTATAGACGAGAAATGGGGCCCAGAGATGCCAAGGAGCCTGCCACAGCCACAGATCAGGAACTTGAACCCAGACCCACTTCAGAGCAGGCTGCCTCCCCCACGTTGCCCTGGAGGCATCCAGAGAAGACTGGGTGGGTGATTCCTGGAGGATGAAGTCAGGGAAAACAGGCTCTAGGGACTGAGACTGTTCCTCCACCTCTTAAGCCCTGGCGCCCTTCACTGCTCAACGTAGGTAATGACTACAGAGACTTAAATGTGCAGGAAAACGACAGCGCATCAGACTCAGAGCAGGCACTCTAATAATAACTGGCCTGCTGGCTCAGACTGTAAAGTGTCTGCCTACAGTGCAGGAGACCTGGGTTCAGTCCCTGGGTTGGGAAGATCCCCTGGAGAAGGAAATGGCAACCCACTCCAGTACTCTTGCCTGGAAAATCCCATGGAGAATCCTAGTAGGCTACAGTCCATGGGGTTGCAAAGAGTCAGACACGACTGAGCAACTTCACTTCACTATTATTATTATTTAAATCTGAGCGTCTAAGAACACCTTCCATTTCTTCCAATGAAGAAAATACTATAAATCAGATGTGAATATCTTTCTACATAGTTCACATTGACTTTTAATATCATAGAATATTAGAGACATAATAGTAACAAAGCTAAGAAAACATTTATTCAAAGAAACTTCTCATTTCTCATGTTTAAAATTCAACTGCATGCCCAACTGATGGAACACCTGAGATCACCTGAGATCTGCAGGATCACCTGAGATCTGCTGCTGCTGCAAAATATAATTTCGGGCATCCCTGGTAGCTCAGCAGTAAAGAACCCACCTGCCAATGCAAGGGACGCAGGTTTGGGAAGATTCTCTGGAGAAGGGCATGGCAACCCAGACCAGTATTCTTGTCTGGGGAATTCAAATGGACAGAGGAGCCTGGTGGGCTACAGTCCATGGGGTTACAATAGAGTCGAACATGACTCAAGAGACTAAACAACAGATGTATTTTCAACCATTCAACTTCTGTCCTTTGTCAAACAGGAAGATTAAGCAGAGCAGGAGCAGACTCGCAAGTCTTTTCACCAAGTTCAGGCCCATTTTCTACCTGAGTCCAAGAAGACTCCATGAAGAATTAAATATTACACAACTTCTTGCTTTAAGCCTCACAGAATTCTCTTGAGAGGCGCAGGCAGCATTTCTCTACATTATCCACACTCACCCGATTGCCTGGAAACACAGATTTTCCTGGAATTGCTCCCCAGCATCTCCCGATGAAGAAGAGCTACTTCCCCACAGGTGCCACGTTGCCTCTCTGCCACCAGGGATGGTGGCTTCCTGGTCTGTCCGCCCACCTCGCTTCTCCTCTCAGCTTTGGAAACACTTCCTGATACATTGCTCATTCTTCAAGGGAGTGTAAGAAAACATTAAAAGGGAACATGAAATTCCACTCTGTCAAGTTTGTTTTTATGGCACAGATTTGATGAAATAGATAAGAAGGAAGAAATACCGGCAGTTAGGAGGTTTAGGGGAAATGCCTTTAATAAAACCATCCAAGCTCCTCCCAACACCCTCGACAGACTGACTCGCAGCATGTTATGAATGTGCACTGGGGCCCTGGACACAGGAAAACACATCTCCTGGGAGAGCCACGAAAACTTACTAGTCAATCATTAAACTTAGAAAAGAATGTTAAGAACCTGAAACAGAAAAATAAAAGGCAAAGCCTGCACTTCTAGAGTACTTAATTATGTAAGGCAAGACTGACACCCACGCGACGGACAGTAAACTTGCGCAGACTTCACCCACACGGAGTCAAATGTAAAAATAAGATCAAAAATTACGCACAGTCAAATATTTATATCTATTTCCTCAAACACATAAACCCACCCAAACTCAACAATCAAAGTCTCAGTAGCTTAGGCTGCACGGATTTTTCACTTCTCAACAGAGTGGTGCCATTTTTGGTCATTTGAGGGGCTTTCTGGGTAGTAAAAAAATCACCAAAAAAATATAAGACTACAATAAAAAAGAAAAAAATCAGGCAACCACTTTTTAGGAAAGGATAAATTTTTTCTCATATGCCTTTTCAATATATAAGTGTGTGCTAAGCTGCTTCAGTCGTGTCTGACTCTTTCCAACCCTATGAACTGTAGCCAGGCAGGCTTGGTCATCCATGGGATTCTCAAGGCAAAAATACTGGAGTGCGTTGCCATTTCCTCCTCCAGGGGGTCTTCTCAATCCAGGGATCAAACCTAGATCTCTTATGTCTCCTGCATTGGCAGGTGGGTTCTTTACCACTATCGCCACCTTTTAATTAAGCATTCTTGATAGAGGAATACGTAAGATACAAGAAGAGAACAGAGCATGTGGATCAGTAGCAAACAAGCTTTTTAAAAGCCTACAGGTATCATCTGTGTGGGTATAACTGAATCACTTTGCTGTACAGCTGAAACACAATATTGCAGATAAATAAAATAAAATAAATAAAAATAAAAAGACATAGAATAAATAAGTGTCATCAAATAACACACAAGGGCTAAGAAGTTCAGAAAAATTGTGTTTAAACTTGTCACCAAGAGGAAAAGTGGGGTACAAGCTCAATTCTCAAAACTGTTTGGACTTTAATGTTTCAGAAAGTTTTTCTCTCACTTGTAGTGACATTGATGTGAAAGAGATTTAGACAAAAGCACAACAGGTTATTGAAGAGGTTCAGAAAATCTAAAAAGTCAAACAGGTCGGTAGCAATCATTCTGGAAAGAAATGGGTAGAAACTATGTAGGAAGAAATGAGGAACCCTGGTGACTTCAGACCAGGGGGATGACAGAGCAGAGAAGCTAAGACGATGAAGTCAGCTTCAGAGATGCTACATTAGAAGACTCATTAGTCACAGTTAAATGTTAAAACCCAAGGCTGTGGGGACTTCCCTGGTAGTCCAGTGGCTAAGACTCTGAGCTCCCAATGCAGGGGGCCCAGGTTCCATCCCTGGTTGAGGAACTAAGTTCCTATATGCCGCAACTAAAGATCTCATATACCGCAATTAAGACCCAGCCCAGACAAATAAATAAATACATATCACACACACACACACACACAAAAAGCTGAGAACGTGGAAGGAGAGAAAGGTGTCAGATTCAGAGGTGTTTATCTAAGATTCATTTTCAGAGAAACGTGGATGTAGGCTGAGTCGGGAAAAGCAGAGCTTCCCAATAGAAGATAGTAAAGATGGGAGTGATTTCAAGTATTTCTGTCACTTTCACATAAATAAAACCAACCAGAGAAATAACCACAGTCTAGTATATTTTCCATTTGCTCAATAGGAAATTGTGCCCTTAAAAGAGTCGAGATGGCCCATTTACAAAAGTGAAAGCACAAATGGCAGAAACGCTGGGAGCAGGATGTCATTACGTACTCAATGTATGAAGAACATGGAATTATCCTAAAGCACATCTGTATTTAAATGAAGATAATATGACTGAGAAGGATTTACTGGAAGTGAGATTAAATCTGCTGACAGAGACTGAAAGAGATAGTCAGTTGCTTAGGGGAAGAAAGCGATCTCAAATAAAAGCATGATTTTATTTCACTTTTATAGGAACTTTAATTAAATATTTCCCTTTTCAATGTCAGGCAAATGATATCCATTACCAAAAGCCTTGGTGCTGATTTTAAAGGATAAGTTTGCAGAACACAAGCATGTACATATTAAGATTTCAAACCCAGGTCCATTTGTAGAAAGCAATCTAGTGGTAAAGAACCTGCCTGCCAATGCAGGAGACACAAGAGATGAGGGTTGGATCCTTGCATCGGGAGGATCCCCCTGAGGAGGGCATGGCAACCCACTCCAGTATTTTTGCCTGGAGAATCCCATGGAGAGAGGACCCTGGTGGGCAACAGTTCTGAGGGTTATAAAGTCAGAAGGCAGAGACTAGCAATAAATAAGAGAGTTCAGATTCACGCTGCTGATAACACAGGATAAAGAAATTCAGACAATGCACCCATCTGAGCTGGTTTAACAGAAATATGGTGACAAAGCTCCTCACAACTCTCAAAGCGCACTGTTACTCTCAGAAGCAAACTTTCAAAACATCATTGTCTAAAAGTCAGAGTAGACAACTATGACTCTGGCCTGGGTGAGTATCTCATATGGTCCCTGGCCACAGAGATGGGCTCAGGAAAGAGCGCAGGACTCAATACTAGGACTTCTCATTGAACTTCTGGTCCCCTGCTTGGTGCTGGTTGGCTTAGAAAATGCTGGTCAGTGCTGATAAGAAGGCAGAAGTCACACATTCTTGTACTTTGTGCAATTATGCCCATTAGGGTAGTACACATTTGTAGCAGCATTATTCCATGACAGCTTAAAAGTAGAAATAACCCAAACATCCAGCAAGAGTAAGATGGGTAAACAAAATGAGGTATTTTCATACAGGAGGATCTTCAAGCCATGTAGATGAACTAACTACAGTTACATAACTATCTTGAATCTTAATGTTGAGGGAAAAAAAATCTAGTATATAAGCCAGCAGAGAATGAAAGATTCCATTTAGACAAAGCTCAAAAGCAGACAAAATTGAAATGGACTGAGGTGTACGTGTGTTAAGATTATCCTTATAAAAGCAATAAAGTTAAGAAGCTAAACTCAAGACACTTGTTACATCCAGGGACAGGGAAGGCAGCTGTGAATGGAAAGGATAAATGCTCTGGTATGAGATATCTTTGATTTGGACAATGTTCTGTTTCTGAGTTACGCGTGCTGCACGGTAAGTCACTTCAGTTGTGTCCGACTCTTTGCGACCCCATGGGTTGTAGCCAGTCAGGCTCCTCTGTCCATGGGATTCTCTAGGCAAGAATACTGGAGGGGACTGCCATGCCCTCTTCCAGGGGATCTTCCAGATCTAGGGATGGAATTCATGTCTCACGTCTCCTACATTGGTGGGTGGGTCCTTTATCACTAGCACCACCTGGTAAGCCGTATTTAATGATATATTCATATTTTAATCATTTTATTGTAAGTATATTTCACAATAAAAATGTCTTAGAGATGCCAAAACTTCAATAAATCACATAAATAAATACACAGGATATCTCAATGAGACCCTGTACTGACGCACCTTGAATACTGGATATTATTTCCTCAAATCTCCACCTTAAAAGCTATTACAAAGATATATAAAGTTATTACAAATAAACAAAAATGAGTGATCTTCATCTATGATCATTGGTAGGACATAATTAAGAAGTGGCTGAAATATGGGTCTTAGGAAGGCAAACCAGAGGTAGTGAATGCATAGCCATGGAAATCATGAAATATGTCAGTCTTATGATCACTATTGTCAAATAATATATAGTGAAAATAATCCACATTGGAACATGGCACATGATTGATTTAAATTAGCTGAAGACAGGCTGCTGCTGCTACTGCTGCTGCTAAGTCACTTCAGTCGTGTCCAACTCTGTGTGACCCCATAGATGGCAGCCCATCAGGCTCCCCCGTCCCTGGGATTCTCCAGGCAAGAACACCGGAGTGGGTTGCCATTGCCTTCTCCAAAGCATGAAAGTGAAAAGTGAAAGTGAAGTTGCTCAGTTGTGTCTGACTCTTAGCGACAACATGGACTGCAGCCCACCAGGCTCTTCCATCCACGGGATTTTCCAGGCAAGAGCACTGGAGTGGAGTGCCATTGCCTTCTCTGGAAGACAGGCATGGTTAGTGTTTGTTCAGTACTAAGATGTGTCAAGAATCTGGGAACACTTACAATAATCTTAAAGACAAACAACGGATAGAAGAATTTAGACAAGAATAAATTTTTCATCTCAAATCTATGAAAAGATGCTGCATTCTCCATCAATATAACACAAAAGGATCATTTAATATGTTTCTTAACTAGCTTGTCTTTGATTCAACAATTTTCCAGTTTTATGACTATGGTATAAGGTACCTATTTAAAAGATTATTTTTTTACAGTCGCAAAAGCAGATAACATGAGTATTAACATCACTATGCCAAATAATTGGAGAATTAAACAGCTTTAACATATCTGGTCCAACTTCTTTATTTTACTGCTTGGTTGAGTTGTCTGCCCTTTTCTAGAAATTGTATTAGTCAAGCTAATCTATACATCTATTTCTAAAACACTTTAAAATATTCAAACACTGATTTTTTGCTACAACTGCATTCGTGAAGACAGACTGATATGGTTCAATACTAATTCGCTTGCAGTATTTTCATTTTCAAGACTGCATGAGCAATAAATTTTTGTCTAAGATATTAATTAAATGAACAGTAATATATTGTAAATAGATTTTTAAAATACCAAGAAGTCTTACACTAACCATTTTAGTGCTGGTTAAAGCAACAGATAAGCCTGTATTTCTCATTTAAGCACACAAAGGAGGAATTAAGGACCTAAAGAAAGGTCGTTAAAAAAAAATAGCAAGCTATCTACCTTAAACTGTCATCGCCAAGACCTTGGTTATCTCTTTCTGGATGCTATCTGTGTGTCTGCACTTTTGCAGAATGCAATCACACCATATCATTTTGTAATCTAACTTTTACTTTGGCTAATAATATAAATCATTTTAAATGTCAACAAATATGTGCCTACAGCCCACTTTAATGGCTGGGCTATGCTAAGTCACTTCAGTAGTGTCCAACTCTTTACCACCCTATGGACTGTAGCCTGCCAGGATCCTCTCCCCACTGGATTCTCCAAGTAGGAATACAGAAGTGGGTTGCCACGACCTCCTCCAGGGGATCTTCCCGACCATGTACATCTCTTACGCCTCCCGCATTGGCAAGTGGGTTCTTACCACTATTACCACCTAGGAAGCCCTCTGATGGCTTTAGCACCTTCTAATACAGGGAAACCCCCAAGTTTAATCAACCCCAGATAGCTGGACATTGAGATTTCTTTAAACATCAAACCACAAGCTGATTGAGAACAGGTTTAACTACCTGAAGGCAGACTTCTATTTTGTTTCAAAATTAACACTATGCATTTATAGGCAATGTTCAGAATAGGGAAATCTACAGAAACAGAAAGACTAGTGGTTTCCAGGGGCAGGCAGTGTAGGGGTGGGGATGGGAAGTGACTATTGATGGGCACAGAATTTCCTTTAGGATAAAGAGAAAGTTATGGAACTAGCCAGCAGTGATGGATGGACAGACTGTGAGTGCATTTTACCACAATAAAACTATGAATACTAGAGCTTCAACACAAGCAAACAAACAAAAAAATCTTCCACTGAAAATACTGCCAAGTGCTCTAATTTTCCTCTGATTNTTATTTTACTGCTTGGTTGAGTTGTCTGCCCTTTTCTAGAAATTGTATTAGTCAAGCTAATCTATACATCTATTTCTAAAACACTTTAAAATATTCAAACACTGATTTTTTGCTACAACTGCATTCGTGAAGACAGACTGATATGGTTCAATACTAATTCGCTTGCAGTATTTTCATTTTCAAGACTGCATGAGCAATAAATTTTTGTCTAAGATATTAATTAAATGAACAGTAATATATTGTAAATAGATTTTTAAAATACCAAGAAGTCTTACACTAACCATTTTAGTGCTGGTTAAAGCAACAGATAAGCCTGTATTTCTCATTTAAGCACACAAAGGAGGAATTAAGGACCTAAAGAAAGGTCGTTAAAAAAAAATAGCAAGCTATCTACCTTAAACTGTCATCGCCAAGACCTTGGTTATCTCTTTCTGGATGCTATCTGTGTGTCTGCACTTTTGCAGAATGCAATCACACCATATCATTTTGTAATCTAACTTTTACTTTGGCTAATAATATAAATCATTTTAAATGTCAACAAATATGTGCCTACAGCCCACTTTAATGGCTGGGCTATGCTAAGTCACTTCAGTAGTGTCCAACTCTTTACCACCCTATGGACTGTAGCCTGCCAGGATCCTCTCCCCACTGGATTCTCCAAGTAGGAATACAGAAGTGGGTTGCCACGACCTCCTCCAGGGGATCTTCCCGACCATGTACATCTCTTACGCCTCCCGCATTGGCAAGTGGGTTCTTACCACTATTACCACCTAGGAAGCCCTCTGATGGCTTTAGCACCTTCTAATACAGGGAAACCCCCAAGTTTAATCAACCCCAGATAGCTGGACATTGAGATTTCTTTAAACATCAAACCACAAGCTGATTGAGAACAGGTTTAACTACCTGAAGGCAGACTTCTATTTTGTTTCAAAATTAACACTATGCATTTATAGGCAATGTTCAGAATAGGGAAATCTACAGAAACAGAAAGACTAGTGGTTTCCAGGGGCAGGCAGTGTAGGGGTGGGGATGGGAAGTGACTATTGATGGGCACAGAATTTCCTTTAGGATAAAGAGAAAGTTATGGAACTAGCCAGCAGTGATGGATGGACAGACTGTGAGTGCATTTTACCACAATAAAACTATGAATACTAGAGCTTCAACACAAGCAAACAAACAAAAAAATCTTCCACTGAAAATACTGCCAAGTGCTCTAATTTTCCTCTGATTTTACCAAATCAAAACCAAACCTGGGTACTTTAGATATTCATTTTTAACCACTTTGTTGTCTTGACTACTAGCTGTTTTCAATGAATGTATCAGAGCCTGGCAAACATAAGACATGAATGTAAGTGCAACACTGAACACCTTGAGTTTGAAGTATGTGTCTAATGGGCAACTAAAAATGTCTGATTACAGGAAATACAGCCTAAATATCTATAACCAGACACTAGAAGCCAACTTGTGGTAAAAGAACAATGAATATGTATGAAATATTACATAAATTCTCACTAAAACAAAAACATCAAAATTAATATGAGCAAATGGTAGAAAAATTAACTTTTATAATGCATACTGATTGGATCTGGAAAAGTCTCTTTTAGCCTACTGAAATGATTAATAAATATGCTTCTAAATCATCATTCATCACCAACCTTCGGAAGCCTGAAAGAGATCTGGAGATGAGTTTTAAAAGTAAAACTACTTTTCATATTGTGATAAAACTCACTTTAACATAAAGTTTACCATCTTGGCCATTTTAAGTGGGTGGTTCAGTAGTATTAAATATCATTCACATTGCTGTTCAACCAATCTCCGTGATTTTTTCTTAAACTACCAATCTTCATGGATATTTAATTTCCCCCTTTATGCTAAATGTTGTTGTTGTTGTTTAGTCTCTAAGTTGTGTCTGATGCTTTGCAACCCCATGGACTGCAGCAGGTCATGCTTCCCAGTCCTTCACTATCTTCCAGAATTTGCTCAAACTCATATCCATTGAGTCAGTGATGCCATCCAACCCTCTCATCCCCTGTACTCCCCCTTCTCCTCCTGGCCTCAATCTTTCCCAGCATCAGGGAACGGTTCACGGTGAACGGTGTCAGATTTGTGATCTCCAAAAGAGATTTAACTTTGGGACCAGAGATCAGGTTTGATCACTCAAGAGCTTTTGTATCAGTCAGTCAGTTCAGTCACTCAGTCATGTTTGACTCTTTACGACCCCATGGACCACAGCATAACAGGCCTCCCTGTCCATCACGAACTCCTGGAGTTTACTCAAACTCATCTCCATCGAGCTGGTGATGCCATTCAACCATCTCATCCTCTGTCACCCCCTTTACCTCCCACCTTCCATCTTTCCCAGCATCAGGGTCTTTTTAAATAAGTCAGCTCTTCGCATGAGGTGGCCAAAGTATTGAAGTTTCAGCTTCAACATCAGTCCTTCCAATGAACACTCAGGACTGATCTTCTTTAGGATGAACTGGTTGGATCTCCTTGCAGTCGAAGGGACTCTCAAGAGTTTTCTCCAACACTATAATTCAAAAGCATCAATTCTTCGGCACTCAGCCTTCTTCACAGTCCAACTCTCACATCCATACATGACCACAGGAAAAACCATAGCCTTGATGAGATGGACCTTTGCTGGCAAAGTAATATCTCTGCTTTTTAATATGCTGTCTAGGATGGTCATAATTTTCCTTCTAAGGAGTAAGCGTCTTCTAATTTCATGGCTGCAGTCACCATCTGCAGTGATTTGGGAGCTCAAAAAAATAAAGTCTGACATTGTTTCCCCATCTTTTTGCCATATGATGGGACTGGATGCCATGATCTTAGTTTGCTGAATGTTGAGTTTTAAACCAACTTTTTCACTCTCCTTTCACTTTCATCAAGAGACTCTTTAGTTCTTCACTTTCTGCCATGAGGGTAGTGTCATCTGCATATCTGAGGTTATTGATGTTTCTCCCAGCAATCTTGATTCCAGCTTGTGCTTCCTCCAGCCCAGCCTTTCTCATGATGTACTCTGCATATAAGTTAAATAAGCAGGGGAACAATATAGAGCCTTGATGTACCCTTTTTCCTCTTTGGAGCCAGTCTGTTGTTCCATGTCCACTTCTGACTGTGGCCTCCTGATCTGCATGCAGACCTTTTGTGCAGCAGAGTTTTACTAAAGTGAAAAGGGACACAGAAAGCTTCTGACACAGACATCAGCAGGGGGATGGAGAGTGCCCCCCTGCTAGTGTTAGCAAGGGAGTTATATACTTTTATAATCAGTTATTACAACAAATCAAAAGAATGTCTCAAGGTTGGAAAGATCTTACTAGACCCACTCCCATAATTTACATTTTAAGATATCAGGATTAGCCAGAAGGTCTTCAGGAAGGAGAAACTGTCCAAGCAGGATACATTATTGTCATCTAATCCCTAGTACAGAGTTTGAACTGAGTTGTTTGTTGTGTAATCATCAGTTCTGGGCTTAAAGAGAAAAACATTTTATGTGACTAAGACTAAGAAATGTAGAGAAAAAAACGATGTTTGTCCTTTCCTCCTCCTTGAGAATTCCAGAACTCTATCTCCTTTTCAAGAGCTCCAGATCTCCTTTTCTCCTCCTTGGGCACCCCAGACTTCTTCTCAACCTGTCTAGAAATCGACTCTCTCATTATCACACTGTGAGGTCCTCCAGGAGCCAGCTGCGAGGCTAGTGAACCAGCTTATGTGCGGAGAGAAAGCAGAAGAGAATCTCTGCGTCTTATGACACTGTTGGCTACCAAGCTAACACCAAGATACAAAGGCCACAGAAAACCCAAGCGGTAGAGTGGAGAAGGATGACGGCTGTCCACAGTACCTGCCGGGAGATAACCACTGAAGGCAGCCTGGGAAACAGCTCTAGAACAGACTGGGTTACAGGAAGAGCTTCCTACAACTTTGGGGCTTCCCTAGGGACTCAGCCAGTAAAGAATCCGCCTGCCAATGCAGGATCCCTGTGTCGGAAGATCTCCTGGAGAAGGAAATGGCAATCCACTTGTCTGGAGAATTCCGTGGATAGAGGAGCCTGGCAGTCTCCAGCTTCAGGGTTGAAGCATTGAGGTTGATGTTTTTGAGGCTTGTTTTTTAATTTAATTAATTTATTTTTGGCTGTGCTGGGTCTTCATTGTTTTTGCTCAGGGTTTCTCCAGTTGCAGTGAGCAGGGGCCGCTCTCCAGTCGTGGTGCGTGGGCTTCTCTTGTGGAGCCTGGGCTCTAGAGTGTGTGGGCTCAGTAGCTGGGGCTCCCAGGCACTAGAGCTCAGGTTCAGTAGTTGTGGTGCATGCGCTTAGCTGCTCCCCGGCTTGTGGGATCTTCTTGGACCTGGCATTGAACCCAGGTCCTCTGCATTGGCAGGAGGAGTCTTATCTACTTACTGTACCACTAGGGAAGTCCCTGAGGCTTATTTTGTAAGACAGGGTGTAGATGTGGAAAAGTGCTCAAGTCATCCTCCCAGAGGCCTGGCCAGGCTTCCGTCAAGGAGCTGGGAGTGTCCTCGGGTGACCACCCCACGTCCTGATTTACTCACGGGCAGATGGCACCGGAAACTCAAAGTCAACGAGTGCAGTGCTAATTTTAAGATCCTTGGCCCATTAAAAAATGCAGAGATGCTAAGATATAATCTTTCGATGGTGTTAATTTAAATGTTTGCTGCTGCTGCTAAGTCACTTCAGTCGTGTCCAACTCTGTGCGACCCCATGGACAGCAGCCCACCAGGCTTCCCTGTCCCTGGGATTCTCCAGGCAAGAACACTGGAGTGGGTTGCCATTTCCTTCTCCAATGCATGAAAGTGAAAAGTGAAAATGAAGTCGCTTAGTTATGTCCGACTCTTAGCGACCCCATGGACTGCAGCCTATCAGGCTCCTCCATCCATGGGATTTTCCAGGCAAGAGTACTGGAGTGGGGTGCCACTGCCTTCTCCTAATTTAAATGTTTACATGTGAACAATTCAAACACTGAAAATATTATAATGCAGTAGAGTTAAGTTATTCATAAGATAATAAAATAGATTAAAAATACTAATTTCAGATACATTTTAAGCCATGTGATCCAGCAATGAGATATAGATTTGGCCATATGAAGAATAGAGTCTATTTTCACTCTTGTTCACATGTCTTTGTGTGCTAGAATTTATCCTTTTTTGAAGATAATGTTGAAAGTCTTCAGTGCATGCTAACAGCTGCCTGCCTGTTGGGTATACTACAGAGAGAATAAGAACCCACTCCTGATACTTCAATAGAATCAGAAAACATTTTCTAAAGCTGAGTGCAACCACACTACGCTTTGGGGATCTACCTATTATCATCTCCAAGTTATGAAATATCCAAACTTCCAGACTTTGGGTGTGAAATGTCCCTTGATATGGTCCTAGCATGGTCCGTAGGGAGAAACCTCAAGGGCCAGGTTTTTAGGCAAGCGGAAAACAGATGTCTTTTCAAAGACATCAGGAAAGAAACCACTTTTATTTTTGCCAATGTAAAATACAACCTTTCAACATTTACCTTCTCTAGTCAGGATTCTGTAATCACCTAAACGGGAAAAGACTTTGAAAGAGAACAGATATAATATGCATGTTTCACTGAATCATTTTGCTGTACTCCTGAAACTAACATGACATTGTAAATCAACTAGACTCCAATATAAAATAAAAATTAAAAAGAAAATAAAATTTGTGAATGACCTTTAATTTCAAAAAATGTATTATGTGTCAGTCATATAATCAGTGGGCTCTGAAAGTTTGTGAAATACAAGCTCATATAATGAGACAAACGAGCCCCAGGAAGCCGCGCACAGCTGCTGTCAGAGGACTGATAGGCTGAGAGCCGCGAGACCCCAGAGAAGCACTGTCAGAGAGCAGAATGAAAGGGAACGGAAGTGCCCGTGGGCTCTGCACCCGCTGGAGTTTTCTTGCACAGAAAGAAAATCCAGAGTGGTCCTGACACACCTCTACAACACACCACCTCTCCTGAGCCCAAGGCTAAAAGTGAATTTGATACACTGCACCCGAATACCATGAAGAATAATCTACTAAAGTGACGATGATGTCATCTGTAAACACCCATTGGTATCAATAGCTTTAAATTATGAGCTGGCATTCAAGTTTATCAGGAAGCTCCTTCGGATGTATTAAGGATCTGTTTACTCTCAGTATCGATTTTTTTAAAATAAATATATTATCCAGAGAGGTTATATACAGTGATTTCCCTGGAAAAGCTGACATTTATTCAATGATATTTACTTTACTGAATTAAGTAGCAATATATGCTCATATATCTTTGCTGTATCTGGGAAATTATCTTCTCACAGTTAAGGTAAGAGAATATCTATTTTAGAGAAATATTACGATCTGGTTTAATAACATAGGGCTTAGGAAAGGCTCGTGACATGCATGATCTACCAGTTACAGATGAATTCTTCACTGACTTTTTTATTAAGACACCATAAAGTTAAGTTCCCCAAAGTTACTCTTGATCAATTAACTGGACTTTTTAGTTACTCTTGATAAATTAATTCTTCCTTTAAAGGAAAAGAAATCTATCATTATATTCAATTTAAAGCGATTGTCTCTTATAATAATTTACCAGGAAGGATTATGACCTTTTCTTAAATAAAGGCCAAGTGGACCTTAAAGAAAGCTGAGTGCCAAACAACTGATGTTTTCCAACTGTGGTGCTGGAGAAGACTCTTGAGAGTCTCTCGGACAGCAAGGAGATCCAACCAGTCAATCCTAAAGGAAATCAACCCTGAATATTCACTGGAAGGACTGATGCTGACACTGAAGCTAAAACACTTTGGCCACCTGATGTGAAGAGCCAACTCATTGGGAAAGACTCCGATGCTAGAAAAGATTGAAGGCGAAAAAGAAGGGGGCAGCAGAGGATGAGATGGTTAGATAGCATCACTGACTCAATGGACACGAATTTGAGCAAACTCCAAGAAACAGTGAGGACAAAGGATCCTGGTGTGCTGCAGTCCTTAGGATCACAAAGAGCTGGACACGTCTTAGCAACTGAACAACAACAACAAAAAGGCCAAGTGTGGCAGGGACTGCAGGTGAGTCACTCAGTGCTCTTTTTTTTTCTTTTGTGGGTGACACTCACTAAACGGTACACCCTCTGGCCTTTGCAGGTCATCAAGATCCCATGACTTCTTCCTCTCCCATTCCAAATCTGTCCATAAAAGCCTCCCTCATCCATCATCCACGACTTTGTTCTTTTTCAGCTAGATGTTTACTTGAGGGCAGTCTTGGAGAACACATGCTAAAGATGGCAGATCCTTTTCAACCTGAATGTCTGCCTACAAGAGTGTTCCCAAGCCCAAAACCTCCAAACTGGAACCACTCTAGACTATTATATACAAGGAAAATAAATGTCCCCAGTATTAAAACACTGAGATTTTGAAATTTATTTGGCATGGTATCTAGTACATCTTTGTACTCTATAAATTTTCAGCAAAAAAGGAAAAAAAAAAAAAGAGCTTCATTTCTCTAGAAAGTTCTTTAATTGAAAAATAAGAAAGTAGATCACAGGACCTATTGAGTTGGGATGAATCCTATTCTCAGAACTCATTCAATAATTCAATAGACATTTGTGGAATCATCATCGCATTTGCTGTACAAAGACTTACAAAGTAAATGAAAATGCCTCTCATGAATGAAATTAATGATTTGCCTTGGAAAACAACCTATTTGTAAACTGCATCTTCAAATTATAGATTAAAGTCTAATAGTACAAAAATATGATAAACTACTAGCTTCTTAAAGAACAAAGCCTTTGGTCACAATTGGTTTTTTTTTTTTTTTTTTTTTACTTGTTTGGTTGTTGAGTTGTTTTCCATCTACTGGTATTTTTGTTAATCAAATTCTCACTTGCAGTTCTCAATCTTAGCAGCTGCTCCCATGAATGACTCCAGGATGCTACCTTTCTTTCCTTTCTAGTGCACTGGAGGAAAATTTAACAGCTCAGAAAGCACTGGACTTAAGAATTTGAAAACCAACCATGTTCCCCCACTGATTAGTAGAAATAGCAGGAAATGCAACAAATGTCAAGATTTTAAAGGCCTTCCCTACAATTAATATTTTTGAAAGGTTTCGTGGAGTTTGTCTTAGATGGAAGATCTCTTCTTTAACTCCTGAATGGAATGATATAAGTTAATCAAGAAGGAAATAAAAGAAACAAATCACTTGAATCAGAAGATTCCTTGGAAACAGGACTGTTTTCCATTCCTTTGTGTGGGCAAGGAGATCAAACCAGTAAATCCTAAAGGAAATCAACCCTGAATATTCATTGGAAGGACTGCTGCTGAAGCTGAAACCTCAATACTTGAGCCATCTGATGCAAAGAGCCAACTCATTGGAAAAGACCTAGATGCCTGGAAAAATTGAGGGCAGGAAGAGAAGAAGGTGACAGAGGATGAGATGGTTGGAGGGTATCACTGACTTAACGAACCTGAGTTTGAGCACACTCTGGAAGATAATGAAGGACAGGGAGGCCTGGTGGGCTGCAGTCCATGGGGTTGCAAAGAGTAGCACGTGACTGAGCAACTTAACTGAACTGAACTGTTTGGGTGGGTGTGGAAAGACACAAATGAGGATACTCTGTCTGTACTCTGAATGCTGAGCTCACAGAATCTCTGACCAACGTCAACCCTGCTGGGTGAACAAGATCTGACCTCTGGGGTTTACTCTGAGTCAGCACACAGCGGGGTGTGGCCAGTGGGGAGACCAAAGAAGGTTTAAACCTGCTCCCTGGGGTGCAGGGGCTTCTCTGCTCTTAGCTTTGTTATGTATATCATCCAAGAAAACATTGTTCTTATGTGCTGAGGAAGGTTGCTAATGATGAAGACCTTACAAAACACAGAAATAAATAGGAGCTCTTAACCAGGCATAAGGGGGTGGGGAGAGATGGGGAGCAGAGAACACGGCTGCTAGCTCACCTGTAGAACCTGACACCGCATTTTCTCTGCATCTTGAAGTGTAGCCTGGTCACGGGGGCAAGAAGCAGCCCCTACAAAGAGCAAAAAAACCGCACGTCTCCACCTACTGGGGGACTTGAGCAATTGCCTGAATTAGAAAGTGATTTGGCTACAAGTTGATTAAAATCTTATTAAAGATACACTGAATCACTTTGCTGTACACCTGAAACTAATGTCAACACTGTACATCAAATATTCCCCAATATAAAATAAAAACGTAAGGTTCTTTAAAAAGATGCATTAGCAAGAAGACAAAATGTTATCCCACTTCATTTCAGGGGTAAGAAAGTGTGACTGGCCACATCAGTCACAAGTATATACTTCTGTTACTTAAAGGTTGAAATGAAAGAAAACACTCCACTTCTTGGATTAGTATGAGTCAAACTCAGGCATTTTATAGAGAGGACTCCATCAGTGGAGGAGCCCTCCCTCCATACAGTTCTACCTAAGAAAGGAGAAGGGTGGCTCTTGGCATCTTAGGGCAGCTGTTGGTGCCTGCCACAGCCAGTGGGCAGATGGCCACTTCTGACTGTACATCATAGCCATCAGATCTTCTTCAGTTCAGTCGCTCAGTCGTGTCCAACTCTTTGTGACCCCATGAACTGCAGCACACCAGGCCTCCCTGTCCAACACCAACTACCGGAGTCTACCCAAACCCATGTCCATTGAGTCAGAGATGCCATCCAACCATCTCATCCTCTGTCGTCCCCTTCTCCTCCTGCTCTCAATCTTTCCCAGCATTAGGGTCTTTTCAAATGAGTCAGCTCTTCACATCAGGTCTTCTTAGGAAGCCTGTTAAAATGTTCTCAGCCTGCCGGGACTCCGAATAACAAGGACTTTCTAAAGTGAGTCCCAGGCTTCAAAAGCCACCATAATGGGTAGGTAATTAGTGATTAAATTAATCCTTAGTGAGTCCCTGCCACTGCACAAGTTTAATTTTCTTGTCTTCCATTCAGCGCGTTATTCTATTTTAAAACTTCGTCAAGGAAATACTTTCTGTCAAGGAAAACATTGCCTCCTTGCACCTAGGTTGTTCGTGACATTACTCACTTGGGACACAAAAACAGTGCCTGCCCACAGCAGGTGCTTCCTAAGGATTTATTGGAAAAGGAGAAAAGTTTCTAGTGCTCGAAAGAACTAGAAAGGTCATCTACATGTCTTCTTCCTTAAGCTTGAAAGTGCTCAGTCATCTCCGACTCTTTGCAACCCCATGGACTACATAGTCCATGGAATTCTCCAGGCCAGAATACTGGAGTGGGTAGCCTCTCCTTTCTCTAGGGGATATTCCCAACTCAGGGATCAAACCCAGGTCTCCCACATCTGCCTGCAATGCAGGAGACCCTGCTTCAATTCCTGGGTCAGTAAGATCCACTGGAGAAGGGATAGGCTACCCATTCAACCAATTTTCTTGGGCTTCCCTTGTGGCTCAGCTGATAAAGAATCCTCAAGCTTAAGTATTAACTATCTCTCAAAGTTGTAAAAACCTATAAAGATCACTAGACTTCCCTGGTAACTCTTTCCATGGCTATATTAACATTAAACTTAGGAGACGTTTCTCCATCATGCCTTTTAGTTCAGTTCAGTTGCTAAGTCATGTCCAACTCTTTGCAACCCCATGGACTGTAGCACACCAGGCCTCCCTGTCCATCCCCAACTCCCAGAGTTAACTCAAACTCATGTCCATTGAGTCAGTCAATGCCTTTTTAAATATTACCAAATTTTTGTTAGAATTCATGTCTTTGGAAATAAATGTTTCCCAAAAAATTATTTGGAAATAAATACATAGCAGAGCTATTGATAGGAGCTGTGTGAACTGGTAAGTTCACCTAAGAATTTGTCATCAATTCCTATGCAATTTCTATCCAGCACAATTCCTAGTCACCCTGAATGATGCTCAACCATCTTTATATCACTGTGTCACTATGCACTTCATAATAAAGGGGTTGAAATTATTTTATCACAACAATATATACAACAGTTCCACAGTTTAAAATCTCAGAAGCGGCACTACTGAATGACTTTATATAGGCTTACTCATAAAGAATGAGTTTAAATAATTCACTTTATCCAACCCACCGCAGTTCAGAAAACCTACTCTCAAACAATTTCATATATATGAAAATGAATCTTACTCTTACATTTTTCTACAGCCTGACACTTCATAAAGCCAACTTCAGAGAACTAATAACATTCATAGTTATGTGGCTTTATACAATGCAACTTGTGTACATTATTTCACTTTGAATGAGTATTTATTCAAATAAGGAAAGAATATGTTGCAAAAATAGAAACAAACTAGTTACACTGTCTTTATTCAGAAATAAAATGTGAATTGTGACACTCAGGGATAGCTTTTTTTTTGCATCCACCCTTGAACAATGCAAAGGTTAGGGGTATAGACCCTCCACTCAGACAAAAGATCTGTGTATAACTTAGAGGTGGCCCTTCTGTACATGACATTCAGGTCAGAACCGGTGATTAAACCAACCTTGACTCCTGCAGTATTGTAGTGTTTACTACTGGAAAAAAAAAAAAAATCTGCGTATAAGTGGAAGCACACAGTTCAAACTCATGTTGTTCAAGGATCAACTGTATTTACAAAATCCTTCCCTCTTTTTCTTTTCTTTCCAGACTCCTCCAAGCCTTTAACTGTCAATCACCAAGGGAGATGTATCTCTTAAGATGGTCTAGGTTGGTGGTTCTCAGAGCATCTTCTAGGGACCCTTGAAATCCCCAAGAGTTCACAAGGTCAGTACCATTTTTCCTGATAATAACAGGGCACTGTGCAATTTTATTATTCCCATTTCACACTCAGTTCCTAACAGCCGCACATCACTGCCCTGATGACTAATGGAATGTATGCTGATGCACTCTGTCTTCAAAATTATTCAGTTTAACATTTCAATCCAGAAAATATGAATATCAAAAGTGCTTTAGATATTTAAAAAAAAATATCCTAAGACCAAAAAGTTTATGAAGCATTCAAAAACAACCCCAAGGGACCTCCTTGGCTGTTCAGTGCCTAAGACTTTGCGCTCCCAATGCAAAGGGACCGGATTTGACCCCTGGTCAGGGAATTAGATCCCACATACCACAACTAAGAGTTCACATGTTGCAACTAAAATCCAGTGCAGCCAAATAAATGAATTAAATTAAAAATATGAGGGAAAAAAAAAAACCCACAACGCCCAAATCTCAGGGGCTTCATACAGGAAGATTTTCCCTCACTCGGGCACCTGCCCCCAGTGCTCAGGTGTGCATGTGTGTCTGAGTGTGTTGGCAGCAGGGGGCTTTTGGGGAGGGGCATCATTTCTACTCTTTGTCACTTGCACTAAAAGCACCTGACTCACCAAGGCAAGACAAAGGGAAGACATCATGGGGAATCTGACTCTAGAAGCTTCCGCCTGAAAGAGACAGGTATCACCTGCACACACAGCCGCCAGCCACAGCAGGTGCGGCCACACTCACAACAGAGGGCACGGGGCACACGTGTCCCCCTGGTTCCAGAACAGGAGAGCTGGTAGCTAGCTAGTCTCCTCCCTCCCCAAAGCTATGCACCCTCCTGACCATGTATTCACGGGGCCTCAACAACCATTTCAGGAAACATGCAGAGAGATGCTATTTAAACACCACACACATGTGGCATTTAATACCACACAAAAAAACACACATATTCATGTTTCTCAACCACTTTTAATTTCAAAACAACTGCAAAACATCAAACCTGAACAAACTATGTCGCCAAAGCTAGTATACAGTACTACTGTGTAAAACAAATGTTCTAATGCCTGTTTGACTGACGTGTAAAACCAATTATTCATAATCATTTGTGCCATTACCCAATGTCCAACACCTTTTTATAAGAGCAAGACCCAGATCAATTGAAATAAATTAACATTCCTGTCTGAACTGACTCATCCAGACCCAGTACCAAATTCACATGTCAATGGTGGGCTGCTCCCATGACCCTTCCGCTGAAAAATACAAACTGTATCATTTTGTTTTCCAAATAACAAGCATTGATTGCAGTGTTAGAAAGGTCACTTGTCATCAGCTCAGTCATTGACCTGCTGGCAAATTGCTGCCTGTCACTCCGCAGTGCGCTGGGACCAACGGGGGAGCTCAGGCACATTGTGTTTATACAGTACAATTGGGGAGGTGACACCATTTCCGCAAGGTGTGTGTTTAACAGAACAGGTGTCATGGTCAGCAGAGATGGGACGATTCGGAAGCAGCAGGAAAGGGCTGACTGTGGGAGTGGGCTCATTCCTTCCCAAGATGACGACCCCCCGGCCCGCCCGCATCCACCAAGAACTCATTGACTCCTCCTATTTGCTTCAAAATTGCCTGGACCAAACCCAGGCTATGTCTCCAAGCCTTATGCCAAAGATTTCAATATTCTGTACATTTTCTCTGGGTCACAGAAGAAAAGATGCTCCCTAGAAGGCTCCAGGGAAAAAAATCAAATTAAGAAGCAGCTCTGTATTTGAAAACCTGAAGCACTCAAATAAGAAGAGGATATTGGAAACACCAACTTGCCGGGGCATCCTCTAGGAGGGTGCCAGTGTATTCACGTGTGGCCCTGTGCATCTGGCATAGAGGTGGCAGAGTAATCAATTATCTGGGTGTGCCACCCACCACTGAGGGGAGCGAGGATGTCCAGCCGACAGTTAATTAAATAGCCGTATTTATTTCCCTTTCAGCCACTTAAGCTTTTAAATTTCACTTTAAGATATAATTTATCATCATCTCCTCGGATAAAATCTCAGTCAACTATGCATTAAAGGCCACTTATTTAAAATAATGATCTGCACAATCATTTCACAGAGCTTGCCAAGAAATTCTTTATGAATTTTTCTCTGCTCAGTCCCAGATTATGGACAGGATACAAATGAATGCAAGTATGTATCCAAAAATAAAATGTAATAACTCCTTATGTGTCTTCTTACAAAGTTCCAGTTAGCCACCAAAATAGCTGCCAATGGGATAACGATCTTTATAGTTGGTTCACCCACTGAGGCATAAGACTGCAGCGTGAAGCATCCATCCCAGTTTAGAAAGCCCTAAAATTAATTCTCTGAAGTGTGTCACTTACATCGGCCCGTCAGCTCCACTAAACCTCTCCAGGAAAGACCAAGGAATCATCCAGAGATGCTCAGAAGAGAAAACAGGGGTCAACTTGGGTTTTTTAAATGTAAATATTTTCAGTGAAATTCGACAGGATAGCTTGTTGCCAAAGAGGCATTCATGGATAAGAATCATGTTGGTATGAAGTCAGAGAAGCTCTCTGTTTCTTTTGTTTCCTGTTTATATTGCAAATTTCGCTTAGTTTTGAAACTATAGAAAAGTTGAAAAAGTAGCATGATAAATGCTCAACTAGACTTCACCCAGATTTGACAACTGTTAACACCTTTCCAGGTGGCGCTAGTGGTAAAGAACCTGCCTGCTGATGCAGGAGATGGAAAAGGTGCAGGTTCAATCCCTCCTGGGTCTGGAAGATCCCCTGGAGACGGAAACGGCTATCCATTTCAGTATTCCTGCCTGGAGAACTCCATGGACAGTGAAGCCTGGCGGGCTATAGTCCATGGAGTCACAAAGAGTCAGACATGACTGAAGCAACTTAGCACGCACACACAACATGTTACCATGTGTGCACACATACTCTCACACACACACACACACACACACACACGTAATATAAATCTTCTAAGAACTAGGAATTCTCCTACATATTTCTCTGCTTTGTGATACTTATTTGCTAACCAAGTTATCCTCTTCTGTCTTTTTCTGCTCCCTCCTATGAGAAATTCTTTTTTTCTCTCTGTGCATACAGAGTCAGTTTGCTTCTTGCTATCTCTAATCAGAAACCGCGAGTCACATTGCCTCCTTCCTGGGAATCCTCCACCAGCTCAGGGAGGCTTCTGTGAAGGTGGGGGGTCCTTCCTCCAGCCTCGCCCCCCAAACCCCTCTTCCCTGTCTACAATGCTTGCAGTCCCAACCTTCTGCAGCTCCTGTGCCCTGCCCTCGGCCAGCACTGCCTCAGACAGGGCGCTCCTCCTTCCGCCCGGCCTGCCCCCTGCTCTGGCCTGCTCCTCATGCTCCCCTGGACCCTCTTGGGTGCCGCCTCCTCCTGGAGGCCTTCCACTGGCCTTCAGCCCCTGGCCTCTGACTGGGGAGCAGACAGGCCCCTACTAGAGCAGGCAGAAGCTCTGGGAGACTGGCCCCATGTCATCACTACGTCCAGTGCCCAGAGCGCACTCAGGGCCTCAGGCTGGAGCCTCAAAGAGGGAAGGGTCTTCATCTCCCTCTTGGTCTTATGGTGAAAACAATAAGCCATGCTCAACCAGCTCATCTTTGAATGCATTCATTCTCTTCTGCTTCTTGAACCACGGAAGGCCCCAAGGTGCTAAAAGGAGACCTCGCCCCTGACGCAGGCTGGAGGCGGGGGTGACCAGAGCCCCTGGCCACACAGAATGGCCCAGGCGCTCCCCACGCCAGTGTCTGTGTGAGGTGGCCCCTGTCCACCTGCCAGCCAACACCCCAGCAGCCCACCCAAAACCCCTCTAACCCAAACATCTACCCTCCATCAAGAGCAGCTGCCGCCAGCTGGACCCGAGGGCAAGACTACCTCAGGCCACGGGTTCTCGGGTCTTCAGCCCAGCCCCACCCACTGCCCTTCTGCCATTCAAGGTAGCTCGGAAGACTCTAGGACTGTTCCTTCTCTCCAGCCTCCTTCATTCCAACAGCAGGGCCCAGCCTAGCTCCAGGGCACCTGCACACGGCACACACGAAACGTGGGTGCCCGCCAGCTCCAGGGCACCTGCACACGGCACACACGAAACGTGGGTGCCTGCCAGCTCCTGGGTGTGCATTTCTCAGCCTGGAGATCACAGCTGCCTGGTGGTCCCACGGCCCTGGAACCCAGCCCTCGCCCCTCTCGCCCTTCCTCCACTCAGACTCAGGGAGATTTACAGTTTCTGTCACCAGTGGTCTGCCTGTTTATTCCATTACTTGCTCTCACATAACTCATGATGTCATCCTGTACAATTTTACGGGAAATTAACCAAGAAATAAACCTAAGTTTAAAAAAATATATTTATACATACAGGCTGAGTTGCATACTTTTTAGCAAATATTTAAGAAATAGGCAGCCACTGTTCTTCCTTTTTGTAACAGTTTCCAATCAGACAAGACAGGAATTTAGAATAAATCTAAAGAAGAGCCTTCATGGAAACACTGAATATAAATTATTGAAATAAGTAGTCTTACAGAATACACTGGCCCCCTTGGAACACTTAATTATTAAAAATCCAGACACTTTTCAAAATAAGACTTTTTAAGTACTTTATAATATTTTTTACCATGAAGTTAAACTTATAAAGAAAAATGTGTGATATAGAAATGATAGGACAATTATCCCAAATCCCACCATCCTAGCAAAAAAGGTTTACATTTTAATGGGTTTCTTTCAGCTTTCTAATTAATCTGTACAGAAATGATACCTTTTGTTTCTTATTTGGTATCACTTAGAAAAGAAAATAAGAAATCAGCAGAAACTGCCCACTTCACAGAGTTCAAATTTAGCTAAGAGATGGATTCATGCCAACTGCTCCTGAAAGGTCACTTAATAATGATAAAAGGAGGACTTTTCTTGAACGCTGTGCTGGGCCAGGTAGAAGGCAAAGCTCCTGAAGTGGACCATTTGGACTCCCCTGGTCAATCACCTCATGAGGCGGGTTTTAGATGCCTTCCTGAGGCCTTGGGGCCTCTGTCGGGCTGATGGTCCCCTGATTGCAGACCAGCCCCCAGGTCTTTGTCCCTGCTCTTCCCTTTGGGAGGCCACTCACCTTCCTGGCCTCTTGTCCCTGAGGGTACCCCATCCTTGCTGACAGAGCAGCTGTTCTTATCTGCTGCTCCCATCCCTCACTAAGCCCTTGAACTGTTCAGTTTTCCTTCACAGCTCTTAGCATGTCTCCCCATGGTGCTATACAGTGAAACTTGCTCAGCTGGGTCCGACCCCAGGGACTATAGCCCACCAGGTCCCTCTGTCCACGGAAATCTCCAGGCCAGAATACTGGAGTGGGCAGCTGTTCCCTTCTCCAGGGGATCTTCCAACTCAAGGATCGAACCCAGGTCTTCCACATGGTAGGCGGATTCTTTACCATCTGAGCCAACAAGTCTGTCGGCTTATCAGCTGCCTGCCTTCTGCCTCTGGGGGACTCATTCAGCAGAGGGCAGACTCCACAGCTGCCGCTGCAGCCCCAACAGTCAGGCTCTTGGCCACCGTGCCACAACGCGGACAACTAACTCGTCCTACACCCGTGAGGAGACTGGAGACCCAAGAGCTAAACAGCCCAGCGAGGTCCATGACTGTGAAGACCCAGAGCCAGAATCTGACCCAGAGGAGGCACAGCCCCACAAGGAGAACACAGAGGTTCTCCTCTGTGCCCATTTCAAGGCGATACACACAGCTCCCACCTGGGATGAAGGCTGCCCCCACCCCCACTAGATACAAGTGCTCGGGTGGGACGTTTACCTAAACACTCAAAACAGCAAAACGGGGTTTTTCTTCTCACCTATAAGCCTGGGGCAGGTGCACTTACTTTCTCTGAACTTGAGTCCTAATAAGGTGTAAAACAGAGATAATGCCATCTGACCTCCCAAGGCCATCACAAAAATCAGAGGATGCACAGCAAAGAAGTAAGTGCTAGCAATGGCTAGGAGTTATCTGGGTGCACAAGATTACTTTGGTTGATAAGGGCGAAATTACCAGAAGACACTGTGCTGCCACTTGTCTGAGGTTTTTATTTTGTTTTTTGTTTTGGCTCGGCTTTTGTTTTTCGTGTCTTTTTAAGAGAGCACAGCCAAGAAAGCTAAATTTGATGCTACCCTGTGCTGAGTCTGATGAAGTGAATTGTATATTACCTTTTATGTTTTTACATCCAAAAAGTCATTAATGAGTGAGGGGAAACATGGTCTTATAGGATCTGGTCTTTTGGCAATGCAAGAATCATCTCACCAGAATGTGGGAGCATTGTCAGGGAAGGCACCCTTATTGAGTTCACTCAGTGATGAAGCCCAAGCCTCTAGAATGATGCCTTGTACACAGCAGGTGTTTGATAAATATTTGTGAATGTTGACAGGTTCAAAGAATGAATGAGATAATTAAACAACTGTGTGACTGCTCTGTGCCAAAAATATTACCCACTAGATACACACCGAAATTTAAGGAGGAAACACGTCTTTTCAAGCTCAAAGTCGTCTGGTCTTTGTCGCTCACTGAACCCGGTAAAAGCTCTGAAGTGTGAATACACTGGGACATCTTCCCCAATAAGAGGAAAGTATGTCTGATGAATGTGCCCCGAGAGGAAACTGCAGTTCCTCTGAATGCCTATCTATCATCTTTCCCAAAACAAATATATGCAGGCAGTTTTTTTTTTTTTCTATTTTCTGGGTCATCGAGCTAAGAGTCTACCTTGCTCCTACATCCTGCATGGGCCTCTCTCTGCCTTTTATGTGGGCAGCCACGGAAATGACTTAATCCTCACTCACAGCACCTGCATGAAGATCGGCAACCCTGCCACTCCCAATCTGCGTTATGTAAAACCAAGATGCGGGGGCCATGTGAGGTTGCCCAGGATGCACACTACACAACCTGGAAGAGCGCTGAGGTTTTCCCAGCACCAAGGCCCCATTTATTTCATTACAGCCTTTTTAGAGGTTACTTATACCATGGGTATAAATGCCTTCCTTCTTGGGCTTCCCGGATAGCTCAGTTGGTAAAGAATGCACCTGCAATGCAGGAGACCGTGGTTCAATTCCTGGGTCGGGGAGATCTGCCGCACAAGGGATGANCCCACCCCCACTAGATACAAGTGCTCGGGTGGGACGTTTACCTAAACACTCAAAACAGCAAAACGGGGTTTTTCTTCTCACCTATAAGCCTGGGGCAGGTGCACTTACTTTCTCTGAACTTGAGTCCTAATAAGGTGTAAAACAGAGATAATGCCATCTGACCTCCCAAGGCCATCACAAAAATCAGAGGATGCACAGCAAAGAAGTAAGTGCTAGCAATGGCTAGGAGTTATCTGGGTGCACAAGATTACTTTGGTTGATAAGGGCGAAATTACCAGAAGACACTGTGCTGCCACTTGTCTGAGGTTTTTATTTTGTTTTTTGTTTTGGCTCGGCTTTTGTTTTTCGTGTCTTTTTAAGAGAGCACAGCCAAGAAAGCTAAATTTGATGCTACCCTGTGCTGAGTCTGATGAAGTGAATTGTATATTACCTTTTATGTTTTTACATCCAAAAAGTCATTAATGAGTGAGGGGAAACATGGTCTTATAGGATCTGGTCTTTTGGCAATGCAAGAATCATCTCACCAGAATGTGGGAGCATTGTCAGGGAAGGCACCCTTATTGAGTTCACTCAGTGATGAAGCCCAAGCCTCTAGAATGATGCCTTGTACACAGCAGGTGTTTGATAAATATTTGTGAATGTTGACAGGTTCAAAGAATGAATGAGATAATTAAACAACTGTGTGACTGCTCTGTGCCAAAAATATTACCCACTAGATACACACCGAAATTTAAGGAGGAAACACGTCTTTTCAAGCTCAAAGTCGTCTGGTCTTTGTCGCTCACTGAACCCGGTAAAAGCTCTGAAGTGTGAATACACTGGGACATCTTCCCCAATAAGAGGAAAGTATGTCTGATGAATGTGCCCCGAGAGGAAACTGCAGTTCCTCTGAATGCCTATCTATCATCTTTCCCAAAACAAATATATGCAGGCAGTTTTTTTTTTTTTCTATTTTCTGGGTCATCGAGCTAAGAGTCTACCTTGCTCCTACATCCTGCATGGGCCTCTCTCTGCCTTTTATGTGGGCAGCCACGGAAATGACTTAATCCTCACTCACAGCACCTGCATGAAGATCGGCAACCCTGCCACTCCCAATCTGCGTTATGTAAAACCAAGATGCGGGGGCCATGTGAGGTTGCCCAGGATGCACACTACACAACCTGGAAGAGCGCTGAGGTTTTCCCAGCACCAAGGCCCCATTTATTTCATTACAGCCTTTTTAGAGGTTACTTATACCATGGGTATAAATGCCTTCCTTCTTGGGCTTCCCGGATAGCTCAGTTGGTAAAGAATGCACCTGCAATGCAGGAGACCGTGGTTCAATTCCTGGGTCGGGGAGATCTGCCGCACAAGGGATGAGCTACCCACTCCAGTATTCTTGGGCTTCCCTTGTGGCTCAGCTGGTAAAGAATCCGCCTGCAATGTGGGAGACCTGGGTTTGATCCCTGGGTTGGGAAGGTCCCCTAGAGAAGGGAAAGGCTACCCACTCCAGCATTTTGGCCTAGAGAATATCATGGACTGTATAGTCCATGGGGTTGCAAAGAGTTGGACATGACTGAGCGACTTTCACAATTCACTATGGTTGTCAACTGCCTTTAATTTTTCAGTATTATGGATGAAATTATTTTCTATTTTAAATTTTACTTATTTATGTATTTGTTTTTGGCTGGGTGGGATCTTTGCTGTTGCACACAGACTTTCTGTAGTTGCAGCGAGTGGGACTTAGGCTCTAGTTCGGCTTTCTCACTGTGGCGGAGCACAGGCTCCAGGGCATGGGCTCAGTAGTCATGGCACATGGGTTTAGCTGTTTTATGTGAGATCTTCCCGGACTGGGGACTAAACCCATGTTCCCTGCATTGCAAAGTGGATGCTTAACCACTGGACCACCAGGGAAGCCCCATGGATGAACTCATTCTTTAAATTTTTTTATAAACAGGATCATACTTCTAATACATAAGATATGGAGCATGTTAAATACTCACTTCATAAAACTGGAGCCCTAAGGTCCAAAAGTGAATACTTTAACAACATAAAAAAACAACCATTGTCAACTTGTATGGATATTTCTGTACCATGAAATACTCAATCAATACCTTTTAGTCTACACGGGAAATCACACGATGCACTGCAATACATAAAGTGATTGGATATGATATCACTTACGTGCAGAATCCCCCCAAAATGGTACAAACGAACCTGTTTACGGAACAGAAAGACAGTCACAGATGTAGAAAACAAACTTATGGTTACCAAGGTGGAGGAGGGGGAGGGATAAATTTGGATACTGGGATTGACATACACACATTACTATAATATAAAATGGATAACTAGTAAGAACCTGCTATAGGGACTTCCCTGGTGGCCCAGTGGTTGGGACTGCACCTTCCAATGAAGAAGGTGTGGGTTTCATCCCTGGTTGGGTAGCTAAGAGCACACATGCGAAAGTCCTAGTATGAATCCTCTAGTTTTCTATTAATCAACAGAAGTGGAATACATTCAGGAAGAATATTTAAAATGCCTCCACGTCATTCTTCCAAAGGCAGAAGGGCTTTCAAAGGCCAAAACTTTGCAAAGTCACTTCACCTGTGTTGCTTCAATTACCCCACCAATTGCTCCAGAGCAAAGCCGGTCTTTGGGTGGGTTATCATCTTTGTAATGGCCTCAGCTAGAAACTCACCCTTTCTGTGTTTAAAGCCTGGACAGCTTGGTCTGAGATGGTCTTACAGGACATCACAAAGAAGAAAAGGATGATTGGTAACAAGAAGCTATTCCTTGCCCTCCTTTACGGAGAGAGGTAGGTCATCCTATAACAAAAATAGAACCAGCGAAGGCTGCTGAAGATCCAGCATTACTGAGGCTCTTTTGTAAAAGTCTGCGTTTCCAAGTCAGGCTTCAATCTAAAGGACCACGAAAATGAAACCAAGTACCTACTGTGGAGAATTACAAAATGTTCACCAAATTTGAAAATAATAAACAGAAAACCCAGGTTCACTCTCGTGGAGAAAACGCCCAAGACTGCATCTGAGCATCCCCCCAGCCTCCTTGACCCCCCAGGCCCCCTCCTCTGCCTGCCTTCTGTCTGTCGGAAACTTCAGGCAAAGGATACATTTATTCAGAGCAGTGAGACATGCTGAAACAAAGGAAAACAGCCAAAGGGGACTAAACAATAACAATGTAGCAATTAAGCAGAGTCAAGGACCTTCAGTTCCTTCTCAGGGGCTATAGATGATATTCTGAGCCATATCCTGGGAGCTATCTCATAGACCCCAAAACACCTGGTGGAGAAGTTAAGCACACCAGACCGTACCCAGGACATGAGCTGCCACAGTGCTGAGGACTGACTGCAAAGAAATGGGAACAAATGGACCCTGGAACTGAATTAACTGTACTTGAAACAACCCTGGTGTTGCTGGTCAGACCATTGATGACCAATTCGAAGGTGACTGTTAGAGAGGACTGTGCTGTTTCTGCATGTAGCCCCTTCCCCCACTCCATCTATAAAAGCTCTCACCCCCTGCTTGTGGGGGCGGGGAGTCAGTCTTTGGACAGATTTCCGCCATCCTCCCTGTCCCCCCTGAGGGCATCTAAAATAAAGCAAACTTTCCTTTCCACCAACCTGGCCTGTTTACTGGTTTTTGAGGGCCAAGTACCTAACTCCACATACACACTCTCTCATTAAGAGCAGGTGAGAACAAAGGCCTTCAAAGTGAGAAGCCTCTTGGGAAAGGTCAGCTCCCCCGATGGGGGCTGCTATATCCCCCTTCCAGCTCCCCATCACTGACAAGAATGAAACCAGATTAGACTGGAAAAACAACTAAAGAACCACTAACTCAAATACAACATTCAAAAGCACTTACATGACAAAGAGAGACAGAAGAGGAGATGGTCAGCTGTGGGGAAGTCACCAACAACTAGGATAGATTTGAGGTCCAGTTTAAACCACAGTGCTCAGGAGCTCAAGGTTCCTCTCTTTGAAGATATAAGGAGTGAAACGTGGGAAGGAGGTGGGAAGAACGTGGGAGGCATCATAACTGTGAAAGCCTCACCAAACAGCATTAAACTATACTTCATGTTCACAAGCTACCTTTCCAAGATGACTTAATAAGTGTAATACTGCTACATTTAGATACATGAATGAAGACCTCAATAGCCACTTAAAAAGTATAAAATTTGTGCTTTATCTGAAACCCAAATTAGAGTAACACCTCTTCCAGCTTGAATCTTGAATGAGGTACACTCATCATCCCATTTGTTAAGGGAATCTGCAAATCTAACATTTTAAAGGTATGGGCAACGCACAGCCTAAAATCGGTGTCTATTAAAATGATCAACCTCCAATCTGAGCAGAGTCCATAAGTCATCATCTTCCTGCTCTTCCTTACAAAGAAGAAGTAGAATCTTGCTGGTGAAATGTTTCTCACTCATCAGAAAACTTACTAAGCGTTTCTACATTGGAAAAAGGATCCACATGTACGCAGACCTTTTTATCCAAATGCTTTCAAGACCACGAGCATCCTCCTAGATTCCCCAGGTGCAAGGTGAATCACCTCCCCAGGTCTCCTATTTATGATGGAGGCTTTGTTATCTGGATTCACCAGCTACAGTTCTAACTACCAGATACATTCACCAGAAGAGACATCAATCTATTTCCCATAATTTCTGCTTCCTGGGAAAGGATCCCATTGGGTGATGCTCATTAATCTAGCAAGGATGAATCCAAAGATAAAAAAAGTAAACTTTAATTAGACTTAAAAGGTAGAGATACAAGGGTCAACTCTCCGTCACTGGTTCTCTTGAACCATCCTCATAAGATAACCAGCCTTTGCCACCAAACTCAAAACCCGACACCCTCACTCATTCAACCAACACCCAGGGGACACTGTGATATTAAGACTCTTCTGCACCTTTGTTTTTAAAAAGAGAACTTAAAACTAAAAGCAAACCTGATGGCATCCATGGGTCAGAGGTTGGTTTGGTCAAGGTGTTCACTTGCTCCCAGTTGAAGTCATCATCTACAGCCTGACTGTATCCACACGTGCTGTAAGGCTCATCAAAGAGGCAACCACCTAAAATGTAAAAGAAGGCAGAGTGATATTAATAATGACCAGACCTCTGGGATAAGCTACAATGACTGCAGGGAACCATAAACCCACAGTTGATGCTCAGCTCAATCTGACCCTGACCCCACTGCTTCCTAAGTAAGTGTTATCTGAGTACTAGTCATGCCTTGTCAATAATTCTAAATCACATTGTTTCCCCACAAGACTCTGACATCTTTATCATAGCCACTCAGTGGTGTCTGACTCTTTGTGACCCTTTGGACTGAAGCCCACCAGGCTCCTCTAGCCATGGGATTCTCCAGACCAAAATACTGGAGTGAGCTGCCACGCCCTCCTCCAGGGGATCTTCCAGACCTAGGGACTGAACCCGTGTCTCCTGCATTGCAGGTGGATTCTTTACCCGCGAGACATTGGGGCAGCCCAGTTGAAAGTAAAGATGAAGCAAATTTATAATTCACATTTTCCAGATTCATATGAAGTTGGCATAATTGACCTTGTGTTCAAAACTTTAATAGAACCATCCTAGGTGTTCAACATGTCTTCAAAAGAAAAACAAATTATAATTTGTCCAAAAAATGAAAAGAGAAATACTTCCATTGTAACACTGGGCATGCTGGTCAGGGACAAAACAATAGAGATTGTAGACCTTGCTTGAAAGATATTTGTCTAAGGATTATTCTAAATCTAACACAAAAATGGGTTTTGCTTTAATACTTTGGAGATTTGAGGTCTCAAAATTAAAAGAGATTATAAATTTGCTTACAGTCCACACAAGTTTTAAAGGCAAGGATAAATTCAAAATTGAACATGGGGTAAACATCTGCTGGATGTGGAAGCTAAAAATGAAGCTACTTAAATAAAGAAACAAAGAATAACAGAAAATGCAGTATATGCGAAGCAGGTCCGCTGTTTTCGCATCTGGGGACACACTGATGATTCAAAAAGCCCCACTCACATCCTCTCAAATGTCTCTTGCTACCCTGAATTATTATAGCGTCAAGTCTTTCCCCCAGTGTTTCACATTGCCAAAGTGAAGGATTATATCAATCATCTTAATTATCATGAAAATTCTACTGCCCATTATCATAGAATGTTATTAATTATATCAATTTAAAAGATTAATTATAATCACTTGCCGATGGCGAGCATTGAGGGTCTGGTCAAGAAAACACAAGTAAGAATATAATTTCACTGTGGCTGTACTATATGCCTTGGCAGCAAGAAGATAAATAAAATAATAATAATAAAGTAGTTGCACAAACTCAGACATAGGGTCCCCTAGTCCAATTTCCATCCACTTGCTTACATCAGTTCCACAACCTTCTAGACAGACAGACAGCTTCTGAACAGGTGTGTGTGTGTGCTCCGTCCTGTCTGACTCTTTGCGACCCCACAGACTGTAGCCCATCAGGCTCCTCTGTCCATGGGATTCTCCAAGCAAGAATATTGGAGTAGGTAGCCACTTCCATCTCCAGGGGATCTTCCCAACTCAGGGATAGAACCCCCACCTCCAGGATCCCTTTTATCAGCAAGCAGAATCTGGGAAGCCCTCTGAACAGGTGGGCACCCAGAACTTAGAAAACATCCCTCTGATTGTAGATGACTCCTTTAAAAAGGCCCAAATGCAGCTTCCTGAAATGTATACCCATCTATCTTGACTCTTCCCTGTGAAGAAACAGTGAAAAATCCCCGTTCTTACACAAGAAAGCTATTTAGAAAGAGCTGTCAAGTTCTATGTTTTTGCTTCTCCAGGCAAAACATGCTTTGCTCCCCTCCCTCCCTCCCAGTAGAAGGCTCTCAGACCTTCACCATGAAGGCAGGTGTTCTAAACACTGTCGAGTTTATCAGCACTCATCTATTCCAGGGGCTCCCAGTACTGCAGCCCCAATTCGACTGACTACTTCCCTTGACCTCTTGCTCTCTCAACAGCCTGAGCTGAGGGCTGGCCCATCCCGGAATCCCACACGTTTCCTCATACCACTGTCATCGAGCCACTGCTCCCCTTCGCAATAAGGGAAGTGACTCTCTACATTTTCCCTTTCTAAACCCCATCTCTGTTGTCAGTACATCTCTCCAGCCTGATGAGAGCTTCTGCAACCCTGATTTTGTCATTCGGGTGTTAAGTTATCCTACCTAGGTCTGGGTTATCTGCAAGTCTGATGAAGCATGCTTGCTGTCAGCCTCCAAGTCACTGCTAAAAGATGTTCAAGGGACCTTGGGCCATTTTAAGAAGGGTCCCTCCTCTTTCACTCTTTGTATTAAGTCACTAGCTCCAGTGACCCTGGACACCATCTTCTGTAACACTTTTAACAGAACTTCCCAATTAAACATTCTGTTGGGAACAGAAAACTCATTATAAAGACACAGCATTAACTCAATACTTCACCTTGACAACAACTGGTAATTTATATTTCCTTCTTATTCAGCTTTAACAAGTTCAGAAACAGAGTGGCTTGGTTTCAAGCACGTAATACTAACAACACCTTTACAATTTCGGGTAAGAAATGTGAGAAGACTATGCAAACATTTATGAGAAATATTTTCTCTTGGTTGCAAGCCCTAATTTTTATATAGAAAATAGCCCTACTGCTGCAGGAATAAACCCAAACAGCAGTAGCACTTGTAATATTCAAAAGAAAGAAAGAAGCATGAATTTTGACAGAAAAGGGACCCCTAATGGAAGCACAGACAGTACTTTGATGAAAGTCCTGCCGAGCGATCTCAAGCAGTGAGAAATAGCTTGGGGCAACAGCAAAACAACTGAAGGCTGGTTAAAGATATGGTTTAGGAACCAATTCTTGGCACTGCTGCTGCTGCTAAGTCACTTCAGTCGTGTTCGACTCTGTGCGACCCCATAGACGGCAGCCCACTAGGCTCCTCTGTCCCTGGGATTCTCCAGGCAAGAATACTGGAGTGGGTTGCCATTTCCTTCTCCAATAAGCAAATACAATGGTGAGAGCTGGTATGGCTGAAGCAAACCCCAATGACTAATACAATGCTGGTACAAGGATATAATTTCCCTATTATATAAAGCTGCTTTTACCACTTGAAGGAAAACAGAGAATCCACACAGGACTATGGAACCACCAGGAAATGGCACAGACTGGATTTCCTGTTGCCCCAACCTATGTCCCCCTGCACACCTACGGACCCATCACTGGCCTTCATCCAACAGACACAGAACCCTGAAACAGCAAAGGTGATCCACCGAGATGAAATAAGGCAAGAGTCAGGTCAACAGCAACGGGATATAACCCACGCGAGAGAGCACAGGGAAGCTTTTCGATTTCAAGGCAACTCTGGGTAGACATGACGTGAACAGGTTCCAGGCTCACACACCTGGCACTTCCTTACTCTTGTCCCACTGACTTTGTGTTTGTAGACAAATCATTTAGTCTCTCTCAACCCCAATGTCTTTATCAACGAAATGAATATAACATGTACCTCACTCAATGTTTCTGATAAGTCAGTTTGGCAGCAAATGTGGCTGGTCTAACAGAGTTGAGCAAGTCCACCAGTATCAGCTATTACTACTAATAATTATTATTATTACTAATTAGCAAAAGCTATTACTAATAATCTTACTAAGATTTAAGCTAAGGTCTTAAATCAACTCTGAATATTCACTGGAAGGACTGACATTAAAGCTGAAGCTCCAATACTTTGGCCACCTGATGCAAAGAGTCAACTCATTGGAAAAGACCCTGATGCTAGGAAAGATTGAAGGTAGGAGGAGAAGAGGGTGACAGGGGATGAGATGGTTGGATGGCATCAGCGACTCAATGAACATGAGTTTGAGCAAGCTCTGGGAGATAGAGAGGGACAGGGAAGCCTGGCGTGCTGCAGTCCATGGGGTCGCAAAGAGTCAGACACAACTGAGTGACTGAACAACAAATCTTCCTTACCATCTGTATCTCCTACAAGAACTCTCAAGAGTTCACTGCACTGCAAGGGGCTGGAATAAGTAATTAGAGATGGTAACATGTACCCTGTAGGGAAATGAAGAGTGTGGGCTTCTCCATGGCACCACAAGACCAAAGAACAGAGCTTACTGGGCTTGTCAAGTGAGTGCCTTGGGGCCAGTGAAGAATGTGACAAGGAGGTAAAGTCCCAGAAACATCATGAGATGAAGACTTTCCAAAAAGAAGTCTCCTGCAGTTTCAGGATAACACAGACAGCTTACCATCACATAGAGGTACCGTCAGCATCAAATTGCCAAGTTTTCTCCAGAACTACAGGCATTGGACCAACAGCCAACAGCTCACAGCTGGACCATATTCATCCATCAGTCAAGGTAAATTATCTTTCTTTTGAGGAGGGGAATCAGGACTAAACCCAAGGTCAAACATGTGATGGAGGAAAGGTGATGCAGGCCAGATGGGCGGTGATCTGCTTCTCTCTTGTTCTCTCTCTTAAATCAATACACACACATGCCTCCATCATACCTTGAGAAAGGCTTTTCCTTAGCAAATCTGCATACAACACACAACCTGTATAGGAATAAGGAGTTATTACGTGAAAGGAAGTGTCAGCGGATGTCAATATCCGGGTAACAGATAAGGATGATGACTGTCTGGCTTGTTACAGGACAGGCAGTGCAACACAGTAACATGCCAATTAAATTAATAAAATTAAAGAAAAGTGAAAATTGAAAAGCAAGAAAAGTAGAGGGGAAAAAATAAGAATAAGATGATATCAGGATTATGGAGAGGACTCCACCATTACCACCAAATAATTTTTTTAAAAGTAATTAGGCTCATTCACTGGCCACATATTTCACTCTGAGCTTTGGGGTAGCCAATGCCAAGAGGAAATAATGACTGATTACACAATCCACAGTATGTATGAGATGATAATATACATACTACAGCCTGTAACAGGGGTTTCCATTTACCAATGGAGAAGGGCATGGCAACCCACTCCAGTATTCTTGCCTGGAGAATTCCATGGATAGTGGAGCCTGGTGGGCTACAGTCTCTGGGGTAGCAGAGAGTCAGACACTTTTACTTTCTCACTTTCACTATTTCTAAGGACTTGTTCAATGCTCACACTAACCCGATAACAGGTACCATGATCCCCATTTTACAGTTACAGAAAATGAGGTGCAGAAGGGTTGAAAGCTTGCACAGGAAATTCCAAAGGTGGAAGACAGTGACGCAGAGACTTGAACCCAGGCACCCTGCCTTGAAAACCCACATTCTTAACACTGCGTGACAGTATCTCTCAAACTAGAAACGGGAACGAAACACAACTCCTAACCCTACATCCAGAGGGAGGGACCTCTCTTCCCAGGGCATCAGGACGAATCAATCAACACGCATTAATGAACACAGTTCTCAGGGGCAACCACCGCAAAGGAGCCACAGGTTCTAGGGTCCATTCGGTAACATATCAGGACAGCATGTCATCCAACTTCAAGAGCATTCTCAGATAAAACTGTAACCTCCCTCAAAATGGTCTTTATGAATATTGCTTCTCTCAAAAAAGTCTTAGTGGACTGCCATGAATTCATCTATTTACTCCTCAACTAAAACCTGAAGCCAGTCTGTGCTATCACTGAAGCATAGCACGATAGGTTCTAGAAATAAGATGGAACCAGGGGGTTTTTTGTTATTGTTGTTTCATAAAAACTTCAGAGTTTAAAACAAGCAGGTGTCCAGAAGCCTAGGAATTCTTCTCAAAAGTTATTTTACTTTTATTATTTGGGCCATGCTGCCCCAGCTTGTGGGATCTTTTTGTTCCCCAACCAAGGCTTGAACCCACGTCCTTGGTAGTGAAAACGCAGAGTCCTAACCAATGGACCACCAGGGAATCCCCTCAAAAAGCCTTTAGATCATTATAAGTCTTAGTCATCCTGATATCCCTGAGAGTTAGTACATGGTAAAGTGAAAATGAAAGTAGTAAAAGTGATATTCACTCAGTCATGTCCTACTCTTTGCAACTCCAAGGACTGTAGTCCGCCAGGCTCCTCTGTCCANAGAAGGGGATGACAGAGGATGAGATGGCTGGATGGCATCACCGACTCGATGGACGTGAGTTTGAGTGAACTCTGGGAGTTGGTGATGGACAGGGAGGCCTGGCATGCTGCGATTCATGGGGTTGCAAAGAGTTGGACACAACTGAGTGACTGAACTGAACTGAACTGAAGATACACATACATTTTCAACTGTTCTGACTTTAACAGGTTAAACTGACTTATATACTCTGGCAATCATTCTCCTTGTTATAATTACAGTCCTTTTAAAGTCATTTTGTAAAAAGACTGTAATACTCCTCAAGGAGATTTCTGGAACATTTTTCTCATTTGTTCTAAATACAGAATGACCCCATTTAAGGCAGCCTTTATCAAATGCATAAAGTATTAAATGGGACTCTCTACAGAGAGGGCAAATCAAAAACTAAGTGAATTAATGTTATATGTTCTATTTTCCTAAAATACATGTAATCTCAGGTGGTCCTTTCCATTTTTTTCAAATTTAGAGCTCTGAGATAAACGGCTGTAAACTACATTTTCAAAGGATAAACAGAAGCGAGCTATAATATACATAATTGTTTTAAGAGTGGGGAAAAAAATCTGCACCAATATAGCTAAGCCACTGCTTTCCTCTTCTAAATCAATCCCAGTGACTTCTGCATTTAATTGCCTGCCAACAACGAAAGTATATAATGCCTCTTAAACTCTGAATGCCCCACTGATGGTTAGTGAATCGGACAGTAAGCATTATAGAATGCACTTCTACATAATTTAATCTAGCAAGCGGCTTTTACACATTGCACAGGCATTTAAATGGCTGATGCCACACTCTGTCACAAGAAGTGCTATTTGCCGATGGATGTACTTTATATAGCTCAAAGGAAAGGGGTTGTTTTGTTCTTAAAGTTTCTATAGCTTATCACATTGCATTCTTCATTTCATATCAATCTATTGGTTCTTTATTTTTTAAAAAGAACTGACTGTCAAACACAACCATGTATTTTTCCTGTTCATCTCAAAATCTATTTTTTTAATGGGTTAATAGTGTTATTTTCATTCCAAAATATTGTACAGATGCAGCCAAATCATTAGTGACCTGACTGTCTCGGTTTTCCATGTACGGATAAGTAGCTCAGAGAGGACTTAATTAAATCACTCATATGAATTCTTTGCAAATTCGAATCTTCTTGAATATCACACTGGTGCTTCTATCCTCCACACCGATATTGAAGAATACAATGTGAAAAGCAGCTGTCTGCCTCTACCAATGCAGCAGAAGTAGGAAAAGAAAACTAAGTGATGAAAAATGTCTGCAAGAACTGGCCAGGGCAGATTGAAAAATCCAGATCAGCAGTTATCACCTCATCTCTGGAACCACCTGTGTCCTGAGTCCCAGGTGGGGACTGAGGTTCTCAGAGTGGCTCCCTCTACTTAGAAATACCCAGGCCCCACCTCCGACCTACAGAATCAGAAACTCTGGGGTGGGGCCAGAATCAGCAATCTGTGCTTTAAGCAAGCCAGTTGTTGTTCAGTTGCCAAGTCGTGTCTGACTCTTAGTAACCCCATGAACTGCAGCATGCCAGGCTCCCCTGTCTTCCACTATTTCCTGGAGTTTGCTCAAATGCATGTCTATTGAGTCGGTGACGCTATCTAACCATCTCATCCTCTGCCTGACCCCTAGATAATTCTGACGCACACTTAGGTTTGATAACCATTGTTCTAGTCTGACCTATTTAACCAGAATCTTCAGGAATCTGTGTTCTTAGGAAAAAAGGTATCAGAACAAACTAATCTTTGACCCATTTTAGAAAAGTGCTTTAGATCAGTAGTTTCAAACAGGTTTAGGAAGGTAAAGATAACTTCAGTTTTTTAAAAAGCCACAACCTTTTATCCAGTCATAAAAAAGAATGAAATAATGCCATTTGCAGCAATAAGGATGGCCCTAGCGATTGTCATAGAGAGGGAAGTAAGTCAGAGAGAGAAGATGATACATGTTATCACATATATGTGGAATCTAAAAAAGAAATACAAATGAACTTATTTACAAAACGGAAATAGACTCATGGACATAGAGAAAAAATTTACTGTTACCGAAGGGGAAAGAAGGGGGGGGGTGGCAGGATAAATTAGGAGTTTGGGATTAATGTATATACACTATTATATACAAAATAGATAAACAACAAGGACCTACTAGATAGCACAGGGACCTACTATATAGCACCTCCCCTATAGCACAGGGAACTGTATACAATATCTTGTATTAACCTACAATGAAAAAGAATCTGAAAAAGAAGATATGTTATATAAATACATATATTATATAACTGAATCACTTCGCTGTACACATGAAACACAACATTACAACTTAACTATGCTTCATTTTATAAAGCTAAATAGACATTCTGAATATTAAGATTTTTAAAACATAAATAAAAAAGGTACAACCATCTCATTTCATTTATAAATTATATCATGTAGTACTCCACATATCCAGATTATTAAACACACATATAGTTGACTTTTTAAAGTACAAACTACAAAATAAATTTAATTGAAGTTCAATTGTTTTCTTCCATACATCAACAGATTGTGTATTATATGCCTCAAAGGCCGTGGAGAAGGCCTTTCAGAGATCACTGCTCTAAATACGTCTTTTTAAGTCATAAATGTCTCTCAGGTGAATAAGGGCAACGGAATAACACTGCTTGATCAAAGTGCTGAATTCTATTTTCTAATTTCATGCTAAGAAACTCTCTATCTGTAATTTTTCTCCTAAGTGGAACTACTCAACAAGAAGAGATACCCCCGGTGGAAAACGATCCTGGGTCTTGGTCAGAGAGACCCAGGAAATTAATAAAGGACAGAATTTAATTTTATGCCCTGTAATGCTCCTGCCAGTTTAGTATGATTTACAAATCCATCTCTTGATGATTTTATTAGCATAAAATCATTATCTGGGACAGCTGATAAAATAAACTCCAGAACTCACCCACAGGCAGTACAGCCAAGCTGTGTTATCCAGCTTAAAACAGCCAGCCAGTGGTTTATTTTCACGGATTAACCCAAACTCAAGAATCAAATCATGTATAAGGAAAAAGTCAATACAATTTCCTCTATCCTCTTGGTAAAACGTTCATCCCAACTTCCTGTCGTTAGGAGTACTTATTCTACAGCTCATTTGGAGACCAAGGCCCGGACTCATGCAGTCCTGGACCTGTCAGCTATCTCTTCTGTCTTTGGACATGTCACAGATTGTTTGTAAAAAGGAAATACACACATCATAGGTACAATTAGCATGCATGGTTTCAACCATGAGACTAGAAGTCTTTCCTTCAGCCCAGGAACCTCAAAAGCAGGTGCCTCAGTGGGTGAACATCAGTCACTGTCCCTTCATCCTGCACACCTCCTAAGTACATGCATCTCACTGGGCTCAGTATCACCCTTGTGTTAAAAGATGTGCAGCCTTTGAGACACAGAATGCTGGTCCTCCACCTAGAAGTTCCTGAAGGATGTCCAGGGGGCAATTCTGCCCATGAGCACATCCCCGAGGATTTATTTATGCCTACAGAAGACATGACACTTTCATAATGTTTATTATCCATCCCCCCCGGGAGAGGGTAGACTTGTTGGCAGATGAGAAAGTGCACTCACTGTTAGGATAAGATGATGAACATCAAAAGGGACCATGGCCATGCGTGGGCATGGGATCCGAAACAGGAAATGAAAGGGCCAGGCAGTTTTGTGTGGATGCTGCCAATGCTGGCTGATGGACCACAAGCCAGAGGCTCAAGCCAAAACCCTGTGAGTCAACCACGAGTCCTCCCAACACCTTCCCTTCCAAACAATTTCCTGAAACTTTCTCCTATGCAACTCCCATCCCCTGCACATCATACCTGGAGTTTCAGCTCACAGTCCCACTAAACTTGGCCCACTCTCTTGTGTCTGGACTCTGCCCTCTCCAGTTTATCCCACACACCGCCAACAAGCTGGCCTTTCATAAAACACACGGCTAAAAACGGCTGTTCAAACTCCCTGTTTAAACAACTCCAGGGCAGCTCACTGCCCATAGGATAATGTGCAAATGTTATCACGTGACCAAGGAGGTTTTCCAGACTTGACCCCATCTACCTATTTATCTTCATTTCCTGCCACCATTTCCCTTCCAGAGTTGTTGTTTGTAATTCAGTCACTCAGTCGTGTCTGGCTCTTTATGACCTCATGGACTGCAGCATGCCAGGCTTCCCTGTCCTTCACCATCTACTGGAGTTTGCTCAAACTCACGCCCTTTCAGTCGCTGACAGCCATCCAATCATCTCATCCTCCTTCATCTCCTTCTCCTCCTACCCTCAATCTTTCCCAGCATCAGGGTCTTTTCCAGTGAGTCAGCTCTTATAATCCTGCAATTCCTGACTGTATGCAGACCCACCTAAGCCATGCTGCTGCCCATGTTAGTTCCTACATGCCCATCCCAGAGTTTGATATTAGACTCCATTCATGGCTGTTCAAATCCTAGCTCACAGGTCACCTCTGCCAGGGGCCTGTTTCAGGGATAAAAATCAATCACTGTTTCCTGGGTACCATCACTGTGAGATATACACGTCACAGGTCATACTGCCCACAGGCCAATACGACTGTGGCCTGTGTCTTCTCTGCTAGATTGTGAGCTTCTATGGGCCTGGGAATCTCTTGTCATCTCTGCATTCCCAGTCCTACAAAGATGCCTGCTATTCCTTACAGACCTGATGGGTTCAACGGAATCTGGTAAAGATTTTTGTAACTAAAGCAAGACAGAAAGCTGTTTACTATCTTCATCAGAAACAGAAAAAGAAATGCTTAAAAAAATTTTTATTGGAATATAGGTGTTTTGGGGCTTCCCCGGTGGCTCAGTGGTAAAGAACACGCCTGCCAATTCAGAAAATGGGGGTTCAAATCCTGGGTCAGGAAGCTCCCCGGTAAGGAAATGGCAACCCACTCCAGTGTTCTTGCTGGAAAATCTCATGGACAGAGGAGTCTGATGGGCTATAGTTCATGAGGTTGCAAAGAATCAGACATGACAGCAACTGAACACACATAGGTGCTTTACAATGTTATGTTAGTTTCTGCTGTACAGCAATGTGGATCATTTATACAGATACACATATCATCTCTTTTTAAAATTCCCTTCCCATTTAGGTCACCAAAGAGCACTGAGTAGAGGTGTCTATACTATACGGTAGGTTCTCATGAGTTATCTATTTTATACATAGTATCAATAGTGTGTATATGTCAATCCTAAACTCTCAATTCATCCCACTCACTTTCTCCCTTTGGTATCCATACATTTGTTCTCTATATCTGTGACTCTATGTACAATGGAATATTGCTCTGATATAAAAAAGAATGGAATAGTGCCATTTGCAGAGACATAGATAGAGATTATCATAAAGGGCTACGTAAGTCATGAGAAGTGAAGTAAATCACAAAAAGGGAAGTATCATATAATACTGCTTATATGTGGAATCTAGAAAAATGGTACACAGGTGAACTTATTTGCAAAGCAGAAAAACATAGACAAATGGACTCTACACTCTAACTAAGTACTATGGCCGCACCAAGGGAAGAAGATATGCTGCTTTTGGACGCTCCCACCTCTCTGATCCGAGTCCTGGGATCTCTTTTCTCATCTCACTCTGTGCTGGGCGTTATGTCGTACCCTGTGTGGAGGAGAAATGAAGGCTACAGGGAAGACGTGGATGATGATAAAGATGGCCCGATCCTACAGGAAAGTCACTAGGGGGACAGAAAGCAGTTACAAAGGAGAAAGAGGAACACTGCTACAGCAACCAAGAAAAAGAACGAAAAATTCATCCTGAAGACATCTTGTCCTCAAACGGGCTGGGCTGAGAAAAAGAAAACCGGAGTCCTCGACAAAAGAAGCTGAGCCATCCAGGGCCTGTTATTCTAAGAATCTGCATAACAAGGCTGTTATTTGGCAGACCTCAGCGTAAGTCAACAAAAAAGCCAAGGGATTTTCTGGGTATTGTACTGAAACTCTGGTTTAATGCTTCAATCCAATCGCTCGTGTTTGATTTTATGTTCCAAACATAAAAAGAATGTTAATGATTACATGTTCTGTATCTTTCAAATTTATGAAACATAAAAGCGGTGAATACTTATTCAACATCAAACTTCAATTCTCAGGCCATAAAGAAAGTACACTTTGAAGAAAACTAATTCATCATATAATGTTTAAAATTGGGAAGCTGCAAAACGCCATGCAAAATTCTCTAAGAATGAGACACACAGAGCACAGAAAGCACGGAGATTCCCGCCCCCCCCCCAAAAGAAAGTGTCCTTCTTTTTAAACTGTTTCCTCAATATACAATGTATTCTTTCCACAGGTACGGACTAAAGCAAAAAGGTGGTTTAAAGGGGCAGCCCTGGACCAGGAGGCAGGGGGTCTGGGAGGGCCCAGTTCTGTGTGTGCCCCGTGTGGCTACAGGAAAACCACCAACTGGCAGTGTGGAGACAGGAGGCAAAGAATGTACAATTTGCCACCAACAAGACCTAAGGTGAGTTCCCGCTCTGTCAACTTAGGAGCTTTTCTCATCTCTTCAGCTGTACTCAACTGCCTTCTAGCACATTACAAGCATTAAACAACTTTGTATATAAGTGCATGTTTATATACATACACATACATATTATGCTACCTACCTATCTATCCAGTTACCTGCCTTCCTATCCGGTAAACAAGCCAATGTCAGCTCCCTTTCTCTAGCATCCTGATCTATATAAGAGCTTGGAGGAACTAGACTGCTGGTTTTTCATACTGTGATCCTCAGAACCCTTTGGTTGTAAAGGTTCTTCCAGATCCACTCCAGGTCTTTCTAAAACCCTGACTCAACCTGCTATGTTCAACTTTCATTTATTTTAAATGTTGGGGTTCCAACTTTAAAAAAGACTTGTACGATCAAAAACTATTTAACAGTGTTTAACAAGCCCAGGTCGAAATGATCCCTAAGATAACACAGTGGAGCCTTGAAGAACACAGGTTTGAACTGTGTGGGTCCACTTCTACCTGGATTTTTTTTCCGGTAGTAAATACTACAATTTCCCCAGTGGCTCAGGGGTAAAGAATCTGCCTGCCAATGCAGGAGACACGGGTTTGATCCCTGGGTAGAAAAGATCCCCTGGAGAAGAAAATGGCAACCCCCTCCAGTATTCTTGCCTGGAGAATCCCATGGACATTGGAACCTGGTGGGCTGTAGTCCATGGGGTCACCAAGAGTTGGACATGTCTCAGCAACTAAACAATGACAGCAATTACTACAGCACTACATGATCTGGCCTGGGGGACCAGAGATATAGATGAATCTCATATACAGATGATCCCCGGATACGGAGGGCCCACCATAAGTCATACCTGGATTTCCAAGTGTGTGTAGGGTCAGTGCCCCTAACCACCCCCAGCTCATGTCACTCAAGGGTCAGCTGTATTTCCATTGTAAAAGTATACATTCTATTACTTCTTGCTCTTCTCTTGAATATAATACTTCTTTATCAGGAACACAATGGAAGTTTAAATGTGTTGGTGTATATCCAATGTGTCTGGCTGGGGGGGGTTGGGGGCAGTGATTATAATATAAAATGAAATAAGATCATGTTAAGTAATGTAAGTGAAAGGATGGCTGAGGCCAAGGTTAAAGAGAGAAGAGAAGGTTAAGGACAAGGAAATGAGGAGCAAGAAACCCCATTGATGTGAACATATATGTGAGGGCTGGGAAGAGCAGAGACACAAAATCACAGGACTAGGCACCCACTATTCTCAACCCTATGTGGGCTAGGACTGATCTGGGGTGTTGTTCCTTTGCAAGCAACCCCCCCCCAAAGATTACATCATCTGTGCTGAAAGAATCATTTGAGAACAACCAATATAATTTTAGTAGGACTCTCCTCAACAGACCCTATCTGCGGCATCCACAGAATCATGTCTAAAATTATCTGAACCAGTGGATATTCTTTAGTCTAAGAGGCTCAAAATCGAAAACTCAAGCAAACACTAACCAACACATATTCATACAACTGGTTCTCTAATGATACCCTCTCCAAAAAATATTTATTGAGACCTATCACGTGCAGCCTAAGCAAAAAATCCACAAGTACAAATAGTAAAATGTGAAATATTTATCTTGATAAAGGTAACATTAAAAATGGAAAATGCTGATGGGGAAATGTTCCCAAAAAGAAGATAATATCAAGGTCAATGACTCCATAATATGCCTGGGATGAGCCCTATTTGCTTTAGAAATGATTCATTGGGATATTTTTAATATAAATGCAGGAGTGTGGAGAATTCTGCTTCTCATGAGACATTTTGTTTTCAATCTGGATGAGTTATCTTAAGAAGCTGTGATCACTGGGATTAGTTAAAGTGTTGTGTGGAGTTGTTTTGAATAACCTGAGTGTGTAATTTTGCACTTAATCACACGTGGCCTGGGTTTCTCTTTCTTATGGGATGCTCTTCAGTAAGGTAACTGTTGGCCTTAGCACTTTGCCATACAGACAATATCTCACATAGCAGTGGGTACCCCATAAATGGAGAATAAAACCCTTGTGGATCAATAGAATATTGACTGGGCTTAAAAAGACTAACCTTTCATGGGACCAGATGTTTGCCTAGAGGAAACGTCCCAGACGAGTTTAATTTCTGTAACGTTTAAGCCAACGGTTAAATATGGGACTTCAGGAGCCGAACCTCACTGTCAAGGACAACTGAAGTGACAAGTGGATCCCTCAGCCTTGACCAGCTGGGAAATGCATTCCTGATCGGACCTCCCTTTCCCTCAGAGTTAATGCATACCATTCGTGGCACTTATGTTTCCAAGATCAACCAGATGCCCACTTCCCCTCGGGTTCAGGAAGAAAAGAGGGAGGAGGTACCACTTTTCACCTGTACACTTGACCGACACGAAAGCTCTTAGGCTGGGAGTAAAAACCAGGTTGCATCAATATCGGTTTTTTCTTCATAAACTTCAGAAAGATGCTTATCAAACAAATGTAGACATGACCTCTGCTGCAGGAGAGCAACTTGTGGCACTGTTACTAAAAATTCCCCGTGAAGACCTCCATTCTATGGAACTTTAATACACTGCCAACTTCAAAATTAAAAAAATAAAACTCAGGGGAAACCAGACGATTTAATTAGGTCAGGGGAAAAAAACTCTTTAGGAAAAAAAAACCCATTATAGATAAATTATGAAATCTCTAGATCCATCATGCCTTGTATCTCCTTTAAATCCTAAGATATTCACCCAAACATAAATCCTGACTTATTAATACAAAGAGGGTGACAAGACTTCCCTGTCCTCACGTGTTATAGTCAGGTTCCGGTAAATGTAAACTTCCCCCATATCACAAAATATTTCTTGGCTTCCCCGATAGCTCAGCAGGTAAAGAATCCACCTGCAATGCAGGAGACACAGGAGTTGAGGGTTTGATCCCTGGGCTGGGAAGATCTCCTAGAGAGGGCATGGCAACCCACTCCAGTCTTCTTGCCTGCAGAACCCCACGGACAGAGGAGCCTGGCGGGCTATAGTCCATAGGGTTGCAAAGAGTCTGAGCAACTCAATACACACACCAAAAAAAAAAAAGGTTACTGCTCTCCCATGTTCTGGCTACAGCACTGTTCTCGTTGTTTTACATTATTTTTTTCTAGCTCAGTGATTCTTAAGCCTAATAACTTATGGATCCTTTTGAGACTCTGAACAGAGCTATCCATGAGCAGTCTGCCTGGAAAAACAGAGGACATGCAAATCTATCTGATCACTCCCTGGGTTTACAATCCAGCATTTACAATCCAGCATACAATCCTTTGAGTAAAGCGTGGGTCACTGACCCAGCATCAGAATCACCCGGAGAGCTTCCTAAAGCACAGACCCCGAGCCCTACCCAGACCTACAAGAATCAGAACTTCAGGCCGTGACAACGGGGACTGGATTTTCAATCTTCCTGGTGATGCCACCACCATAGTCTGAAGGGCAGGAAAGCCCCCCTGCCGTGGCCATTTTCCTTGCCTGTCCTGGCATCCGCTGGTTCTGAAGTCCATACTCCCCTGGCTTCTACCTGCCTCTCTCCTGAGAAGCCCAGTTCTCTTCGGTCATTTCCACACAACCAAAGGGCATCTCTGCCTTCATGTTACCTGCTCGGCGCACCAGGTCTGGTACACATGACCACCCTGCCCCACACACAGCAGGCTTCTGGACTCGAGTGCACGTTCTCGGGGGCATGTCCTGCCCATCCTCCCAGCAGACTCTTGTCACTCGTCCATGAAGACCGACCACTCCCCAGTGTGCCAGTTCTCCCTCTCACCCACCATTCTTGGCTTGCTAGCTCTTCACTGAATGCCCACAACCCTCCTCTGTAGGAAACCACCTCCCTTAGCACTCTGCACAGCACATACTTGTGCGCTGGTCTCCCTAACCACGTGACAAGCACATCGACCTTATTACAGAAGCAGGGGCCTGGCAGCTGGCTGCCTAGGGTGGCCACCCCTTAACTATCTATAGTAAGACTGAAGGATGGCCAACTGACATTTCTACCCAGGCCCGCAGATCACTCAAAGTACTATGCAAGTAAGGAAACAGGTTGAGGGTTTGCCTGATTTATGAAAGACCCTCCAGTCAGCATCCAGCAACCCCAAATCCATACCAGGGTTCTGTGCAGTGTGGACACTGAGAGGAAAGCATCAGAATCCTGACCCTCAATTTTAATCTTGTTAACAATACAGGACACATATGTGACCAATGACAATTCACCACTGTAACAATGGAGGAACATGGATAAGTAAGGTGATGGAGGATCATGATCACTAAGGTGATGGAGGACCAGAGATCATTAAGGTGATGGAGGACCACGATCACTAAGGTGATGGAGGACCAGAGATCACTAAGATGATGGAGGACCACGATCATTCAGAGGTTATTTCAAATCAGGAAGGACAAGAGAGAATTTGTAGGAAACAACATTTAAAGATGTGGCTGGGACTCACTTGAGCGCAGGCGGCTGCGGGGCCGGCTCACTTGAGCGCAGGCGGCTGCGGGGCCGGCTCACNGTGGGGGTTACTTCCAAGGGGTGGGGGAAGGGGCACCCTTCTGAGCAGCCTCTCCAATCCTGGGAACCGAAGCCTAGGGTCCCCATACAAGAACTCTGCCTCCTGTTTGCAAGCTGATTTGTCTTCATGGTGATCCCAAGGACGCTGGATGCTATAAAACAGTACCCTCTTACCATCTCTAATGAGGCTGGAGAATTATACTTGGCTTTTGCCTCCTGTATTAATGGGGATTAGATGAGTCAAACAGGGCAAGAGAAGTCAAGTGTCAGTGGGTTAAGACACCAGAGCTTCTCCCAACAAAACAGATGAAGTCTGTGTAAATGGCCGGGGCCAATTTGACAGCTAAGCTCCATGATGTTCGGAGACCCGAATTCACGCTTCCAAGTCCATGCTTCCAAGGTCTGAAGAGGGAGCTTGACCTCACAGTGGAGACAGGGCTTCATCCATTGGGCTCATTCTCATCCCTGAGGGATGGATAGAGCCAGTGGAGAAAGGCATTCAAATCCTAGGATACTGGCCAGACGCGACTATTTCAACTGAAGGTGAAGCCTGCAAGAGCCCCTGAAGTCACCGACTTCTCCATCATCTTCCCTCTGTCCCTGAACACACAGGTACAGCTACGGATACCCTTCTACATGCCTCCATCCTCCTAGGCTGGACCAAGGTCTCCATGGAAATAGTCACCAGCTACTCCCCATCCAGCTGTTTAAAAGATGTGGAAAGGAGAGGGGTATCACCCTACCGTCAAGGCAGTCATGAGGTAAAAAGGCAGAAGAGGCATTTCAGTGCCCAAAGTAGGAACTCTGAGCACCATTTTACAGAAGGATCACTGTATATGGCAGTCAGGTTCTAATGACTAAAATACTATTTTGGGGGGTCTATTCCAGGCTCTAAAGAATTTGTTGGACTGACAGAATTGTTGTTCAGTCGCTAAGTTGGGTCTGACTCTTTGTGACCCCATGGACTGCAGCACACCAGGCTTCCCTGTCCTTCACCATTTCCCAGAGTTTCGTTTGCTCAAACTCATGTCCATTGAGTCAGTACATGTGTGAAAATGCCTGATTCACACCCTCACTTTTGAAGGCTATCATCACTGGATATGGAATCCCAGATTGGCAGAATGCTTCTAGGATTTCAAAAATACCACGTCATAATCTTCTGGNCCCTGTCCTTCACCATTTCCCAGAGTTTCGTTTGCTCAAACTCATGTCCATTGAGTCAGTACATGTGTGAAAATGCCTGATTCACACCCTCACTTTTGAAGGCTATCATCACTGGATATGGAATCCCAGATTGGCAGAATGCTTCTAGGATTTCAAAAACACCACGTCATCATCTTCTGGATGCTACTGTTTCTGTTGAGACATCAACTTGAAACCTTATTGCTGCTTTCTGAAGATCAGATGTCTTTTACCCTCTGAACACTTCTAGCACTTTCTCTTTGTCTCTGATTGTCAGCAATTTGACCATGATGTGGGCTTCCCAGGTAGCACTAATGGTAAAGGGACCTGCCTGCCAATGCAGGAAACGTAAGGGACGTGGATTTGACCCCTGGGTGGGGACGATCCACTGGAGGAGGAAAGAGCAACCCACTCCAGCCCAGGAAATCTCACGGATAGAGGTACAAGCACCCATGTATCTATTACCTACTGCATGCCAGGCAATTTTCTAGGCACTTGGATATATTTTAATAGATGAGACAAAATATAAACATAAACATCACACATGAGACAATTTTATAGCTCCTAAGTTCTACAGGGGAAAACAGAGCTATTAAAAAAGGGCAAGAGATATGGGGCACATTGTAGGATTTACTTTTACAAAAGATTTTCTAAAATCCTGTTGATAATTACTCCACATCACTCCCACTCCATTCGTCATGTCTTTACAGAGTAACTGCACCTTTTTTCACCTGCCAATGCAGTTTTCTGAATATCCTCAGGCAAAACCCTTAGCACTCAATATCCATTCTGAGTAACTACCCTGCCTTTATGACTTGGGGAAAATAAATACATAAATTATCCTTCTGCAAAGGAATCTGCTATTCTCCACCCTGGGGCCTTTTTGAGCCCCCAAATCTGCAGACAAATGGAGTGAGATTTTTTTTTCCAAATCAGATTTTACTTATTTTGCACAAAACCTTTAAAAGAAGCTCTACTGAGTAATTCTTGAAAACATATAGTGTGGTTTAGGCTTTAAAAAGGATTTCCCCAGTCAATCTAAATAACATAAATCCAAGTATGAGGCTTTCCCACTAATTGCAGAAAAATCCAAGTCAGAAGCCTGATTTCATGGTAATCATTGCCATTTGTCTGATGAATTTTACAGTAATTTTCGAATACTCATGAAGCTTCTCAGATAAGAACACAGTAAGCCCAGAATAAGAGCTGCTGAATAATGTATACCTGCTTTCATGTAAACGGAAGTACTATTAATTTTGGTATCTTCTATGGATACTCAATCTCAGTTTAAAAGAAGAGCATAAATTTCTATGTAAACCAGTTCACAAGCCAAAATATCTGTAAGGAATAGTTTATTTTATTGTTGTTGTTTAATTGCCAAGTTAGGTCCGACTCTTTGTGACCCTTTGGACTGTAACCTGCCAGGCTCCTCTGTCCACTGGGTTTTCCACACAAGAATACTGGAGTGGATTGTCATTTCCTTTTCTCCACGAAATCTTCTCGACGCAGGGATCAAACCCACTTCTCTTGCACTGGCAGGCTGATTCATTACCACCAGTGCCACCAGGGAAGCCCTAAGGAATACTTTATACTATATATAAATTTCTGTCCAAAATATCCAAGGGGAGATTCATGGACATCACCCAGCTACATACTTAATCCTATAGGGGGCAAGACCTCCATGCACCTCTTAAATAAGGCAAGAGCTCCATTTGTCTAGTTCTGTTAAAGTGTCAGGTTTCCACCAGCCTTTCTTTTAAGAATATGGTATTATTCAAAATTTGTCAATTCCTACCACGCTAGTATTTGACAGTTCCCACCCAGTAAACCTTTGGAAACAAACTGACAAGTCACTGCCATGAGCCAGGACAGTAGAATTTCTTAGACTGTTGTGAAAGATTCTATGCAAAAATGTGATGGAATAAGTATGTTAACTTTCATTGATATAACAGGAGACATTACATCCAAAGGTTTTACATATTTTGTTCTATGACATTCCCACAACCAAAATGATGTGTTCAGTTTCATAAGACAAGGATTCCAGTGCCCATTCTTGTAGATGATAAAAGGCAAAGTTAGGTGACCATCAGTGGCCACCCAGTTGATAATACAGAACTGATATCTGGACCATTCTCTCTACTGCGCAGAATAACTTAAGGCCTAGGTATTGGACTCTCATAATTCTGATCTATATTTAGATGCTCAGGGTGAGGTGACAACCAGATATGCTACTTAACATCTTTGCCCTCTCTTTCCCCATCAGTCAAATGGGAATATAATCACTGGTTTCATGGCAGTGTTATCATAATTAAATCAGGAAAAGCACGTCGAGTATTGGCATTGTTGCTGCTGCTGCTAAGTCCCTTCAGCCATGTCTGACTCTTTGAGAGCCCATGGGCTGTAGCCCTCCAGGCTCCTCTGTCTATGGGGATTCTCCAGGCAGCAATACTGATGTGGGTTGCCATTTCCTTCTCCAGGGGCTCTTCCAGACACAGGGATTGAACTCACATCTCTTAAGCCTCCTGCTAGCGCCACCTGGGAAGCCCAATGTATACGGTGCCTTAAAAATGGGAAGATGAAAACTGCATGTGAGACTCCATTGTATGGTGCCAGTACATATCATCTTTCCCCTAGTAATTCCAAGTTTAAACCCTTCAGTTTTAGATATCTGAAGATTTCTGACCGTCATTTCCCACACACTCATAGCTTGTCTTCCTCTGATCCCTAGGCAAATCCAGTCGGGCGACAATGTGTTAATGACATAAGTAATTGGGTTCTAAAAGATATCATGGTTTTTTTATAGAACTGGGAGGAATGGAGGTGACACGTCAAGAGAAGAATAGCTCTTGACAAATGGGTGCACAGCCATTCCTGTAAACAGGAACTTCCCTGCAGGAAAACCTCCTCCCCTGGGATCTATAATTTGGCTGTTGCCTTAGAGAGCTGATGAAAGCAATTACAGGACAAAAAGGCTGATTTCCCCTGCATCTGGTGAGATGAAGCTGGGGATAATGTTTCATTTACACTAAAGGAATTCATGCTTTCTTTCCGAATAGAACCTGAAGGATGAATCCAAACTAATCAGAGGCATAGGCACCTTATCGAGATGAAAACCCCTTAAGATGCAGTTTCCCAGCCTTAAAGGTCAAGCCACTTATTAAAGAGTCTTAACGGTTTTATCAAAAATGACTGCCTTTGGTGCTTCACGAAAGCCAAAGGGGAAACACAGAGCCATTCCTGTGTGTTTCCATTAACCGAAAATATTAGTGACCAACAAAGATAACGTTCTAGGAAGAAAAAAAAAAAACAGAAAAATAAGTTTTTCAGGGCACAAAAAAACAAATGTCTTTCTGCCAATATTGTAGGTTTTTTTTTCCCCTTATACTCGTGTGTGTGTGTGTGTGTGTGTGTGTGTGTGTGTACCCTTGCTGTTGTTGTTGTTCAGTTGCTAAGTTGTGACCAGCTTTTGAGACCCCATGGACTGCAGCACTCCAGACTTCCCTGTCCTTTGCTATCTCCTGGAATTAGCTCAACTCATGACCATTGAGTCGGTATACATTTACTTGAAAAGTTTTATCACATGCATAGATTTGTGTATCTACCACCGCAGTTCATATAAAAACACATCACCTTCATTTTCTAATTTTCAAAATAATCATTTGGTTTATTATCCTCTCAAGATGATTTGTTATTTTTCTTTATTATCTTTATACGCTCACTGATCTCATCACATTTTACGTGTTTCAGTCCATTGCAGTAACTATCCTCAAAATGTTCTGTCTTTGGCCTGTGGAACTCTCTCCCATTTGTCTCTTGAGTCTTTTGGACACCATGCTATTAGTCTCTAATATTAATTACCATCTGAAACGACAAGATGTTCTGAGCTCCTCTCATATAGCTCATTCTTCAGACCAAGAATCAACCATTTCTCCAAGGAGCTTAGCTTCTTTTAGTGGTGAAATGGTGTTTCAAGGCCAGAAATTAGTTGTTACAGGGGCTCATTGCTTCTGGGTTAGTTTTTTTTTTTTTTTTTCAATTTTTATTTTGCATTGGAGCACAGCTGATCTACAATGTCATGTTAGTTTGGGGTGTATGGCAAAGTAATTCTCTTCGAACCCATGACTCCTATATTGACAGGCAGCTTCTTCACCACTGAGCCACCAGGGAAGCCCACACAATTCTTTTTTCTTTTTTCATCTGAATGGCTTGGCCACATAGATCAGGATATTTTCACTCTGAAAATTCCAGACATGGGGCTTTTATGAAAACTCAGCATATCTGGCAAAACTGGGTGTATATTCCTACCTGGAGTTGAGCAGAGGCCTCTTCTCTGAGGCTTCACCCACTCTGTCACTTGTCCCCCCCAGGAAGTCACCTGGGCTTGGGGCCCCTGCAACAGACATCAGGTGTCCTTGCTACAGAGCAGCACAATGGCTAGGACAGGAGCTCAGAGGGAGTCAAAATAAATGCCCAAAGGACCGCAGGAAGTTTCTGTCCTGATGAATTTAGAACGATCACTCTTCAGACAATTAACTATCCCACACGCCAGTGGGGCCGCCACAGACTGTTTTCGACTGAACTTGAGCAATGTCACAATACTTCCCAGAACATTAATGCCATTAAGGCTTTTTCAAGCAGTAGTGAAACCCCATGCCATTTTCTCTCCTTTTCTAATTAAAGTCCACAATAGATCTGAAGTCGGCCTCACTTCTTAGGAAAGAAACTAAAGCACTGCTAGATTTCTAATATCAGCTCTGCTAGAATCGAGACATGCCTGCCCTCTCCCCACAAATTTTTATCTATCAACAGAATTTTATGATATTCTTGATTTAGTACTTAAAGCACTAGTAGAAACTTAACTGGGCTTCCCAGGGGGTGCTAGTGGTAAAGAACCCACCTGTCAATGCAGAAGACATAATAGACCCAGGTTCGATCCCCGGGATGGGAAGATCCCCTGGAGGAGGGCATGACAACCCTCTCCAGTGTTCTTGCCTGGAGAATCCCATGGACAGAGGAGCCTGGTGGGCTACAGTCAATGGGATAGCAAAGAGTCAGACACACCTGAAGCAACTTAGCATGCATGGATAGTGACTTAATTAAACATGAAACTCGAAAGGATACCTACAGTCAGAATTACATAAAAATAGTACAGATTTATTAACTAAGCCAAAACCTAATTGAAAGCTGAAATATAGAGGCTGGGCAAAGGCACTGCATTTATGCTGAAACCTTGTTCGCCTGGGACAGAAGCAATGTACTACCTATGGGCCCCTCCAAAGCCCTCCCCAAACCACAGCACCCTGGAAGCATGCAGATTTGGGGTGCACCCAAGAATCTGCCTGCAATGCAGGAGACACAGGATATAGAAGTTTGATCCCGGGGTCGGGAAGATCTTCTTGAGAAGGAAATGGCAACCCACTTCAGTACTCTTGCCTGGAGAATCCCATGGACAGAGGAGCCTGGTGGCTACGGTTCATGGGGTCGCAAAGAGTCGGAAACAACTGAGTGACTAAGTACAGCACATCCTTGCCCTTCTTCATGGCTTTGGATGTTAATACTAAGCATGTGTCCTCCAGACTCATGGGCATAGATGGCTCAGAGAAGTCTGTGGCACTTGTAATGCAAAGCTGGACTGGGCCTCCTCTGGCTTTGGTGCAGGTGGGGAACATAGGACTGGGAGTCTCAAGCCCTTTCTAGGTGTGAAATGTTTACCCAGAGAATATTTTTATCTTTGGAGGCAGGGGATCTATGTCTAGTGCCCGTATTATGAAAAGATTCCTAAACACGGCAGGAAGCTGACTGCCTGAGGAGTCCTGGGAAAACCCTGGAAATGAACCCACAAGCTTTATGCCCAGAGGTTCTGATTCAGTGTCAGGTATGAGACCCAAGCGGAGAAGGCAATGGCACCCCACTCCAGTACTCTTGCCTGGAAAATCCAATGGGCGAAGGAGCCTGGTGGGCTGTGGTCCATGGGGTCGCAAAGAGTCAGACACGACTGAGCGACTTGACTTTCACTTTCATGCACTGGAGAAGGAAATGGCAACCCACTCCAGTGTTCTTGCCTGGAGAATCCCAGGGACGGGGTAGCCTGGTGGGCTGCTGTCTGTGGGGTCGCACAGAGTTGGACACGACTGATGCGACTTAGCAGCAGCAGCAGCAGCATGAGATCCAAGATGCCACACTGCGAAAATGTCCCTCGGGAATTTCTAAAGATCGGGTGGATTAAAGAAGCAATGTCTTCTACTGGTTTGAGCTGCACTGGTCATTCTCCTTCGAGGAGGCAGCAAGGTCAAAACTACCTGGAAGCCAGAAGGGGCAGCGTCTGAACACAGAGGAGGAACCGAGGGTCTGGTTATGAAGAAAGGAAGCCAGAAAGGACACACTTTATAACAAAGCAGAGCTTCACAGAGAGTCCCCCTCTGTATGACAGCCCTGTATCTTGTGTGCATGGGTCTGTCTACCGATGGGCTGGCAACAGTGTGGGGTGGGAGAGGAATGGACCCAGAAATCTTTTCCAGAGTCTGACTTCTCATTAGCTTGTACCATTCATTTCAAGTCACAGGCAATCAAAGGCAACTGAAGAATAAATACAGGTGTTCCAAACATTTTCTCTTCAAGGCATTTTCTTAGAAGTCCTGGGACATTTACCAAATACTCTTCATTCTCTGGGCTTCCCTGGTGGTTCAGATGGTAAAGAATCTGCCTGCAATGCAGGAGACCCAGATACGATCCTTGGGTTGGGAAGATCCCCTGGAGAAGGAAATGGCAACCCACCCCAATATTCTTGCCTGGAGAATTCCATGGACAGAGGAGCCTGGAGGGCTATAGTCCATGGGATCCCAAAGAGTCTGACACAACTGAGTGACTAACACTTTCACTTTCTTCACTGTGGCAAATGTACTGGTCAAGGGAAAATGCACTGATTATAAACGTGGACTTTACAGAGAGAATCAGAGAGAATGTGAGAGGGAGGAGGCAATTAATAGTCAAAGCTTTATGACACCATTGGATACAAATGTCAGTCTCCCACCTGACATGCTAAACTTAAGCCAACTTTCAAAAAGGCAGATAAAACTTGCAAATTCAAAAATTGCAGTTTATCAAAATCAAATAGAATAATGCAACTCTGATTCAGCTGAACTGCTCGCCACCAAAATATAGACTGAATTTTCCAAAATTTCCAGTCTTATTTGCGGCAAGAAGTATTCTTATAACTAAGTTCTGATCAATGAAAATGAAGTGCAAGTGAAGCATTATGTGGCTGCTTCCAGAAACTACCTCATAAACCAGCACACATTGGCCCTTTGCCCCTCTTGCTGCTTCTCGTCTTCATCACTTATTTCATGTTAGCTAAAATTAGGATGTGATGGCTGGAGCTTGAGCAGTCATCTTGAGCCTTGAGGTGCCACATTAGGAAGGATGGTATAGGGAACCAGAAAGAAGAGGCTGCCCATCCACCACCACCACCACCACCACCACCACCACCACAGTCTACTTACTTTCATATTTCTTTTACTGGAAAGGGAAAATAAAATTCTATATGCATATAACATTCTCATTTTGTGTTTTCCATCACCTTGGGCTGGCTCTAATCCTTACTAATACGTAATGTTTCATACCAATAACATCCATCAAGATGTTAGAAAATGTTTTCTTTTCAAATTTTCTTGCTCTTCAAAAAAAAAAAAACTGAAGTATTTGGTCCTTGTCTCTGCAGATGTAGAAATTATACGAGAAGGCAACACACAGCAACTCCATTAGCACAACTCATGAATAAATTTTTCATCAGCTCCCAAGTGTTAAGTAAGCTGCAGACACACAAGAACAGAGTGCGTTCCTTTCCCCTACATTCTCCAATACATTTCCTCTTTGACTCAAACTGATAGTATCAGGTTTTAAGATTCATTCTCACCACTATCATCCGTCCCCTCACCCTTAAATCCCCAAGGTACTGATAAGACCTGAGGTTCACAGGATCCGTGTAGAACCGACATGTGAAGATATACAGTAAAAATGAAAAGAAATGCTATTCCTGAGTCAGAAAACTTGCATTCTTCTCCTGGCATTACTGCCAAAGTCAAGATGACCCTGCTGTGATGGTCATGACCTCTTAGTGCCTCACCTTCCCATCTGTGAACTACAGGGCCTGTATGATGAGAGCTTCATGCTTTCTCTAACACGAGGATGCTATGGTCTAAAATGATAATCCTTAAAGTTTCTTCACCAGGTGGCTTAGTGGTAAAGAATCTGCCTGCCAGTGAAGGAGATGCAAGAGATGCTGGTCCAGTCCCTGAATCAGGAAGATCCCCTAGAGAAGGAAATGGCAACCCACTCCAGTATTCTTGTCTGGGAAATCCCATGCACAGAGGAGCCTAGCAGGCTCCAATCCATGGGGTCGCAAAGAGTCAGACCTGACTTAATGACTAAACCTCCACCACCAAAGTTTCTTCAGGGGCTCCAAATTAATACCTGCAATACCAAAGTTATTTCAATTCACAACACTGATATTTGAGAATGACTTACTATTTTAACCACTGTATGCTAAGAGTCTGTTTCCTTTGCTACTCTACTAACTTGATATTCATGCTTACTGTTAGAAACAAAATTTGGAGAAAATTACAGCCATAAAGACTTTGAAAAGAATTTACCAGACAACGTTCTGGGACCAATTTCAAAATCTCACGTTGATAAACAGAAAGCAAAAGCTTGATGAAGAAGTGTTACTTCCTCTTCGGAGTGTGTAAATCCTGTATGAGAAAAGTTGTTAAATACAATTTAATCCACTCTGGAGAACAGTTAAATGGATATGATGGATGGCAGCTTGTCTTGATATTTCCATTTGCCAAATTATGATGGATGAGTGATGTTCACTGCTGAATTTCCAGGCAGGGCCTGTGTCTGAACTCCCTGTCTATACCAAGAGCTTCCAGTCAACAACTGTTCTAAATCTGCCTCCATCAGACCTGTGTGATGCTCCACAATTATGATAAAGGGGAAAGCTAGAAACCTTACAGAGTAAGTCCCTGGGAACTGTGTGTGATGGGACATGCAATCAACCTGTCAGCGAAGTGAAGCTGTCTCAACAAATTTGCAGTATTTTGGACTTCTAAGTAAGTTTTCTCAGCAAACTTCCCCCACCCCCTGACCCCAGGGAAAAAAGTGCTTCTGGCTCTGTAATTATTTGCCTTCAGGGAAAGAATTTACTGTGAGGAACTGGGACAGAAACTTGATATTTCATGTCCACTATTTCCTGAGTCATACAAAAGCCCCAGATAAATGACTTTTAATCACCCGCCTAAATTTGAATGAAGAGGATCACAAATCAGCGAAACTGTATATCATCCAGAGATACTCATTTGGACTTATAGAAACAATGTAGTATTTACTTAATTTGTGCGTATTAAGCACATATGTGTTTCTAATTATGTGTAGTTTAAGGTAATAGTGGTGCTGGAGAAGATTCTTGAGAGTCCCTTGGACTGCAAGGAGATCAAACCAGTCAGTCCTAAAGGAATCAGTCCTGAATATGCATTGGAAGGACTGATGCTGATGCTGAAGCTCCAACACTTTGGCCATGTGATACAAAGGACTGACTTGTTGGAAAAGACCCTGATGCTGGGCAAGATTGAAGGCAGGAGGAGAAGGGGATGGCAGAGGATGAGATGCTTGAATCGCATCACTGGCTCGATGGACATGAGTTTGAACAAGCTCTGGGCGTTGGTTATGGACAGGGAGGCCTGGCATGCTGCAGCCCATAGTGTCACAAAGGGTCAGACATGACTGAGGGAGCGAACTGAATTAAGGTAATAGAGGTGGCTCAGTGGTNATGGCAGAGGATGAGATGCTTGAATCGCATCACTGGCTCGATGGACATGAGTTTGAACAAGCTCTGGGCGTTGGTTATGGACAGGGAGGCCTGGCATGCTGCAGCCCATAGTGTCACAAAGGGTCAGACATGACTGAGGGAGCGAACTGAATTAAGGTAATAGAGGTGGCTCAGTGGTAAGGAATCTGCCTGCCAAGCAGGAGACACAGGTTCAATTCCTGGGCCAGGAAGATCCCCCGGAGAAGGAAATGGCAACCCACTTCTGTATTCTTTTCTGGGGAATCCCATGGACAGAGGAGCTTGGCAGGCTACAGTCCTTGGGGTCGCAAAGAGGTGGACATGTCTGAGCAACTAAAGCAAGGTATAATAGAGACTCTTCTCTGCCACTCTGTGAAAACCCAAACTTACAGCTTTAGGACGGAAAGCAGAAACAAACAAGAGAAATGATTGACAGTTAAATATTCAAATAGCTAAGAAAATAATCTATGTGCCAAATGTCTAAATAGGTTTTTTAAAACGCTCAACAGAGAAAAAGTGAGCAAGACATGGCTCATTTTCAGCATGAATCATCCAAAGATGACATACTCTAAAAAAGCTGGGAGTACAGACTCTTTAAAGTGATGTGTTTCAGTGTAATACTAACAGCCCGCTTTCCTGTGCAAGGGTCTATCCTGGTCCTTAGAGAACAGAGTTACTGTGTAAAGTGCCCTCCGTGTCTACACAATCTAAAGATAGTGGTACAGTGAGCTTTCAGGCCCAATAAAGATTCAGGATCAAAATAAGATTTTTCCCATATATATTTGACACTTGAAAGGTATTTCATATAAACATTAAGGCATGTTTAGAGTATGGGCTTCCCTGATGGCTCAGATAGAAAAGAATCTGCCTGCAATGTGGGAGACCTGAGTTCCATCCCTGGGTTGGGAAGATCCCCTGGAGGAGGGCATGGCAACTCATTGCAGTGTTCTTGCCTGGAGAATCCCTTGGACAGATGAGCCTGGAGGGCTACAGTCCATGGGGTCACAGAGTCAGACATGACTGAACGACTAACACCACCACTTCCACGTTTAGACTATATGTTTTTTATTCATGGAGAGTACACAAGAGATAGCTTCAACAACATAGAATGTCCAAAGCTTGACTTTAATTCATTATTTCACCATTAAGACAAAAATAAGGCCAGGATTTAAAGTTCAGTTCAGTTCAGTCGCTCAGTCATGTGTGACTCCTTGCGACCCCATGAGTTGCAGCACGCCAGGCCTCCCTGTCCATCACCAACTCCCGGAGTTCACTCAGACTCACGTCCATTGAGTCAGTGATGCCATCCAGCCATCTCATCCTCGGTCGTCCCCTTCTCCTCCTGCCCCCAATCTCTCCCAGCATCAAAGTCTTTTCCAGTGAGTCGACTGTTCCCATGAGGTGGCCAAAATACTGGAGCTTCAGCTTTAGCATCATTCCTTCCAAAGAAGTCCCAGGGCCAATTAGCTTTATACAGGTCCATATGATTAGAGGTTTGAAAAATCATTGAAGTTGCAAGTATTTAAAAAAAAAAAAAATTGAAGCAGCCATTAAGGAGAATAATTTAAGTAAGGAACTCAAATGTGTGCTTTGGGATGATAAGGGGAAAACACTTAAGAGTGGTTTTAGAACAAACAGTATGGAAAATAAAACTAAGAGTCCCAAGACCATTTTTAATTGCTTCACTTCAATGAATGCTACACCTTTTCTCTAACATGAACTCTGTCTTGACTACTTTCTTTCCAATGCTTTTCATCGCTTGCTTTTCTTTTCGACTTACTAGCAAATAGACGCTGTTGTTTTCTGTTTAGGTATAATGGAAGCTCTGCTGTAGCAGAAAATTAAAGAATAAGGGGAAAATTGGGAAATAAACAATATTGCACCCAGGGATCAGCCTCAAGCATGAGTCCATAATCTACCCTATGATGACTGTCCACTTTACTGCCGAAAGAGGCCCGTGTGCCCTAGATCAGGGACACAGACATCCTTGCAAAGTCCTCTTGGAAAACAAGCTAAGCTTATACAGGGAGCATTTCTCCATTTCTCTGATGTACAACAAACAGAAAGGCATTTCATTCAGGAAAACCACACAGAGAAAGTTGGAGAGAATTTCATTTTCAAAATGCTTAATAGCTAGTTTCTGGATGAATCTTCAGTTTGTTAACTTATGAATAAACATAGGAATTGAGGTGGGAGTCACCAAGAGTCCAGGATACAAACAAATCATTCCTGCTTCTATCAACTAAAATAAGAGAAAAATCAAATTGAAGTGTTAGTCCCTTACCCTGTGGACTGTAGCCCTCCAGGCTCCTCAGTCCATGGGATTCTCCAGGCAAGAATACTGGAGTGGGTTGCCAAGCCCTCCTCCAAGGGATCTTCCTGACCCAAGGAAAGAACGCAGGTCTCTGAATTTCAGGCAGATTCTTTACTGTCTGAGCCACCAGGGAAGCCCATAAAACAAGAGAAATGCTGCTATTTTGGATATTAGATAGCCATGAAAAAACAGAATAATGAATTTGAAATATTTTAAAATAGCAAAATATCTGAATGTTAAAAGAGCTCATATTATGGTACAACAGAATCGAAACTGGAATAACCTGGGGAAGCTTTAAGAAAAGGCCTGAGGTTGGAGCTGAGAAGATCTCGGTTTAAATCCCAGATTTGTTATTCGTACTTAATGACCCTGTGACCTTGACCAAAGTGAAAGTGAAGTCATTCAGTCGTGTCCTACTCTTTGTGACCCCATGGACTGTAGCCTACCAGGCTTCTCCCTCCATGGGATTCTCTGGGCAATAGTACTGGAGTGGGTTGCCATTTCCTTCTCCAGGGGATCTTCCTGACCCAGGGATCGAACTAGGTTCTCCTGCATTCCAGGCAGACACTTTAACCTCTGAGCCACCAGGGAAGCCCCGACCTTGACTAAATAACCTTAATTCTGATTGTTGATTCTGATGCCTTTGGTTTTAGTGCCTATAACATAGAAATGATTGTAATACCTATAGCACTATTGGGGGGATTACATTTGAAAAAAATAACATCTGTCAAATATACAACACACAGCAGATGACCCTAAGTAATAGATATTTTTTCAACCACTTAACAAAATTCTTTGGGGTTAAATTTTTCACATTTGGATTTGCTGAAAAATTGCAAATTTTTAACACAGCACACAGAAAAACCTATTTATTCATTTTCAAGTTATTCTAGAATCAAAAACCAAATACATACTCACTTTCCCACATCCAAATTGGGAAGAAATAGTAATTTGGCTGTTTATTTGGACTTCTATGTCTGTAAAACAGCTTTCCAACATAAATTCAGATTTGACACGCTCTTGGCTTGCCATAAAAAAAGTCAGCTGACTCTGCTGTCTCTCAAAAGACTTTACTAAATACATCTGTGAGACTTAATAACAACAACAAAAAATGGGGATACACAACTAAGCAAAAATTTATCTGAGCATACACTTAAGTTCATTAAGGATTAATACAAAGAGTGGTGCATTTTCTTACAAGCCAAAATAATTCAGTGAAGAATAAAAGCAATCTTTTGAGGTTAAAAAGTATCTGATGAAAAGGTACAATGAAAATATAATTTCAGAAAGCACAGAAACACAAAAAGAACTGGTCTTTCTCATAAGTATCTTTGGCATAGAATAGAATTAGAGGTTGGGCTTCCCAGATGGCACAGGGTAAAGAATCTGCCTGCCAACGCAGGAGATGCAAGAGACGCATCCAGCCCTGGGTCAAGATCCCGTGGAGGACGAAACGGCGACCTGCTCCAGTATTCTTGCCTGGGAAATCCCATGGACAGAGGAGCCAGGTGGGCTACAGTCCATGAGGTTGCAAAGAGTTGAACACGATGAGTGACTAACAGTAACAACAACAAGCACTGGCAAAGATGTGGGGAAACTGGAACCCTCGTACATTGCAAGTGAGAAAGAAAACGCTACAGCTTCTTTGGAAAAGGTTGGTCTTTTTTCTAAAATATAAACATAGAGTCACATGTGACCCAGGAATTCTACTTCTAGGTAAAACACTAAGAGAAATGAAAAGATGCATTCATACAAAATTGTATACACAAATGTCCATAAATAGCCAGATAGTGAGAATAACCCAGATGCTTGTTAACTGATGAATAGATGTATAAGATATTGAGATGTGGTATATACACACAATAGATTATCAAGCTATGAAACAGAATAAAGTACTGATAAGTACTATAATATGGATGAAACTGGAAAACATTATTCTAAGTGAAAGAAGCCAATCACAATAGACTAGGTATTGTATAATTCCATTTATAAGGAATATCCATAATAAGCAAATCCATAGAAACACAGAAACAAAGTATTCGTTAGTACTTTGCACATTAGTACAAGAGTTGCCTAGGGCTGGACTGGGGAGCAGAAATGGGGATTCATTGCTAAAACTGGGTACAGAATTTGTAAGGGTGATGAAAAACGCTTTTAAAGTAGACTGTAGTGATGGCTGTACAACTCCTTGGATAGACAAAAACCACCAAACTGTACATTCTACATCAGTGAATTGTATGGTGTGTGAAGTATATATCAATAAAACTGTGTCTTATTAAGAACAAAAAATGGCACTTTATAATTTCAGAAGAGCGACTTAAGCATTAATGCCTAAAAGCATGAGAAACTTAAATCTGGAACAGAGGACAGTCCACCATTCAGATATGGCCATTGACCAGAATGAGCTATCTCACCTCTGAAGACCACAAATGCAGGGAGAAGCTGAGTCCATAAGCTCCTGACCAGCTTCCATATACAGATGGAAAGCCTCTAGTTGACAGAAGTCATTTGGGTCTGTTGAAATCTAGGGTCAAATGCAGCCCTAAAATACTATCAACCTGAGTAACTGACAAGTATATGAAAAATAAGAACATTTTAATTCTCAGGAACACAACTGTTAGNAAGCTCCTGACCAGCTTCCATATACAGATGGAAAGCCTCTAGTTGACAGAAGTCATTTGGGTCTGTTGAAATCTAGGGTCAAATGCAGCCCTAAAATACTATCAACCTGAGTAACTGACAAGTATATGAAAAATAAGAACATTTTAATTCTCAGGAACACAACTGTTAGTTAAAAATGAGCCAGGGTCCCATCACCCTACAATTTTTAACATTTATTTTAAATGTATATATATATATACCAGGAGCAGTCAACCTTTAATGTGGTTGTTCAGTCACTAAGGGATGGCTGACTCTTTGTGACCCCATGGCAACACATCAGCCTCCTCTAGCCTCCATTATCTCCTGGAGTTTGCTCAAATTCATGCCCATCGAGTTGGTGATGCTATCTAACCATTTCATCCTCCTCCGCCTGCTTCTCCTTCTGCCCTCAATCTTTCCCAGCATCAGGGTCTTTTCCAATGAGTCAGCTCTTCACATCGGATGACCAAAGTATCAAGAGCTTCAGTTTCAGCATCAGTCCTTCCAATGAATATTCAGGACTGATTTCCTTTTATGATTGACTGGTTTGATCTCTTAGCTGTCCAAGGGACTCTCGAGAGTCTTCTCTAACAACACAGCTTGAAAGCATCAGTTCTGTGGCACTCAATCTTCTTTATGGTCAGTCCAATTCTTATATCCATACATGACTAAAATGGAAAAACCATAGCTTTAACTATATGGGCCTTTGTCAGCAAAGTGATGTGTCTGCTTTTTAATATGCTATCTAGGTTTGTCATAGTTTTCCTTCCAAGAAGCAAGCGCCTTCTAATTTCATGGTTGCAGTCACTGTCCTGTAGTCTGCCTGAGAAAATAAAAATCTGTCATGGAGTATTATTCAGTCTTCAAAAGCTAATGCACATTATAGCAAAGATAAACTTTGACGACATTGTGCTACGCAAAATAAGCTAATCAGAAAAAGACAACTACTGTATGATTCTACTTAGATGAGGCAGTTAGAGTAGCCAAATTCAAAAGAGACTCAAAGTACAGTTGTGACTGCCAGGGGCTGGAGGGGAGGGTGGAGGAAGATAAGTAGTCATCACTTAACGAATATAGAGTTTCAGCTTCACAAGATGAAGAGTTCTGGCAACTGGTCACAGCAGTGTGAGTGCATTTAACACTACTGAACTATACACCAAGCAAATGTTTAAGATGGTAAATTTTATGTTATGTGTATTTTACCACTATTAAAAACAATATTAATAAAGTCTAAAATGTTTAAGTCTATCTTTTCCCAGATTGGAGAATCTACTTTCAGAACACTGAATTATCATGTGTTCTAGGATCTATTTTTATTCCCCACCCCTTAGTAGCCAGCAGGTGTGTTAGCACCTCTTTATTTCACTGTGGAGCCTTAATGTCAGAAAAAAGAAACCCCCCCTGACTCTTTCCCCCTTTCAGGTTTTCTAGATACTCTTGTTTTCTAGATACTCTTGTATGTTTAGTTTCTATGTGAACATGATGATCAAACTGTTCAGCTCAAAATAAAAGTGAGCCACTTTTTCTGGTTGCATTCCATTTATTAACTTGAACATAAATGACATCTTTATTATTAGTTATCCTATCCAAGGGGAGACAGAAATGGCAACCCACTCCAGTATTCTTACCAGAGAAATCCCATGGGCGGAGAAGCCTGGTGGGCCATGGTATCCCAAAAGTCAGACACGATTGAGCAGCCAAATAGCAGTAACAATCCTTCCAGGTACAGATGATAACTATCCATTTATTCAAATCTACTTGCTGCCCTTCCAGGAAAGGTTTCTAACGTCCTTTATATAGATTTTATACATATGCTTAATATTACTCCCAGATATTTTATTTTCTTGTTCTTATTGTTGCTGTCATCTTGGAGAAGGAAATGGCAATGCACTCCAGTATTCCTGCCTGGAGAATCCCAGGGACAGAGGAGCCTGGTGGGCTGCTTTTCATGGGGTCACAGAGTCAGACACGACAGAGGGACCAAGCACACTGTTGCTGTCATAAATAAAATGTTCTCTGTGTTATCGTCTGATGAGCAAGTGTTTGATTTTTTTTAAGTAAATTATATATCCTGGTACTTTAACTTTTTTTTTTTATTGTTTGTGTTAGTCTTCTCATTGATTCTTTTGGATTTTCCAGGTGTCACCTGCAAAGAGCTAGCCTTCACTTCCTCACATACAGATCTTCTGTCTTTAATTATCTTTCCTTGTCCTAATCTCATTGGCTAATACCACCAATGAAAAGGTAAACAGGTGAAGATGGCGTCACCCTTGCCTTCTTTGGAGGCTAGTGGCATACTTTTTACACTTTAACAGGAGGTAAGACATAGACTTATTTCTTCTCTTTAAATAGTTTAGCTCATGTTAAAGAACTGATCACCAATGCGTATTTTATTGAGTTTTTTCTTAAAGTTAGGAACGGGTCCTGAATTTTGTGAAAAGCCTCCATGAAGGCAGGGAACTTGGTTGCATTTTTCAATACTCCATCTATAGTATGTTCAATACTAAACACATAAAGTTTAATATTATTTTTGATAAATGTATGAATGAGCAGTTCTAAGTTCCTAATTCTTCTGTATAGCATACTGATTGTTATATTGTTTTCTAGTGTATATGATACACAACGGGCACATTGTAACTGTCAGAATATCCATACTTGCTCACCTAATAAGTAGACCTGAGAAATAAAGAAAAACTAGCAGGAGGAGGCTACAAGTATCACCTGTACAGTTTAAGCTTTAAAGCGTTTGATAAAAATTCCATCTCTACTAAGAATCTTGTTTTCCTTTCTTTCTCTGGAGGTCAAGAACAGCAGTAGTGAGCTAATCTAAGCTTATTTTAAATAAACTATACCAGTTTCAACATTCATTGTGCCCTTATTGTAAAAGGGTTCAGGTGAAAAGCTCTGGGCATCTGACAGCAGGTTGAACACTTTAATTCAGTGAGCGGAGGGGACACCACAAGCCAATAATAGAAAAGCCTTTTTAACAAAGGATGTTATTCTCTTAGAGTAGTAATCTATCGCAAATTACACAGAAAGGACTTGATTATAGTTTTCGGTCTTCTAGAAAAGGATAATTTAATACGAAGTTAAAAGCTGATTCATTTTTGCAAGGGTTTTACTAGCTGTCAATTATACCCTTTACCAACCATCCACTGAGCTGATGTATAGTTAAACACAGACTGGGAACATTATTTGATTACAATTAAGCTTCTCAATATGATATTGTGAAAGTCTGATATACTACCAAAAATACATATTCTTGACTCCCTGTTTAATTTATATTTCTACAGTCCAGATAATCACTATTTAAAAATCTTACTCGATGCTTTCTGAAAGCCAACTCAAAAGCTGAATAAAGAAGATGAACAATATTCTCGTGCTAAGGTAATTCTTGCTGGAAAATCGATAGGGTGTGTCCAAACACACAAATATTAACAGAATACTGCAGTAGCAAGGACTTTTAAGATCACCTACCAATAAGTTCCACCCTCTCACATAATAGGAAAAAAACTGAACTCAAAGAAGATAAGCAATTTTCCAAGTCATATGTCTAGTGTTTAGTAGAGCCAGACTAGTTTTGGGTTTCCCAGTCAAGAATGAAAGCCACTTTTTCTATTTCTCTCTCTAAATCACAGTTAACACAAAGAATTTGAGACATATCCTGAAAAGGATGACACAGTATATTTTTAGGTAGCTGGCACTGGATGTCAATTTACATTTTCCTTAAAGATCCAGAAGTAAAGTTCCTGTGAGTTGTTTTAAAAAGCA